>JOMC01000069.1:0-279164 GCA_000812125.1 Aspergillus ustus
CGAAGTTTAGAAGTTCCATGGTCACGGGAAGTGTGCACAAACTTTTGACCTACGTTGTATTATTCACGGCGTGGGAGCGAGTTGAGCAGAGTACGAGTGACAAGCAAGACTGGGCCTTCAAGAACCTCAAGACGCTTCACAGGTCCGGACGACAAGCCTTGCAGATGGGCCTGATTTAGGAAAACACATTATCTTGTGTTGGTTTCAGTTTCATATCGGACTCTGTTGTATGTCAAAAATCATGGTTACCTAGGACCTAATCATGGCCTTCCCCAGGTCAAACATTATCTTGATGGTGCTGTTTTGGTAGAGATTGTCTTTAACATAAGTATACTGCGCGAGAACGTCCGCTAGGTATAGTCTGAAACTCGCTCAGTGTTCTTACTTATACCTATCAACTACCGTATGTTCCTTTAAGCTTGTAAGTCCAATGAGCCAGTGCGTATAGCATGGTCCAACATGAATTTGGCACTTTGGCCAACAAGATAATTATGTACGTCATATATCCTATGCCCAGTGCCTGTATTGACGAATCGCCCAGGAGGAGTTGATCCTAGCACTAATGTAGTTGACTTCTCGCCTCGGGCAGTACATTGATCGTGAGGCTCGGCCAGCTCCACAGCGCCAAGCGACTGCGGACAAGTTCAGTTCTCTTGAAGAGTAACGGAAGATGCAGTTTAACCCGAAATGTCCAGGTAGTGGTTCGCCTATGGGCTTTGTAGTTGAAGATACTTCTCATGTTGGATTTCTGTTACGTCATACTTTGTTTAAGCGTGATTTGGCTTCAGTCATTTCAAAGAGAACTAGGGTATAATTGAAGGTTTAATATAGCCTCTAGCAGAACAATAGTAGTTCTGCTTCCAGGGCTCGTGGCCCTACCCCGCAGCCTCAGGCAAAACTATACCAGTGTTGCCTCAGGCACGCGACGTAGCCACCTCAGGCATTGCCGTTCTGCAGAACCCACCCACTCAATCACGCGCCACAAAACAACAGGTTCCCTTGTTATTATTACAGAGTATTCTTTTCGCATCCACACGCCCCGCCCCGATCCACGGACTACTACTACTACAACAACCTCTCTTCCTGAACACTCTGGACCTAGCAAGACCTAGCTCTCGACTGGTCGGTCTAGCCTCGCTGATTATTGAAGCGATCGGTCGCACTCCAGGATGAGGGTTGATTTTTTTCAATTTCCGGACACCCTGGAAGAATGTGGTGATATGTGCAACTTGGAACTAGGAGAACCCCTGGACAAGAATGCTAGTAAGCCTAGGATGGGATGGGAGATCCCCTGCTGTTGAGGTGAGGAATTGTTCTACTATCAAGGGCGGAGGGGAGCGGAAGAGGGAAGAAAGAAAAAGATTTTTTTAAAAAAAAAGTGGGGGTGAAACAGCCACTCGCGGCATCTTTAAGGTTGCGGGTGTTCCCGTCCGCCGCCCATCTGGTTGAGGGGTGGCGGCCCGGGGCTGCGGTTAGTTGCATTCGAAGCCAAAGTGGAAAAGGAAGCATGTATCAACAACATACGTACAAGAACAGCTACTTGTAGAATTCGATAACCAAATTGTGGGGCCATAATGATTCTGTTTGTTAAAGTTTATTATATATTCGAAAATAGTAACACCACACATGCTGCAATCCATGACTATCTGTGTTAAATCATACCGGAGCGGCTAGTGTCCAGCTGGAGATCAGACAGGCAACCGAGGAAGGAACAAGCCACTCGTCCGCTTGATTAGTACTGTCTCAGCAGGTACATATTAATGACATACCTAACGAGAGAGGGAGACCCCCGGGTTCGAGCGAGCGAATTCTGCCTACCTAAACGTCAATCCCCTTACTCCGGGCCATGCGACGGAAAAACTTCAACCTGAACGCGCTCGCATCAACGCCTTCATCAAGGTGCCTTACTGTCCACCGCCACCTAAAATCCCCCTGATGCGCCGCGGCCCCGGGATCAAACCGCTTCAGAATATCAACAAGCTGCTGGTTCAGCGGGTCCGTGAGCGCAGTAAGCAGCTCCAGATCGCGCAGATCAACCTTCCAGGGGAAATCCGGCATCACCCTGATCGTGGGTACGCAGCCCCCGTCCTCCTGGGATTGATCCATCTCGTACATGACGAACGTGCGCACGGGCGGGCAGCCCAGGATCTTAGCGGCCGTTGCGGAGACGCTCGCGGCGAACTGCTGGCCTACATGCTCAAACTCAGCCCTGTCGCGCGGTCGCCAGGGGAGTTGGGTGGAGAGGATCGCGGGCCAGGTGTCGCTGCTGGGGCAGGCGAGCAATGCGGTGCAGAAGTAGGGCGTGAGTTGCGCGGCGAGCCGCGCGCATTCCGGGCATAGCCCGTGCAGGGCAGGGCATGTGCAGCAGCAGCTGTTCCTGGGGTCTGGGATGTGCGCGTGCGGTGTGGTGGTGGGGTGATACATTTTGGTTGGGGATGGGGATGGGGTTGTTGGGGCTAGATACAGAATGGGCGAAGGCGGTTAGCAGAGGGAGGGAGACCTGGTGTGGTTGATTAGATGAGATGTATTGTGCTTTTTATTTCGAGCGCAGGCTGCGATGTTTATATCTTGTATAGAGACAAAGGGAGAGGACCTGGATAATGAATCTCATTCATGGTCTTTTGCATCCTCTTTGAGTGCTTTGCACGCCAGACTTCAAATGCTCCTTTATGGACTGTCCGGAATAACAAAGCACATCCCTCAAAGCCTTCGGCAACGGTCTATCTTACTTGGAAGACTTTACCTCTACACCTTTGTCATGCTTACAGCCCTAGTTCTCCCTTTGTGGATACTTGATACTCCTAAGGAATGTATACTAATTAGTATGGACAGGGTACTATGTCCACAGCGGACAGTGAAAGATATAGACTTTTTTTCTGTTTCATATAATGCAAATTGTGCGGAATACCTACGTAAGGAATGATGATTCTCGAGGTCGAGACCTGCCAGGCTCGAATCCGACACAGCCACCCGCCTCATTCATGTGGATACTGACTATCCGCTTTATACGCGTTGATTTCCAGGATATCCTCTGCCCTTGCCCGTGGATTGGAGAAAAAATGTCTGACGAATTTTCCTGAATTCCGGAGGCGACAGAAGCGTTAACAGTGGAACCCCCGTCGTCGTGTGGGTTACATAAACAATCTACTCTGTACCGTGATTAGTATCTGAAGGTCTGGTCACGGGTGCCAATCCTGCTCCGTCACTCGTAGATAAACCACAATATCGAGTTGGTTGTCGAGAATACAGCCATCCGGCAACAAACATAGCTCTCTGACGGCCAGACTCAACCATACATCTCGTAGGGTACTTCTACCGCTTTGATGCGGAGGCCCATATAATTGCAGAGTGGTAGTATAGTATAGGTACACGGTAAGTTACATTGTCCTATGGCGTCTCCAAATTCAACGGCATTCTCTAACCGGGTGGGTATACACAGATGAAGCGGTAAAGTGAGTCGGGAAACGGTGTATTAGGATGACGAATACTGTACCTAAGCTGGGTAGAACATATGTAAACAGACTACACAGAGGATTGATATCAAACAAAACTCATCATATCTGTTTTGACAGCTCGCCCCCCACTGCGTCCCACCCGGCGGCTCGACGGTGTCGCAAAGCAAGCGGCTAGTAGAAGCAATGGCTTGAACTATAGACGGAAGAAATCATAACAATAACAACGACAACAACATGCAAAAGGTCAACAAGATGTTTGAGAAAAGAGCGTATACATGCAAAATACTGGTGATGCGGTGGGTGGCGTGCGTCGGATTTATTCGAACGCCCACACGCGTCGTCATCCTCAAAATAAATCCTGTGGCTTGCGTGAAATAGTTGTCGCACCGGGCAGATTGCCGCTGTCGAGAAATTCCTGCCGAAGTGCCATCATCACCGGGCCATAGAGGTACCCATGGAGCCGCTGCAATTCGGCCCACGCGGCGGCGAATTTCTCACTGGGGGAGTAGCCATATTTATTAAAACGCAGGGGTAATTCTATGTCGCTCCAGCGAGATTCCAGAACGTGGTGCGAATAGCAGTCGGGCCCCATATCGCGCAGCTGGAGCCACATGATGGAGTCAATGTAGGCTTGTGGGGTGAGGATCTTGATCGGATAAAGCCCGATCCAGGGACCAGTCGGACCGGACCGACCGGTTTCTTGTTTCGGTGAAGCCGGTAGCGAAGGGCCTGTGGACAGCATAAACTGCTTATCACCTGGAGCGGGAGAGCCAGTCTTGAGGCCAGGCATCCAGAAGAGAATGTCGCTTTGGCGGAGAAGGTGCAACACAAACCGGTGATCCAGCTTGCGATTGGCTTCATATTGGCTTTGGACCGGGGTGTCGACATGAAAATGGAAGGCGCCTACGGGATGGAAGTTTTGATCAGATACACTCAGTCCATTCCGGTCGTAGCCCTCCCATTCGATAGAGGGTGTTACCCCTCGTTTCGTCCGATTAGGCTGAAGCTCAGAGCATGTAGGATCAGAACACGGGAGGAAATTGTCGGCGATCAGCGCATCCTTGGCTAGCTGGATCTTGTCATCCGGGATAATAAATTCGGCTTCCTAAATCTTTGTTAGGAGAGCTAGACAGTATGTGCTTGGGGACACGCGAGGTATACTCACTCGGCGACGATAGAGATCCTTCTGGATCAAGGTATACGCAAGGAAACCCCAGAGAACGTTGGGAACATTCGCAGGGTCTAAAGCGCGTGCCACACGTTCTGCCAGCCTCGCACCTCGAGTCGGCTTTTCGGCTTCTGGAACATAGTTCGTAAGGACTATTTTTGCTCCGAAAGTGGGAGTTTTGGTGATATGAGAGTGTTGCTGACTCGTTATTTTCGGAGCTATCACAGGATTCTGAGTAATGGATGCCAGAGGATGTAATTGAAGATTGATATGTACGAATACTCGAGGTGAAATGCGGGCTTTTTACAGCAGTATGCCCTTTGAAAAACATACTTTCTTTCAACATCCATTCATTTCTTTTGGGGCTGTTCGAAAAGTCGCGTCAAGGAATTCCGGAGTCTTTGACAGAAGCTTTCATCCCTGATACTCAAATAGGCAGTCAGTAAACACGGGTCAAAGGCCTTTCAAGGACTTGAAAGGGCGTTAGATGTCGTTCCTCACTTCTTAACAGGGGCACGACTTCTCTTCTTAACTTTCCGATGCCGAGTTTGCTTGGTGGTCCAGTAGGACGCCTCCCTGGGAGATGATTTCCTCGAGCGGTGTCGCTCTTGGAGGCAGGCGTAAGCCGAGTGTCGAGGAGACAACAGATCAAAGGAGAGCGATGGATTGTAGTCATTATCTAACTTGAAATGAGGGGCATACAGTTCTGGGGCAACATGTAGGAAGAAAGACAGAGCAAATAAATGGCTTGCGAAGAGGATGCACAGAAAGGGAAACCACATACAGGATACAAGATAGAACCGCTCACGCACCCCAGAGAACGTCCTGTGCTTGCTTCGGTGGCAAGAGGCGCTCTAGGCACCAGTTCAATGGCCGTTCCGAATGCTGACAAAACAGCTTGAGTGATTGTAGAACTCTCTGCCTTTCGTGTGATGTGAGCTTGATAAGCTCTCCCTGGGCGCGTTTGTTGTCTAGAACGAGGTTTTCCGCGGTTTTTGTGCCAAATTTCCCGCATGCGTCCCGTTCCTGTATGGTCTGACGACCAACCGCGGTGCAAATCGCATGGACAAGCTGCTCTTCTAAGAATGCTACGGGCAACTTGTCACATCCCCTTAAGAACGAAAGCGCAACGGGGCTCGAAACGTTGCAGAAATTCTAAGAGTAGTATTAGCAGATGATGCTTTCAAGGCAAACTCCAGAGGCTTATCTCGACTCACCCACGGTGAAGTAACGAACCTGATCGCGGTCTCTGTTGCACGGTCCTGGAAGGCTTGTGTAAACCGTCGGATACTGGGCGAGAAGTAGGTCTGCGGTTCGGACGTGAAGTTCGTCTTTACTCTGGCTGGCTGGTCCATCCACGTTTTCCACATAAACATATAGGATCTGTCCGGCCGATAGGTTAGAGACCTTCCGTTGCATCCAGGATTTCAAAGGGGAAGGAACGAACGTCGCATCCTTCAGTCATCTCAATCCCCTCAAGAAAACTGTCTAGGATGAATATGCTGGCTCGGGCCAATGCAGCCAGGTCCCACATGTCGTGGATCAGCTGCTCTCCCTCGCTGTCTTGGTTAGGTTGTGCCGTATTCTGCGGTTTCCAATGAGACAGGACGCGGCCCCCAAAAGTTTCTAGAACTGCCACAGCGCAATGAATCTATCCAGTAGCTGTAGGTACGGCATTCACGCCACCAATTGAATGAATCGGTCAATTTCTTCACTGTGGCTGCTATGCGTTGGTCCCAAGCGAAATTGATCGCGAGCGAGCCTCTGTGGAGAATTTACAGCAAACAACCAATGAGGATAGATTCTCCTCGCGATTCTGCGTTTAACTTCTTGGACATTGGAAGCTTTAAGCTCTCGTGGCGCCTCTTGGTTTTTTCCCTTTTTTCCTTTTTTACAGGAGCTTCTTAACACCAGCTCACGCTCTTCCTCCACATTATGCTCCACAGATTGATATCAAACACTGCTACCTTAGCTTAGGCGCCAATATGAACTCATGGACTTTTTTGCTCTCTTTATCTACGTTACCCGGCGAAATGATTTATATCCTTTAGTTATCCAGCTGCCACTGCCAGAATGTGCTTCTATTTCCTCATGTTCCCTATTGGCCTTCTATGGTATCTACCTCTCCAACTTTCATTATCCAAGAAAGCGTCTGGCCTCAAACCTGCAACAGGCGCCAACCATCGCTGATTGCGTGTTACCACTGCTAAGCTCTAACAGAAGATCCTTAAATATATTAAATTCACATTTCTTGCCAACTATCACCTCATATATCACAGCTCCCAGCTGCCCAATATCTGTATGTATAGAGTATCTAGCCCAATTAGCCATCTCCATATGGGTGTCAAGAGACATTAGCATGGACTCCGTGAAATCACATATTTTAACTTTGAGATTAGCATCGAGGAGGAAGTTGCGGGTAGCAATATCTGCCACAATAATTCACCAGTCATGAATTTGTGAAAGTAAATGAGCCATCAAACAAAACCAGGACAGCTAAAGCGACTTAGATGGCTTATTTTGACTCAAGTAGGAACGTAGATCACCATTTTCCATGAGGCGGGGTTTAGTGGCCGTCTCTGAGCAACCAAGGAAGGGGACAACATCGTCGCAGCTGTCTAAGCGTTGGTAAATGGATTACTCATGCTGGAGTGATTCTATATTTGCTTCCACTTCTTTGTCACTGCTTGTGCTCCACCTGAGAGGTAGCTTAACGGCAAACTGCCCTTGACAGACGACCAACCCAGTTCTTCCAATCCCAAGAATTTGATCTGGGGAAAAAGAACTAATGAGTTCGATATGGTGGGAGGGAGTCATTTAGTGCAGGTAATCTTGTGGAAGAAGGATGAGTATTTCAAGGTAGAAATATATTTAAGTGCTTAATCTAAACGAGAGGACGAGCACTTTGCAATAGCATGCATGTGGCACTGCTTAAAAACAAAGGGGTGTTGTGAGTTACGGGGGTGGCTACTAGTGTCGAATCAGGGTCATGCGATCAATATAAAAATGGATAAATCGGTTAAAAGGTCTTGTTCTTCTAGCTACAGTCTGTATAGAGGTTTTATACCTATCTTAGAGCTTTATCCCTTCCTAAACAGGGATATCACCCCTGCTTTCGTTGCTAGGTATATTGAATGTAGGGGCAGGTCGAGCGACGTGCTGAATGTTGACTAGTAAGGCAGAATACCGATTCTCTACCTCTCTGGTTGTCACAAGCAATCTGATCACGTGCTCTGGCGTCTCTTATCACGTGATTCCCCAAAGCAATCAACCCATAGTGGATCTGAGGCTCTTCGGCTGATTTCGCTTAGTAAGCCCCTTCCCAGGATTAAGTCGCTCTCTATCTAAGCAATCACTTTAAGTAATAATAAAGGAGGCTTGTTGAGCGATCCTATACAATAAAATTGTCTGCTTTAAAGTCTCTTGCCATAGTCATACTAAATAACTTCGCTTAAGGTACTAGTGGGCTTGCTAACCATGATATCACCAAACTGTATATCAGGATTTCCCTTCAGAACCCCTCCTCCAACGCCGACCATTAGCCCAAACCGAACATTTTGGTAGGTTAACATTAGGTGGGAGACAGCAGCAGTCACAGATATTGTCCCATGGACACTAGCAGGGAGACAGGCGACCATAATATTATGGCCGCTAACGCTCCCAAGTGTGTAGACTTTAAGGTCATTTCAGAGGTCTACCGTTGTGGTAGTAGCTCGTACTAGGGTAATATTTGCTCCACTCCGTTTATCTAAAACTCGCTTCAATTTGAAGTAAAGGATTGAAGGGCAAAGACAAATTGAGAGCTGAGGACACAGCCGCGAAGCTGTCACATGATAAGACCGATCACAGGCTCGAGAATATTTAACTGATAAAGGCAGAGCAGAAGACACACAAGCAAGTCGCTTACAAAGTGAAGTACAGTAACAATGTGAGAATCTTAAACAGAATTAGGTGTCATCAAGTCGCTTTAACTGTGAATAGAATCAAATGGATTTCTGAATGGCTCTTTGGAAGATTGAGGTTCGATGGCTTGGCGACGGGGTCTGCTGAGGGGCTGCCCCGCTCTCTAATTGAAGCCTGAGGCAGCAGGAGATTGAATTGTAACTAAAGGGCAGCCAGGTTGTTTGACATGTTTGCTCCGTAGTTCTGGACGTGGATTTTCCGAGTAATGTCTCAGCCGTGCAGGTCACGATTAACGCACCGGCTCCGAAATATATTCAGAAGATAACAAAAAACTAGATATAACAGGCAGGCTACAAAGTCAGGCTATCAACAGGCACATAGACGAGAATGGACGTAGATTGTTGACAATAAGACAGTTGCAAGGAGCGCAAATTGCACGACATTTGAATGGTTCAGGAAGTGGGAGAGTAGGAGAGAAGAAAGACATCCTGGCACTATTCTCTCGGGAGAAGCATTACAGCTACCTAGGCTGTTCTTATTTCCTGTTGCAACATTATGGCTTCCTTGGTGAAGTAACTAAATGAATGGTGTCAGCACGAAGAGGAGACAGGATAACTAGGGTGAGCGTAGGTTTAGTATAGGTACCTATCGGGCCAAAAACTACGGACGCCTGCTGGGAAGGAGAAGGTGCTAGAAGGAGAAGGTGCTACTCAAGTGAAGCTATTCCACACCCCCCTCCCCAAGCACGCAATCCGAACGACCAGGAGCTGAATGGAAGCCCGGCAGTACTGAGGACACTCAAGAATTAATAGCCATGCTGGCTTGCAATTGCTCAATACTGTTTAGAATGCGAATGATGGGGGATACTTCGTTTTTTTTTCCCTGACATCTGGGTGGCGTTTCCCAGGTGACTCGCTGCGTCATAGTATAATATATGGCTACTTACTGCTGCCACTGAATCTCAAGAACATGACCCTTAATCTCAGCATTAAACCACTCAATCAGGTCTATCCTGTCCGTACGTGTCACCGCACCATCCAAGGCATCGCTCTCCACTACGCTAGCTACCGTTGTAAACAATTGTTGGTTTGCCAAGTTACGCCCCAGACACGCCCGTGATCCGAGGCCGTACGGGAAAATATCGCTCTCTTTCAGTCGCCGCGCTCCGGTCTCTTCGTCGCTAGCCAGCCACCGCTCGGGCAAGAACTCAAAGGGTTGAGGAAATACTTTCGGATTATGATGGAAAACGTATGCAGCCGCGCCTACGATAGTGCCTGGCGGCAGGAAAACTCCGCTGATGGTGCATCCGGTGCTTTGAGAGGGCACGATGCGCGTCAGTCGCGCTGGGTTGGCCATACCCAGCCGTAGACCCTCGCGGATAACTGCCTGTAAGTAAGGGAGGGACTGATAGTCCACACCAGCCTG
This sequence comes from Aspergillus ustus, assembly GCA_000812125.1. Taxonomy (NCBI): domain Eukaryota; kingdom Fungi; phylum Ascomycota; class Eurotiomycetes; order Eurotiales; family Aspergillaceae; genus Aspergillus; species Aspergillus ustus. The sequence goes on from JOMC01000069.1 coordinate 9,952, forward strand.
GCGTTCCCGGAGCTCCTCCTTCAGCCTCTTGCGCACGGCCGGTCGGCGAACAAGATGAAAAAGAATAGTGGACAGCAAAACGGCGGTTGAGTCGGCGCCCGCAAACATTGCTGCCTTGCATTGGATGAGGGTTTCTTGGTGCGAGACACCGGCTCTCGAAAGTCGGGATTGGTAGGTATCGCTATCAGAGGCAGTCTTGCGCTCATTGTGCGCTCCCGCGATACTGTCTACGAATCGAGAGACGGTTGCAAGCGAGGCAGCAACATCCGGCTTGGACAGAGTTGGTCCCATCAATAGGGAGAAGACCAGGGTGAATAACCAGTTGGGAAGGAGGGAGAAGCGACTAAATGCGACAATGGCAAGGACAAACGGAGTGGCCGATAGTTTATCTCTCCACCGATTTCCGTGGCCTTGATGGTCTCCGTTGTTGGCTACGGCGGAAGTATTGCCCTCTTCCCTTTTCTCTTCCAGACCCCCATACGTCTTTCCAAAGAGATATCCAGTCAGGACGTCAATCGACAACCGGGACGAGAGATCGAGGATGTCGATCTCTCGTCTCGTGGCCGAGCGAGCCGAGAAAGCTTCCTCACGCTGGCACCGAAGAGCGTAAACGAACTTCTCAATCAGCTCTCTGCAAATTCCGGTTTCGCAAGATGCTCGGATACGGCTGGGAGCGAATAGCGGAAGAACGGCTTTGGCTCTTGCATCGCGATATGCAATGTCACGAGTAGAGAAAATCGTATCGTGGCCTTCCACGCGAAAGTTCTCGTATCGAGCGTCTTTTGGTAGCCCACCCCGAGCGATGTAGACAGGATGTAGGGCGTCTCCTCCAGATAGAGAGACAGAATTCGGTGCGACACGAAGAACAGGAGTGTTGTATTTTTGGTGGTAGTAGAGGAGAGCGCGGCCTTCGATGCCCCGGTAGCAGATAAAATATAAAAAAAGTGATGATACACACGCAAATGGAGGACCCGGAATGTGGGAGAGAGGGCTGAAGTACAGACGGTAAAAGGCTACACTAGTAGGGAGAGTAAGAATAAGTAGAAGCCAAAGTGATAGAGGAACTACTGCCATTGCGGCCCAGAATTCTGTAGCGAGGCCCATGCCGATAAAAGAGACCAGTTGCTTGAAAACACTGGAGCTTTACCCTCTGCCGGTTCCATATTTTTTTATCATGATAATTTGTTATGAGCCGCATATTCTTTAAGCGGGAGAAAGTGGAATTACTCAGGAACCGCAGACTATATTTACTCGGTGCCACAGGACGCGGCGTATCATCACCCCCACCTCTACCGCTAGCTATTGAAAGCCTATGATACCGTTCAAGGAAAATACAAATGAACCAGGTGCGCCCGAAAATAACACATCATATCCACTCTACTGTCGTAGTCAATCTGCTTTTCCGTCCCCTGATACCTCTTGAGAGCCATGTCGACTACCAACGGAACCAATACCACCTACCAGGATGCAGGTGCTTTCGTGGAATCCATTCAGAGAACAGATAGATCCTCGTTTGCAGTTGACGGAGACCGTATCAAAGTGCTGAGGGCCGCATATGCCCTAGTGAGTCGGCTAGAAACGCCATGGGATACGGTGGCACGCCTCTGCTTGACCGAGGCAAGTCTTTCGTACTCCGCCTGCACTTTGGAGATACAGGGTGGCTGACTCTGTAACAGCCAGCGCTTGGCTCATGCTTAAAGGTAGCCCGAGACTTGCACTTGTTCGAACGATGGCACGAGATAGGAGAAGATGCAGTATGCTCGGCCGAGGACCTTGCCCATCGTGTGGGATGCGACGAATTCCTCCTACGTGAGAAACCTTACTTGCAGAGTACCTTATAGTATGATACTGAACGGCTGGGATTCCGCAGGTCGAATTCTGAGACACCTTGTCGCGACCAATCTCATTAGCGAACCGTCGCCCGGATCTTTCCAACAGAGCATGTTTAGCAAATCGCTCCTGAAGCCTGTCTTTGGGGATTGGATCAACTACCTGTGAGCATCTCTGATTTCTGAAGTGGCGATTCTGGCTTACACTGTCAAGATACGATGCCACTATCCCGTGTTTCTACCGTGCCCCCGAGTTCCTGGCAAAGACCGGCTACCAGAATCCGACGGACCCTAGCGACGGTATCTTCCAATATACCAAGGGCTTCAAGGGTAACCTTTTTGAGTATTACAACACCCACAAGGAGGAAGGCAAGGTGTTCAATAACATGATGGGAGGCGTGATGGCTGAGCAGGCTGGTATGCTCGACATCTTTCCGTTTGAGCGGCTAGACGATGGACAACCGGGAGATTCGACAACGGCTCTTTTGGTCGACGTGGGAGGCAATGTTGGCCATGATATCAACAAGTTTCTCTCTCATCACCCCGAGCATGCACCTCGCCTTGTCCTTCAGGATCGAAGCGATGTGATCTCTCTGGCCAAATGTCCGTCCACTGTGCAGATGCTGGACCATGACTTTTTTACACCTCAGCCGATCAAAGGTGAGTCGACTGAGTCTCTGAGTGGAGAAGCCTTATGTTACTAAGACTGGGACAGGAGCCCGTGCCTATTACCTGCACGGTGTCATCCATGACTGGGCGGATCCTCCGGCTCGAACTATCCTCGGCCATCTCCGCGACGCGATGACGCTAGGATATAGCAAACTGTTGGTGCATGACCATGTCCTCCCTGACAGGGATCCACACCCACAAGCTACTGCCTATGACCTGACGATGATGGTGAAGGTATCTGCTCTTGAGCGTACAGAGCAGATGTGGGTGAAATTGTTGGGGTCAGTCGGGTTTCGAGTGGTGAAGATCTGGAGCTCGCCGCTGGCGACGCAAAGTGTGATTGAAGCAGAGGCGACATGAAGACTGGATTTGAATCTGTGGTATTTTTATTTATTATTTTTTTCATTTTTATTATCTTTATAAAAGTCAGATTTACCTGCGAACGCATGGCACGGGCGCTCGATGTAAGCAGATAGGACCGGTAAATGAATACGATGGCTTGCAGCCAGGCTGGAGCCAGCCACGAACGAGCTATGGTCGTCTCTGATAATTGGTTGGCCATTTTCTTTGTTTATATTTTATGTTTGTTTCTGATTTGCGTAGTTAATGCGGACTCAAGAGCCGGAGTCCATGGCCGGCTTAAATCCGCGGGGATAGCTTAACTCCTACCAGTAACACTTTGGCTGCGGTGTGATTGGCCCTAAGTGTCAATTTTCTTGACTTCTTTCTTTCCCCCATCCTTGTCTCTATGAACGCTTTTACCCGGTGCCTTGCAATTCTGGGCCCCGTTGGCATATTTAAAGCTGGGCACTTGCTCTGACTGAGCACTAGACTACGCCACCACGGACCCCAATCGTCTACTACCACCCTTCTCAGCTCTCATCATGGCTCTCCCGTATAAGCATTACTTGGCCATCGGCGCCACTTCCGGAATTGGCCTAGCTATAGCGACACAGCTCGTCCAGATCGGCGCCAAGGTCACCGTCGTCGGGCGGCGACAGGAACGGCTGGACGAGTTCGTGCAGACTCAAGGCCCCGAAAAAGCAGATGGAGTGGCTTTTGACATTAGTCGTTTGGATGATATTCCAGAGTTCGTGAAAAGGTAGATCTTCTACTTTTCGGTCACTGGGGGTAGCCGGTTAACTGAGAAATGGGTAGCGTGATGACGAAATCGCCCGATATCGATTGCATCTTCTTCAACGCCGGCGTGCAAAAGCCATACGACGTAGCAGAAGAGTTCGACCTGGCTAGTTTCCACGATGAGGTCAAGGTCAACTTTACCAGCTTCGTCTCTCTCACCCACGCCTTGTTGCCTTATCTGAAGAGGAACCCTGGCCCGACTGCGTTCATCTTGTAAGGGGACTCATAACAAATCCGTGGTCTTTGCTAATACTCTGGGTACCTGTAGTACGGGCTCGAATATCTCGATTGTTCCGGCGGCAACACTGCCTGCATACTCGGCTTCCAAGGTTGCCCTGAATGTCTTCACCCTTTGCTTACGGGAGCAGCTGCGTCATTCCAACACGAAGGTGATAGAGATTTCTCCACCCCCGGTGCAAAGTGAGTTAATTATCCCATTTTGTACTTTATTTTATTTTATTTTTTGCCCCTCGATTCCGATATCCTGCTTACACTCAGCAGCCGAGTTACATGATTATATGGGCGAGGATGCCGGTCGGAAGCTCGGTATGCCGCTTGACACTTTCACCAAGCAGGTGTTTGATGGCCTGCTAGAAGGAAAGGACCAGATCATCATTGGTAGCATTGGACCAGCGGATACCTTCAACGAGATTGTTGACAAGCGCCGTACTACGTTCACCAACCTGGCCAGGATGATGCGTGGGGGAAAAGACTGAGTCTCGAGATAGATAGCGTAGTTCGCTGATCCTAGCTGAATTCAACCGGCAGTAGTGAGAAATCATCAATTTGCTTTTTTCAATTACCGTACGAGCGTGAAAATTCTGTCCCCTGCCCATTTTATTAATATTCATAGAGAATCGCCCCTTGTTGGCCCGGAGTATCTGACATCCACGATAGCCAACTATTCCATCAATCCCATCTTGAATTACGCATGGCCACGACAAACCCCTGCGAATGATCAACAAATAGCGCCAGCCACTTGTTTGGGTTGTCAGGGAATTGTTCTTTGTGTATTCGACGTTTTAGCCATGATGATGAGGCATACTCCCTGCTCTGGATATTCCGGACCATGCGTATAATAGTAGAGAAATCTTCTCGGAATCCATAGTTCTTCATCCATTCTTCTTACAACAGACACAACTTCACATTATGTCGAATGATGCTTGCGAGTCCGATGTGGTCGACTGGGATGGGCCCAATGATCCCGAGAACCCGAAAAACTGGTCGTCCACGCGCAAGATAACAGCAACTATAACCATCGCTCTCATTTCTATTCTCACGTACGTCAAAGATCTCTGATTACTATGATCCTGAATACTGATGAGAAATATGTGACAGCCCATTAGGATCCTCCATGGTCGCCCCAAGTACCTCCCAGCTCATGGACGAATTTCACTTTACCAGTGACATCCTGGGGGCTTTTGTCGTCTCGGTGTACCTCCTAGGATACGCAATCGGACCTCTAATACTTGCTCCCCTGTCTGAGCTCTATGGACGGATGCCGATCTACCACGTCTGCAACATACTCTACCTCGTTTGGACCGTAGCTTGTGCATTAGCACCGAATCTGAGTGCCATGATTGTTTTTAGACTAATTGCAGGAATGGCTGGTAGTGCGCCGCTTACTATTGGCGCCGGGTCGTTGGCCGACATGATTCCTGCAGAAAAACGTGGGCTCGCCATGGGTGCGTGGATGCTTGGGCCTGTGCTTGGCCCTGTTATTGGACCTATTGGTGCGTCTCACGCTCCTTGACCCGGCTATAAGTATTTTGACCTTACTGACACATGGCAGCGGGTGCATATCTTGCGGAATCCGCGGGCTGGAGGTGGACTTTCTGGGTGCTGGCGATTGGGGTAAGTCTTTGTGCCCTAACTTCTCTATCTAGTTTGTTGGTTGCTAATTCCTCCACAGGCCGGGGTATTTACAATCCTCACAGCACTCTTCCTCCGCGAATCCTACGCCTACGCAATTCTCCAACGGAAGACCATGCGTCTTCGCAAGGAAACAGGAAATAACGACCTCCGTAGCATCCTCGACACCGGCCGCTCAAGACGCAACACCTTTGCGTTCTCCATCCTCCGCCCGACAAAGATGCTGCTCCTCTCGCCAATCGTCGCCCTTCTATCCATCTACATTGCCACAATCTATGGCTACCTCTACCTACTCTTCACAACACTCACTCCAATCTTCCATGACACCTACAACTTCTCCTCGGGCAACGTCGGCCTCTCGTATCTTGGCATTGGGGTCGGCTCAGTCGCTGGTCTGATCTTCCAAGTCAGCTACTCCGACCGGCTCTACCTGCGTCTCGTCACAAAGGACCCAAACACAGAGCCAAAACCAGAGTACCGCCTGCCACCGCTCTGCTTCACATGCTGGCTTATGCCGGCATCTCTACTCTGGTACGGCTGGACAGCAGAACGAGAGGTCCACTGGATCGCGCCCATTATCGGCACAAGTCTCGTGGGCTTTGGGATGCTGAATGCATTTACCGTTGCCTCGACGTACCTCGTTGATGCGTACACAGTCCATGCTGCCTCTGCAGTAGCGGCTGTAACGGTCTTGAGATCCCTCGGTGGTGCATTTTTGCCGCTGGCTGGAGGGCCGATGTATGACGCGCTTGGACTAGGATGGGGAAATACCCTGCTGGCAGGGATCGCATTGGCGATGTGTCCGTTGCCGTTTGTGTTTTATAGATATGGAGAGAGGATTCGCAAAGGGACGAATGTCCAGTTTTAGACGGAGGACGAGTGGAGGATTTCTATTTTTTTCCAAGAGAGATATAATCGTCCGCCTTACTAAAGTTTAGATTTAGAAGTTGATAGCCGGAAAATGTGGAAGCTCAAGGTGCAAACCTGCCTATCTTAGATCATGCTATAGATTTCTAGTTAGACGGCAGATAATGAAAGATCCCGTTTGCATTTGTTATGATCAGGAAACCACAAGCTGGCTACAAAATCGGCACAGTCACTCTAATGCCCCCTTAAAGTCTCTAATGAACAACCATCTCGTTCTCTCTTTCACCCCCTCCGCCATCCACCCGTTAATCTTGCTCGGGAACAACCTAACATTCTCCAAAATCGACTTATCATGCGGCAAGATCACAAGTATATTTTCGGCCGCATCAAGCTCTTGGATCTTCCTCAACGTATCCTCCGCCTCTTCAAACTCGGGAAACATCCCCCTAGCAGGTTTCAAGAATGGTTCAGTTATGCTCTGTTGGGGATGGATACGTCGTACCATCTCCCGGGTACAATTTGATAGAGAATCATAGAATGGGCAAGGGTCTAGCTGCTCAGGAATAGGAAGGTAAATCGATGGCCTAAGTAGCCCAACATGATGCGCCGCATCACCACCCATAAATACGAACGAGTCAGGGTCAGGAGCAGAGGTAACTCTCGCTAAGGCACAGAGATGACCTACGGAGTGGCCCGGTGCGTCTAGGAGGTAGAATGAGCCGTCGCCGAAGTAGTCAACGGCGTTGAATCTTCCTATCTTGTAAGCGTTTTGAAAGTTGATCTCCCGCACATCTCGATTCAAAACATCGGAGTCTAGGACTGCGGCAGTTTTGTTTGATGGGTACCCAAGCGCGACCTCTTTCACGCCGGGTCCGACGACGAGGGATGTGTGGGAGGGGAAAGTGGATGGGTCGCCGGTGTGGTCGAAATGGTGGTGAGACCATATAAGGGATTCGATGTCGGCGCTCCGGATAGCACACTTTTCTGTATTGTCTTGGCCATCTCGAACGCGCTGATAATTGTCGTCTAGAATCTCAGCGACGCCCTTCTCAACGGTGACTCTGGTTGTCCGATTAATCAGATCAACCGTGGCTGGTGCAGAGTTCTCCCAATCGCTTCGAACGCCGAGGTCGAAGAGAACATGGCGACCTTGGGCTTCGTTCGAGATCAAGAAGGAGAGAGCTGGGGCTTCGATGCCGGTTAGGCCTGGGATTTCGGGTGTCCAGAATAAGGAGGGGTTTAGGAGGAGTGTTGTTGTCCTAGCATCAGCTAATAAGAGGTTGCTTAGGTGGGTAACTGGGGGAGGGAACATACGAGTCAATGACATGGACTGTTACTGTTGATGTTGAGAAGGAGATGTTTAGCTCTGGAGGTGGCAGGGCCGTTGACATAGTGGAGGCTTGTATCGTTGCTTGGTCAGTTTGTTAGATACGAATGGCTATTTTGGTATTATCTCTTCCACATATGAGGATGACTTGAGTCTAGAGGGCGGGATCGATGCTAAGCATTGCGCTTTTGTCTGCATTTGGAATTTTACTATGTACTCGGAGTTAGCTGGGTTCCTGCGCTCAACGATACGAGGGCAAGATATTCCACCAGGTCCACGTTAGTCCTGCAAAAGCAAATACGCAAGGTTACACTTTGCATATACTCTCAGCTCGCTACACAGCCCAGGCCGAGTGCAGAGCAATGCTCACGTAAGTTGTCAGCCAGTTCCTGCCCCCACTCAGCCTCGTGGCCCGGGTATTGCAATCCCAACGGCACCAAGTAAACAAAACTGCACTGGGTAAAAGGCCAAGTAAGCTAATCCAAGTTTCACGCAGCAGAATTGAAACAGCAGCAAAAGCAAATGAGATCTCCCGCCCGCGGCCTCTGCAGAATCAATATTCGGCACCAATCAGGAACATTTGCATCTCGTCACGGGGTTCAATTCCAAAAATAACAATAACGTAACCGGTGCGATGCGGGCGTCAGGTATATGGCAGGAGTGTGCAAAGCTGGGGTTTCCAATACGAGAAATATTTGGGGGTGCAAAGCCTGAGGCTTCCAATGCAAGAAATGATCGGGGCGTGAATGGCTGGAGATTTCCCACGTAAGAAATGATCAGGGGCGTCAAGGATGAAGAATTGAACGTAGAGTATGCGCAGATGACTGTGTGCGAAGCAATCCTCTTCTGTTTAGATTTTGCCTAGCTGAAAAAGTCCGTGGGATGGAAGAATTGTATATATATCGTAGAAGAGGAATACTAAGCTCGAGATGAAGACAGAGAGAGACACCAAGTTTTCTACCTTAATCATACTAGCAAAGCGATATACTGGATCTAAGATACTACCTGCTCCGTTCCATCGATATCACCACCATGCATCGACTCCTCTCCTGGCTTGCCTTCCAGGCTGCATTATCGGTCCCCGGTATCCTGGCAGCACCAAGTGATCCTGTCTTCGACTACGTCATTGTTGGCGGGGGCACCGCAGGCCTGACTCTGGCATCACGCCTATCCGAGAATGCAACGGTACGAGTGGCTATCATCGAGGCTGGGTCGTTCTATGAGCTCGACACCGGAAATACAAGCCAGATACCATCAAATGCGGGCCTTTACAATGGAAAATCACAGGAATTGACCAATCCATTGGTTGAATGGGGGTTCATGACCACTCCTCAAGCTGTATGTTTCTTCTAGTGGCTACCGGGTGGGTAGCGGGCCAATGAGGGTCGAGGTTAGCTAACTCGGGATAGGGCATTAATAACCAGTCTGTGCATTATCCCCGCGGGAAGACTGTATGGTTTTGATATTGTTCTATTCCTAGCAAACTGATTTATCTAGCTGACTGACCCGGCATTAGCTCGGTGGAAGCAGTGCAGTCCATGCAATGGCCTATCAACGGCCCTCGATAGGCTCCATGGACCTATGGGCCGAAAGAGTCGACGACGATGCCTGGAATTGGGAGAACACATTCCCCTACTTCCAAAAAAGCATCGATTTCACACCCCCCAATAATGCAGCGCGATTCGCCAACTCTACCCCAGAATATGACCCTGATGCGCTGGCCAGCGGCGGTGAACTGTCACTCACCCATACCAACTATGCTCAGCCACTTAGCAGCTGGCTAGCCGAGGCCATGGAAGATGTTAACATTCCAAACATTCCGGGGTTTAATGGCGGTCACCTGAATGGTTCTGGATGGTTGATCCACACGATTAATCAAAATGAAGGGATTCGAGAGTCCTCCGAGACGGCTTTCCTAGCTCCGATTCTAGACAGGCCGAATCTTGCTCTTTACAACCGAACTAGGGCTGAGAGGATCTTGTTTAGGGATAATGTTGCTACCGGCGTTGAGGTGAGCGAGCTGACGACAAATAAGACCTTCTTGCTGCTTGCACGGAAGGAGGTTATTGTCACGGCTGGCGCATTCCAATCTCCTCAACTGTTGCTGGTCTCTGGCGTTGGTCCAGCAAGTCTACTTGCCGAACATGATATCCCCCTTGTAGCTGACCGTCCAGGTGTGGGCCAAAATATGCAGGACCACATCTTCTTCGGCATCTCATACAGAGTCAACGTAATGACTGCCAATTCCCTCGCAGTCCCAGAAGTCGCCGCCGAAGCTGCGCTTCTTTACAGCGAGGACCAAGCCGGGCCCCTCTCTGCCCCAGGAGGCGACTACGCCGCATTCGAATGGCTACCTGCTGAGTTCCGAGACGGCCTATCCGAAGAGACCGAGGAGGGTAAGTCAAGTCTCTTTCACATATAAGCCATGTGGTTTTGACGAGAATCTGCAGACCTCGCCGGCCTCCCCTCCGATTGGCCTGAGATCCTCTACCTCTCTCTCCCAACCTATGTTGGTGACTTCTACAACCCACTCACAGAAGGTCCGACAGACGGATACCAATACGCCACGCTCCTCGCAACCCTCCTAACCCCTCACTCTCGCGGAAACATCTCAATCTCCTCCTCTAGGATGGCTGATCCCCCACTCATCAATCCGAACTGGCTGGGCGAAAAAATGGATATTGAGCTCATGACCGCGGCGTTCAGGAGGGTTCGAGATATCTATGGTTCTTCCGCGCTCGATGGTGTCCGAATCGGGGAGGAGTATTATCCCGGGAGTACTGTGAGCGATGACGACGAGGAGGCTATTGAGGAGTTTGTTCGGGCGAATACGTATACTGTCTCGCATGCCGTGGCGACTTGTCGGATGGGGACCGAAGGGGATGAGTCGGCTGTTGTGGACTCTCAGGGTAGAGTTATTGGGACACAAAGACGTGCGCCTCAGGCTTTTCCTTAGGCCCTTCTCCCCTAATTGGGCTCAGGGATGAGTACGCTGACATTTTATTACGATAGTGCGTGTCGCTGATAGTTCGAGCTTCCCATTCATTCCTCCAAGTGAGTCCTTCCTCTCCTGGTCAGTCTGTCTAGTCGCTGTGGCATGAACTAACCTGTTACCCTTTGCAGGCCTTCCCCAATCCATTGTTTGTAAGTTGAATTATTCCTTGACTTGTTCTAGACAAGACTTCGCTACGGGAGGAGGCACGACTAACGTACCTCACTATAGACATGCTAGCCGAGAAGATCGCGGATGATATCAAGAGTACATGGTAAATGCGCAGCCTACGGGGATCCATCCTTGAAAAGCAGTTCGGAATAGAGAGATGGAGTTTCCTGGGAATTGATAGGGTCTTGTGTGATAGTTTGAACTTTAACTTTCTGGTATATAGATTTGTTTAGATTTGAGTTTTGTCTTATTTTTGTGTATGAGAATTAGAGTGAATTGTATACCGATTGACATAAATCAGGACGTTTACCCTGGGTTCCAAGGCCCATGATATGTTCAGACCGTAACCGAAGAGTTGGAAACAGTACGAAGGGTGGAAGGACTCGAGGACGGAAGATGTTCTACACCTGGAAGAGTGGAAGTAGTGTGGGCATAGTTCGTTATTGTTGTTGACATCAGAAGTTGGAGGTGGATCTCTACAGATATGTAGGTATGGGGAGTGTGGGGGGGTTGGCTTGCTATCCATGTCTAAAGAGTGATAGGGCCTCAGCTTAGAATACCATTGTAGCTCATGTCATCTAACTTCTTATACTACAGCTACCGAGACTTCTTCATCTTGCTTCTTGATCTTTACATCGATCCCATATTGCCGGAAGAACCATGAATTCTCAACCGTGTACTTCTTGGGATCGAGGAGGTCGAACTTCATAGCAGTGAGTTAGTTGCCTTGATTCCCAGTTAACAGAAATGAATTAGACGGTACACGTACCCGATACCTCAGGACAAGGGCCGGAACGATTTTCTTCATCTCCAGAAAAGAGATATGCCGTCCAAGGCAAATTCGTCTTCCAGCTCCGAACTACACAGTTTGATTAGCAAGAATTCTACGTTCAGAGAGATGGGCGAGTACCGTCATAACACTGCCTTCCAGCACCTTCCTCTTCTCTGCATCGACCATCCACCTATCCGGATTCCAGTTCTCTGCATCTTCACCGAAGGTTTCCTTGTGCCCATTCACTACGTAGGGGCTCATTCCAACTACTGTTCCCTCAGGGATGAAAAATTTCCCTACCATAATACCTCCCTTGGGTACCACACGCTCAAACGGGAGACAGAATGGTGGGTGGAGACGGATTCCCTCGTTCACACACGCATCCAGGTAGGGAAGGTCGCTGACTTCTTTCCAGGCGGGGAAGGGCTTGCCAAGGCCATTTGGCTTTTTAGAGGTTGCAGCGAGGAGCTCTTCACGGAGACGATGGAGGGTTGATGGGTGGGCGAGGAGATTGTACCATATTGTGCGGAGCACAACAGCTGTGGAGTCGGAACCGGCGATTATGTTCGAGAATGTCCATGCAGTGACGCACCTGGAGTTGAGCGTCGAGGTCAGATGGGTGGTGAAAGGTGGTAATATACCTGATTGATACTCACCATGGTGGTAAACTCGGATTAAGGCCCTGGATCTCAAAGAACCGTTCCAACATATCCTTATTCTTCCCCTTTCCATGCCCATCATCCAGTGCAGCTTTTGCACACTCACGGGCCTCTCTTCTCTCTGTAACATATTTTCCGACAATTCTCAAAATCGAGAACCCAGTAGTTTTCCGCCGAAAGAATGAAGCAACTCGACTTTTATACCAAAACTCATCAAACCATGGAATCTGGGTCATCGGCGCAGCCGTCGTCATAAACGTCCATATTGTTCCCAGCATACCATCGACATCTCGTCCCTGTTCAAGGAATCCGTACCGTTTCGAGAAGGTTAATGTGCCCATGACATCGAAGGCGAAGAATTGAAGCCAGTCGGCAAGATCAAAGGTCTGACCTGTGCCTGCGAATCGGCGGTCGAGCTGTTCGACCATTACTTGGATTGTGTCATCGACAAAGGCTTCGAGCGTAAGGACGTTGGTCAGGGAGAAGAGCGGGGCAATTGGTGATTTGATCTTCTTGTGGAGGGTTTCGTCGCGCGTATTGAAGACCGCAGGGAGAGCACCACCGGTCTTGGTGTATGGTGCTAAGGTGCGGTAGAAATCGCCCTATAGTGATCATTTAGACAAGTTCGGCTGCACAGGGCAGACATCGAAATTGAATGTGATACCTTTGGGAATCCGGGCCTAATGGGATATAGAGTCGGGATCCAAGCAGGGTTGGAAACGGAGACCATATTCGGCCCAAATTGCACGACTTCGCCATACTTATCATGTATTCCTTGATGAATCTCATGCGCGCGTTTTGTCTTCACCCATGAGACCCGGGGCAGATTCGAAAATTTGCAAAGAAGTGGACCGGGGAGGTGTCGGAAGCGCCAGTAGACCGCAGCTAGGCGGAGCGTTGCAATTGATAAGACGAGGACTAAGAGGGAATAGGCGCTCGTACTCATTTTCAGAACGGTCAATGGAATATTCACTTTTGTAGAAGAACTGTAACCTATCTCAGGTGTTCAGTGGCCGTTGGGGATGGATGCAGTTTGAGCTATGAACATAGGCTTTTGTCTGGTGGTTGAAACAAAGTGTAATCACCTGTTTGTGTGCCCTTAGTAAAGTCACTGCGGTCCCGAGTAGAATCTTTGTGCTGACGGTGCTGAGTTGATATACCATGATCATGCATTACTCGGTAAACCAGGTTGCACAACAGGCAGGGCGCTTATCGGGCTGTTCCTCTGCGGCTTTAGTAACGAGTCTTGCCTAATATTTCGGAACTGGAGAGAGATATATAGAGAGACAGATATAGATATATGGTGCTTAAAGCGTGGACCTGGCAGACACAGACACAAATACGCAAAGCTACACACAACTCAGCTTCCCAAGCCTGCCTCAACGCACAGAGAATAACCATGCCATCATCAATTGAGCCCAGATCTGGTCCAATGGAGAGATCAGTGCTATTGCTCTTTGGTCCACAGCAGTCCACAATCCGTCCTGAAGCGCTCACACGATTGGCCTCAACAATTCTGAACAACCCGAATCTTGGATTTCTGCTGGAAGTACTGGATGATTTGGAAGATCTATGGTCGGATATTCTCGAAGCCTGTCCCTATCTGACACGAATTGCTGGGCGAGAGACCCTCAGCCAGCTTCGCCTATTTTTCAGGGCTCGCAGCGACGCGGCCGACTTGATAGAATGCCCGGCGAAGAATATTGTATTAAGCGTCATCACCGTCATCTCGCAGGTTGTTGATCTCTGGCGCCATGCATCAACAGATGTCCGACTCGCCTCAATCCCCGCGAGCCGAAGTATGAAAGGCTCTGCAAGTGTGAAAGATGTTCAGGGGTTCTGCATCGGTTTTCTCACTGCCGCAGCGGTTGCTAGTTCCACCACACAGGAGGCCCTAGAACGGAACATCACCGTTGCCCTTCGTCTGGCTGTCTGCATTGGTGCAATAGTTGAACTCGATAATGTCCTTGCTTCCCCCGCGGTATCGGTCTCTATAGGATGGAAATCAGAGACTCAGTATGAGAAACTTGAAAGAGTCCTTCAGGGTACACACGATGTGAGTCACCCCAGTGTCATGAGCCATTATCAATATTGATCAAATTTAGGGCTACATCTCCTGCGTGACCGACGAGAGACGTGTAACAGTTACTCTACAGGCGCAGGATCTGATAAACGCATTGCATCAATTCTCTAACGCTGGCTTACCCTCGCATACCATCCCACTCCAAGGACGTTTTCACCGGCATAGCATCCACGCAAATATAGTCCAACAAGTGCAGCAGCTATGTCAGCAGGACGAACGGTTCCAATTGGCGAAGGCCAATGAGCTGGTACTCCCTTTAAGATCCAATATTGACGCAGACCTAATATCTGCGGGTTCTTTGCATGATGAGGCTCTTCGATCCATCTTGTTACAACAGTGTCAATGGTACCGAACTGTGCATGCAGCAGTGGCGACATTGGACGGTGGGTTAGACTCAATCATCTCTGTAGGCTCTGAGATGGCTATCCCACGCTCCATATTGGAGTTAGAACGGGCGAAGAAGCTCCCTCTTCAGAATGGCATTGGAAATCATACTATCATTAATGGCCAGTCTGCGGTTCCGCAGGCCAACCACACGTCTGAGGTTACAACGGCTATCGCAATCATTGGCATGGCCTGTCGGTATCCGGATAGTGACACGCTTGATGACTTTTGGAAACTGCTGCACTCTGGCCCTTCGGCGGTTCAACCACTGCCCGAGAGACGATTCAAGGTATCCCAGCTCCAACGAGAGCCGAAAGGTCCGTTCTGGGGTAATTTCCTGCGACACCCCGATCAATTCGACCACCGATTCTTTGGGATCTCTGGTCGCGAGGCCAAATCTATGGATCCTCAGCAGCGGCTTGCTCTGGAAGTAGCATATGAAGCCCTCGAATCTGCCGGGTACTTCGGGTTATCCGGGTCTGGAAGAGAGCCAATCTCGGACGTTGGCGTCTATCTAGGGGTTGGATCAGTCGATTACGGTGACAACGTTGCGTCTCAAGATGCGAATGCCTTTTCGGCCCTGGGAACCCTTCGAGCGTTTATCACCGGCCGGCTTAGCCATTATTTCGGCTGGTCAGGGCCTTCTATTACATACGACACGGCCTGTTCATCTGGGCTGGTTGCGATACACGCGGCAGTGAATGTGAGTTTAACCCAGGGGACAAGGCGCTCCAACCACACCAGAGACTAATTGTCAATAGGCTCTAAAAGCAAGCGAGTGTTCTATGGCCCTGGCTGGAGGGGTCAACGTAATTACCAGTCCAGCTCTATACCAGAATCTGGCTGCCGCATCATTCCTCAGTCCTAGCGGTGCCTCTAAGGCCTTTGATGAAGGTGCAGATGGATATTGTCGAGGAGAAGGTGCCGGCTTGCTGGTACTTAAAACATTAGCTCAAGCTCAGGCAGACGGAGATCCCATCCTTGCAGTCATCCGTGGCTCTGCCGTGATGCAGGGAAGCAACCATACACCTATCGCCGTTCCATCATCTGATACCCAGGTAGCTCTCTACCGGAAAGCCTTATCGATGTCCGGTATCGAGCCCTTAAAGGTCACCTATGTGGAAGCTCATGGTACGGGTACACCCGTGGGTGATCCTATCGAGTGCAACAGTATTCGAGAGGTATTCGGCAGTCATCACCGGAAGAACCGGCTGTTTGTGGGTTCCGTGAAAGATAACGTTGGACATACGGAATCAGCCTCTGGTGCGACAGGCATGATCAAGACGGTTTTAATGATGCAAAAGGAGGTCCTTCTGCGACAGGCAAATTTCACCAAGCTCAACCTCAAGATTGCTCCATTATCTCCAGATTGTATGGAGATTCCCCAGCAGAATCAGCCATGGATCGCCCCGCGGCGAATCGCAGTTGTCAATAACTATGGGGCCGCTGGTAGTAATGCAGCTATGGTTGTCGAACAGTATAAGACGAGGAGTACCACGAACCAGGCATCCTATCTCACTGCGTCTGGCTGGCCATTCTATCTTTCAGCAAAATCATTTGAAAGTTTACGTGCATACTCTGCCTCTCTAGCCTCCTCGTTGAGGGATATCCAAAGAGAGCATGGGGCCACTGCAACTATGGATCTGGCGTATAACTTGGCTGGGAAGCAGAATCGCCAATTCAAGTTCGTCCACACTTTCGTGGCATCCGATATCAATGAACTAGCAAGGAGCCTCGATCCAGCAAAAATCAACGGCCAACGAGATGCTCTGCCGCAGAGCGAGCGTCCAGTGGTACTGTGTATCGGTGGACAAAATGGTACAACCGTTCACCTCGATTACAATTTCTATCACAGCAGCTCGCTACTTCAGACACATCTGGTATGTACAGCCTGTACTCACCGTGATCTTGGGATATTGTTGAAAGCTAACGACTTAATAACTCTAACAGGATGCCTGCGACAGAGCCTGTATGGAGCTAGGGCTCCCCAGTCTCTTCCCCAGCATTTTGAGCCCAGAATCCACTGAGGACCTTGTCAAGTTACATTGCATGCTCTTCTCTGTGCAATATGCCTGCGCAAAGTCTTGGATAGATTCCGGCTTGAAGGTCGATACCATCATCGGCCACAGCTTCGGACAACTAACAGCCTTGGTGGTTGCGGCCTCCCTTCCGCTTCTTGATGGCCTCCGACTCGTCTCAGAACGCGCTCGGCTTATACAAGAGGCGTGGGGCCACGAAACGGGTGCGATGCTTTCGGTTCAAGCATCAGTGGGCACCGTTACGCGTTTTCTTGAGGATGATGAACATTACCCGGCACCGACAGTGGATATCGCGTGCGTCAATGGCCCTGAAGCGGTTGTTCTAGCCGGCGATACAACATCCGTATCTATCCTGGAGCAGAGACTACAGAGAGCGGGCCTGAAAACGGCTCGATTGCCCAACACACATGCCTTCCATTCAAGGCTCGTCGATCCCATCTTACCCCGTTGGAGAGAAATCGTGCAGAGTTGCCACTTTGAAAAGCCATCGATCAGGATAGAAGCGTGCGCCGAAAATCAGGATTGGAGCTCTTTCGTCTCTCCTGAGGACGTGATTCAGCATAGTCGGGAGCCAGTCTACTTCCACCAAGCAGTGACCCGAGTCGCAACACGCTTGAAAGACAGTGTCTGGGTCGAGGCTGGATCAGCGTCTCCTGTTGTCTCTCTGGTTCGCAAATCCCTGGGCACGAACAACAGTGGTGATATTTTTCAGCCGCTTGACCTCCGTGGACGGGATGCACTCTCAGCCTTCTCCCGCGCCATATGCAATTTGTGGGCAGCTGGAACTAGGGTTCAGCACTGGTGTTTCCACCAGAACGAATATAACTGGATTAATCTTCCTCCGTACAGCTTTGAGAAGACGTCTCACTGGTTGGATTATCGCCCGCCCGCTGCCATCGTTGCAACTAGCCCTAGAGACACACCATCGCCCGTCGTCGAGAGACCGCGAGAGCTTCTGGAGCTCGTTGAAACAGGAATTCAAGGGACGACTTATCGGGTTGACTGTGCGCATCCACTATTCGCGCACTGCACAAAAGGCCACGCTGTTCTCGGACAGGCTCTGTGCCCTGCTTCGCTGTACGTGGAGCTGGCCACTCAAGCGGCGGCGCGAGAATTGCAACCGCTGAAAGCACCGACATTTGGGGGGTCGAGTGTGCGCGAACTAAGGATGTTATCCCCTCTATCTATCAGTAGTCATTGCAGTGTTTATATCCGCCTCAGCCAGAACGCCCACGAGCGGACCGCATGGCAATTTACAGTTCTCAGCGGCGAAGGAAATGGCGAGTCGGGGTCGTTGACCACACATACTACTGGAGTAATCTCGAGGGACTCTAAAAGCAGCATCCTACCTGCAACGAAAATGCATTCGCTTCGCCGTCTCGTTGGCCAAGTGAAAGCCTCGTCGCTCTCCAGCTGCCCCGACTCAAATATCATCCAAGGGAAAAACATCTATCGTACATTCGGGCAGGTTGTCAGCTACGCCTCCTACTACCGTGGTGTGGAGCAGATTGTTTCCAGAGAGAACGAGTCGGTTGGTCGCGTCCAGCTCCAATATGGAAATACCCCTGGTCTCAATGAGACAGCTGTCGACCCCGTCTTGCTCGATAATTTCCTACAGGTTGCTGGAATACATGTCAACTGCCTCTCTGACCGGGCAGATGAAGAGGTCTATATCTGCACAGAGCTAGGATATCTAGCTCTAAGTGACTCTTTTATTTCCAGCTGGCGCGAGATTCCGGCATGGAATGTGTATACCACTTTTGAGACTAGGTCTGACCGAACTGTGTCCAACGATATCCTGGTTTACGATGCGAAATCGGGTGAGCTGATGGTCATGTTTATTGATGCCACGTTTCACAGCACAGCTATGAAGTCCCTGGCAAGGATTCTTGCGAAGCTCAATATCCATACTCAAAATGCGCCACATTCTGCTCTCAATGGGGCTGTAAACGGGCACCCGTCGAACGTGCCCATCTCACCCCCTTCAGTCTCGGAATTTAACCAGGTCTCTACCTCTACATCTATCAACAGCACCATTCAACAGGTCTGTGAGCTGCTGAGTTCCGTTCTCGAACTCCCTGTCAGCGAAATCTCCCCTAGTTCGACTTTGATCGACATCGGTATCGATTCCCTGTTGAGCACTGAAATTCTCAGTGAGATCACGAAGCGTTTCGGTATCGCAATTCCTGCTTCTGAGTTTATCTCTTTAGATACAGTGTCTTCCATTGCACATTATCTCAATTCAAGCCCCACCTCCCCCTTGGCGAATGGTCACGCAGGAGAGTCGGCACCAGTAATGAATGGGACCAGCAAGTCAGGACGGGTATTCTCCCAGGTGCAGGAAATGTTGGGAGATATCCTGGAGGTTCCAATAGATGAAATCAAGCCCACATCATCCCTGACCGACATCGGAATTGACTCACTTCTTGCAACGGAGGTGTTGAATGAGATCCGGACGCGGTTTGCGGTTGTGATCCCCGTGGATCGATTCCAGGAGTTTGATAATGTGAAAGCTTTGGCGAGCTATTTGCTGCAACAGGGTACTTCCAATGAAGAGAGGTCTGAGGTTTCATCTGAGCGGAGCATTGAAGAGGCTCAGAGCACCAGGTCCCTGGCAGCGGTTGCGCAAGAAAGCTTTGGCACGGTGCGACAGGATATCGATCGCATATTGCCAGAGACACAGTTTTCAGGCTTCTGCAAGTCTGTGCTTCCCCTGCAGAAAGAACTAGTGGCCGCTTACCTTGTCGAGGCGTTCGAAAGTCTTGGCTGTTCTCTAACCGCGCTGCATTCAGGTCAGAGAATCCCAGATATCACCCTACTCACGAAGCACCACAAGGTAAAGAAACAAATCTACTATATCTTGGATGATGCGGGGCTCATCGAGCTGGACTCGAGTGGTCACTTTGTTAGAACGGCGACTGCTGTTCCCCAAGATCAAGCCGAACGATTGCACGGAGCCATCCTGTCGCGGTTCCCCCAACATGCATATGAGCATAGACTTCTTGCCTCCACCGGTTCTAAGCTGGCAGCTTGTCTTGTCGGGGACATCGATCCTCTGGGAATCCTGTTTGGTGATGCGGATGCTCGAGCCCTAATGGAACATGTCTATACCGATGCCCCGATGTTCAAAACAGGCACCATACAACTGGCAAGATATCTAGGTGATATCTTTAGGCGACTGGGTAAATCACGTCCAACAATCCGAATTCTCGAATTAGGCGCTGGCACTGGCGGGACGACAAAGCATCTAGTTGAGCATCTTGTCAGTGTCAGCGCAGGCCAGCAATTTGAGTACACGTTTAGCGACATCTCACCGTCTCTCGTTGCTGCGGCGCGCAAGAAATTTGCTCAATACAAGTTTATGCAATATACTATCGTCAACATTGAAAATGATCCTCCGGCTGAACTCGTCGGTCAGTACGACATTATAATTTCAACCAATTGCATCCACGCTACAAAAGACCTGGTGACCTCCTGTACGAATATCCGCAAACTCCTGCACCCAGATGGAATACTCTGTCTGGTCGAGCTTACACGCAATCTGTTCTGGTTCGACCTTGTTTTTGGGCTGTTGGATGGTTGGTGGAGATTCCAGGATGGCCGGCAGCATGCCCTAGCTAATGAACATTTGTGGAGGAAGTACCTGACCCAGTCCGGGTTCCAGTGGGTCGATTGGACAGTGGGAGAGTCTGAAGAGACCGATATTCTTCGAGTTATTACCGCGTCCCCGTCCGAGCCCGTTACTTATATGGAGACTATAGAGTTCGACAGAGTAGACGGCTTGTCTCTCGAGGCAGACATATACTATCCCAGCAACATTGTCGCAAGGGAGAAGTCCTTTCCAGTCGGTGAGAACCAATAGTTAGTATACTGATGATGATTTGGAGGCTCATCGCCCGCTGACTGTTTATTTGGACTCTGTCAGCCCTAATGATCCACGGAGGCGGTCATATCATGCTCTCTCGAAAGGATATCCGTCCGCAACAGACTCAAATGCTGCTTGAAAGAGGGTTCATTCCAATCAGTGTTGACTATCGGCTCTGTCCTGAAACCACTCTCCCTGACGGGCCAATGCACGACGTGTGCACTGCTCTCTCATGGATACAGACTGTGTTACCGACCCTTCCCCTCCAACGTCCTGATATTCGCATCGATCCTGACCACGTCGTCGCTGTCGGCTGGTCCACCGGAGGTCATCTAGCTCTCACTCTCGGTTTTATGGCTCCGCAACGAGGGATCAGACCACCGGACGCCATTCTCGCATTCTACTGCCCGCTAGACTACGAAGATCCGTTCTGGACCCGGCCTAACTTTCCTTTCGGCCACCGACCAGACACTAGCTCAGAAGCACAATACAATGTTAGGTCAGGCCTCTTCAAGCACCCTATTACCGCTTACAATGTTCCTGCATCTATACGGGCTTTGGCTGGCTGGATGGCACCCAGCAACGCACGCTCTCAGATCGCGCTCCTTATGAACCAAAAAGGCCGAGCCTTGCAAGTTCTTCTGAACGGATTGTCGCTTGAAAGTGACGAGCTTGATTCCTTACCAATGCCGACCATCTCGCAAATCCGAGCAATTAGTCCCCTAGCACAAATCCAGAACGGCATGTACCGCACCCCGATATTTATCATCCACGGGACGAAAGATGATCTCATACCTGTCGACCAGGCGGTACGGACGCATAGCGCATTGAAGGAGCGAATGATTACGAGCGAAGTGAAGATTTTGAATGGTGCGGTGCATTTGTTCGATTTAGGCAAGGTAAAAGAGGAGTGGGCAAGGGCTGTGACAGAAGGGTATGACTTTTTGCAGACTCAGGCCTGTGCTCGCCCGTCGGATCGGCAATGTACTGCTCAGGATTAAGGTAGTAATGCTTAGGGGCTACGTTAGCTAGGTATATTCTTCCAATGAAATGAATAGTTGCATCTGCCTTACCCCTCTTCTGAATGAGCTGGCTTATATTTTTGCTTATTTCGCGCGACATTCCAAAACAAACTATAGCCCTTTCTGACAACAGCCCGGTCCCTCCATTTAAAAACAAACCTGATGTCCTAGCCCCCGCATTCCGAGTGGCTGCTTACCCTTCCAATGGTTTAATCCTCCTGCACGTTGCCCTTGATGACCTCCGAGATCATCCTGACGATGAGGCTCAACGGGCTCCCGCGGCCTTCGGTGAAACCAAATGGACCGTTTTAATTACATTATGGGCATACTCGATAGATCAAGGCAGACTGGCAGCTGCTGGGGAATTAAGCTCTAAGCTAGCTCGGACAGATTGCAACTTAACCCCCGTTCTGACGGAGTAAGACGGCCAGTCTCCTTTAGTGGCATCCATATTAGCTCACCAGGCAACCGCTTGGTCTGGTAATGCAACAATCCAGCTCTTATAATTGGGTCAGCTAGTGGTAAGCGCCTGCAGTAAGACAGTGATATAACGTAGATCGTCGTCACCCGTTGCCAACGCTCACGAGGCTGAGCCGCAAATAAGCCGAGTTCAGCACTGAAAATTGATCATATGCAGAGTAGCCATAGCCTGCCGGAGACGGGGCGGCGTACTATTCGTCTGCGAAGCTAGATAGTATACTCTGCTCCCTTGGCGCCGCATGCACGCACGGAAGTCGCTGTGGAAATGAGCTTTTCAAATCATCCACTCTTTTCAATTCGGTCTTCCTTCTTGCGGGGTAAACGTAGAGCTAACCAACTCTCTCTTTACATTCCCATTTGAACAATCAATTGGGCAGCCTAGACTACCTCGCCAGAAATTAACGTAGCAAAAAGCAAGACTGAGATGCCTACCATACATTCTGGGACCCCGACTAAGCTTTCTCTTCCGGCGGAATGCAGATACGAACCGAGGCAAATGATGTGGCGTGTTTGTTCGCTTACCCGCTTGACAGGGGTTACCTGTGAGGTATGTAAGACATTGGAGACCTGATAGGGTAAAGAGGTGCGGTGAAGAGATGATAGGCAAGAGAAAAGCAAATACATCGCGGCAGATGGGAGTGAGGCGTGAAGGCAGAGGCATATGAGGCTCCCAATGACTGACAGTTGTACATTCTTTCTTCTATCTGCCTTATATCTTACAGAACCTTTGAAACAAAGACAGCCAATAGAGCTTGCTTAGCTGGGCTAACTTAGCCACGGGCACGATACCTACAACATGACCCGCGAACGTCGAAAATGGACACCTGAAGAGGACATCCTCCTCCGAAGAGCCGTCCAGGCCGGTTCGTATTCTCCTTCTTTTCCTCTCTTTCCTTCACTCTCTACCTTACTGACCAGGTCATGGAATCAATTATACAGCCATAGCCGAATCCCGCCCCCTCCTCTGGCGCGAAATCGCAAAATCAGTTCCCAGCCGTTCAAACAAAGACTGCCGCCGGCGCTGGTGTAACTCCCTCTCGACCTCTCTTTCCAAGGGCCCATGGACAGAATCAGAGGATGAACGGCTCTGGAACGCGGTTCAGAAACATGGGCCGAAGTGGAGTTTGGTGTCCAGAGACGTAGGAAGTCGGAATGCGGATCAGTGTTCTAGTCACTGGGGACAGACGCTGAATCCAGAGATTGATTTTCGGGATTGGAGTGAGAGAGACGTACGTAGACTTGGTTCTTCTTCTTTTCTTTTCCTTTTCTTATTCTTTCTTTTTGTGTTTTGGGGGCGGGAGAAGAATTTATCATAGCTGACTTGCGTAGGATGAGACACTGAGAAGAAGTGTGGAGCGGCACGGAACAAATTGGTCAACGATTGCGAGTTTTTATTTCCCAAAGAGGACTTCCTTGGCGCTGAGGAATCGGTATAATGCGCTTGGGGCTAGACAAAAGGAAGGGAGGCGGGAGAAGAGAAGTGGTAGTAATCGTGTTGAAAAGAAGACGAGATGCACGTCAAGGGCGAGCCCGACCTTCTCACATCTGAGGAACGGGTATAAGGACGATAGCGAAGACGACAACTACAATGAACACGAAGATGACGATGACGAAGGTGAGGAAGAGGATGAAGGTGAGGAAGAGGACGACGAAGATGAGGAGGGTAAGGAGGAATTATCTAGGAACTCCAGCATGGATAGACACGGGAAAGCTGCGGCCAGACGGTCTATATCGAATGAATCATGGATGAACCCTGACTCCGGCACGACAACGTCACCATTGCCCTTTGTTGAAACAACCCCAAGTTTCACTCTCTCGCAATCCGCGCCATACAGCGCCATCCCCTATACAATGCCGGAGCTGGATCTTTACGATCCATCTTGTTGGGATAGTATGTTTGGAGTCACTGGACCTGATGCTGCGCCTGGTCTTTCCAAAGAGCTAGAGAACTCTACTGTCAATGGTATGTGTTCTGGGTCTTCCAGCCTGGATTTATAGGGGATATTGACCTTGATAAAGCACCCTGCTCCTATCCGTCTCGGATACCTGAGAACATGCCCCCGGGGCCCGATCATTCAGTCGTTACAATGCACAGGATTTCTATTGATGTGGAGTGCACTTCACAACAGTTACCGCAGATAATGAGCAATGTCATAGCGATAGGAGGTAGGGTTACGATGAAGCTGAATCATTCGAGCCCTGATTCTGGCGGGTTGTGCGGCCTTGGCGATTGAGTAGGAGTATCATTATAGACATGTTTAGGTGTTGTGGAATACAAAAAGGAAGGTGTAATAGAGCTGTATCGATTGCACATACGTAGCTTACCAAAGAACGGATGTCTTTATAACGAAAGGCTCTCCATCCGCTACGATTCCCTTGATAACGACTGCTCCCCTTCTACAATTTGTCCATTACATTGAATGAGTGGGCATGTATCTTAACGGTCCGGCTCGTGACTTATACTTTCCACCATTTGAGATATCCTTATATCCTTTTATCCTTGTTAGCCGCTCGACGGTAATGACGAGCAGGATGAATGTGATGAGGTTGTCGACTTAAACAGTGAGAAGAGAATATCTCCGTACATGCTGGTAGGAAAGAGGCGAGACTGTTCGAATCTGCCGATATGTCCAGGTTCAATGATGAAGGGCAGGGGTCGTGAGCCATGCATGCTGGTAATGCCGTTACCACATTAAAGATAGGATTATGAGGATTTGTCGTGCCTCAAGTATTTGAGGGGCCCCAGAAGCCTTCAGAAATTCTGAAGGTATCTCGGAACGGCCACCTGTATATATCTAGCATAATCCACTCATACATACGGGGCTGGATATACTATATAGAAAGGACAACCAGGCCCAGGTACACAGTCAACAATTATGTCCTGTTAGGCCTAGGATATAAGGATATCTATCACGTGTTGATGTTATTTGTCAGCAGGCTGCTCTACACTGTAGTTAGTACTCACTTGCAGGAGCGAAGGGTAAGCTAAAACGTGTAAAATCCGGTTATACATGCGATTCTCCGGCCATTGAGCAATGTGGTAGCTGACATTGAATGAAGCTGATGTTAAAATGGTCGATTCCCGTGGATCTGCGCAAAGCAGTCGGACATGGGAACTCAGAGCCCTTCTGTGATTGGCGGAAAAGCCGACACTGCGATTGGCGGATCCTAACCATGACGTCAACCTGAAGGTCGGCTTCGGGTTTCGCATTTCGGCTTTCGGAACGGCTTTCGGAACTGCTTTCGTATAGTAACCATTGGGCATTTGGTGAATCAAATATTGTATTTGAAAGTCGTAGACTACGTACGTCCTTCAGTCAGCGGCGATCTAGAATGCGGGCAATTAATCATCGATCCCCTCGTCTTAGTAGGTAGCCATTGCGGCTTGCCCTCTATATTTATATATCCTGCCACCCCACTCTTTGGCGTTTGGGCAAACAATTCTCAATTGATCGAAGCACTCTACGAACTACGATGGCCACAGCCTACAGAATCTGGCTGATCCCAGCAACCAGCGGTGTATTTTCCACGTCTGGAATGAGTCATGCATCAGCGAAAAAGATTAGTGAACTTCTCTAGGATGATATGGAGAACCACCACTGCTATTTCAATGACCGCGAATACCACAGTGAGTGTAAAAGAACCACTTCCAAATTGGTAGAAACACTGATGCAATTCCAGACCATATCGTCCATTTCATGCTCACCATTTGGGCGCTAGGAGCCAGTCCCGAAACAATTCAGCGTCAATATGGCAGGGAAAGCCACCGCCAACGGTCCTGTTTACCCAGAGATGAGAAGGTCATCTCAGCTCTCGGTGACAAGCAAACATTCATAGATTACATGTCCAAGGAAGAGCACTATCCCAACTTCCTAGCCTTCTTTCAGCACGAGCTTGCGATGAAAAGGCGTCGCCGACGTTCTGAACAAATATTTATTCGGCTGAGATGATCGGGCGGAGTCAATGCTGTCAAGAATGTTTGGAGGCCTTCTTCACCCCCTCATTCAGTTGGGATTCGGTATCGAATTCCAGCAGCCTGCAATCATAGCGCAGGCTTTTGCCCAAGCCTCCGTGCACCACGACTATCTAGGTCCCCTATTTCTCCACCCTGCTGAGAAGGCCGCTGAGCAGGCTGGGACAGGCAGGAGGCCCCGCAAGACACTGGTCCAGCTCATGGACGAGATGCGCGCGGACGAGATTTTGCGTGCTTCGGCGCAATTTGGGGACTCTAGTGTATTCAGTAATGGTATTTTGAAGCGCACTCCTGAGCACGTGGTTAAGTATTGCAGCCAGTGGACTGTCCCTGAAGACAGACTCAATGAGAAGCTCGCTGAGATGATCAATGCGGCCGGTAGGTCCCTCTCATAACGAAAAAACTGATCCACCGAAAGAAGATTAAACTAACCTGCAAACAGTATATTTTACAGCTACTGCGCAACACTCCGAGAAAGAGATCAAGTTTGACTTTTTCTACATCCACGCAGTCAACCTCTTGCTATTCTTCAAACCGCTCCTTGACCTGCCATACCTGAGCGCCCAGAGAAAAGCACGACTGCTCGAGATAAAAGCGCGGGTTGATCTTCTGATCTGGGCGTCGCAAGATGCCCGAGCCCAGAATCGACGATGTCAAGAACTACCCGATCCACATGGGTTGGTCGGGAATCTTCGCGAAGAGTTACTCGCATCCCAGCGATGATGGCCATCTGTCTAAATTTGTCCGCACAGTCGCGCATCGCAGGAGCTCTGTCGCAAGTACGAGGTCGGCGCGGAAGAGAGGAGGTTAAGGGTTACTGGTGATATGTGGTTGAAAATTGGGAATATGGGTAAGCTAGCTCTTCAAGTCCCTACGTTCGCTCCCTTACTGATTTAGAGTGTTAATAGTCACTGAGTCCGTTGGAGAAGTATCTGGGGATATGTGGGTGCGAGGATAGGGGTTCTCGGAGTCCTGGGACAAGTTTGGTCCCAGATACTAGGCTATCCTGATTATCTCGTTCGAAAAAAAAAAAAACAAAAAAAAAAAAACAGTCTGGTATTCTGACTCTCCGGATGTATTACGTCCTCCCAATTGAGTTATTTCATGAAAGATTGTCCCTCGAGTGGGTTTTTGAATTATGCGGTGGACCTGACCTGAAAATACGCCATGTTCTCAATAGTCCTGAGCTAGAAATTAGAACTCGACCAGAACGCCGATATCTAGTAAGAATGGGCCCAGGAAATTAGTTTCTGGGATCCTTCCTCCCCGATGGCCGGGCGGGGGAGGGCCAGCAATCTAACAGCAGCAGCTACATGAAGGGAGGACTGAGGTCAAAAGACCTGTGAAAACACTGAGAGACACAAAAAGCGATTTTCAGGAGCGGAGAATATGGCACACGAAGGGACTCTGCGGGTGGTGGGATATCTCGCGAATCATGTCAACCTGAGGGCGAAGCTGTCAATCTTTGATTCACCTCAGCTGTCTAAAATTGTAAACGGGTGTCGGAACTTCTCAAAAGTTGAGCAAACTCCAGACAAAGGAGCGGGTTAGGGTTACACGGTCTGGTTGGAGAAACCCGGGACACTGCTCACTCTTGACGAATTTGCGACCGGGGAAACCAGGCGATCGACACTGGGAGACCAGAGCAGCAGATACGCTGTGCGAGAAATAGATACACCCTTTAAACATGAGGCTGAAGGGCTCGCTAGTCCAAGCTGGGATGCTAATGGCCAGCCAGGGACGGAGTGACGTCAGACGCGGATGATGGATGGACCGCAGGCGTTGTTTGCTGATCCATCACGAAAGCCCCGCCAATACTCCATAATCCCTGCGAGAATCCCGTGACTGTGGGCTATCTTATCAATCAGGTTATTGATTACATCTAGAATGTGAGGACCTGTGAAATCAACGCTGAAAATGACAGCTACAGAGGCCATAAACGGCCGCATTTCCACCCGTAACACACAGAGCGGTGAGCCACTGTTTTAACCTCCCTACGTGCTTCGCGCCACCATTCTGCACCTGCCAAGCGTTCTAGATCCCTCGCTGTTGAATGCACTCAGCGAGCTTCAGTACCTCGCAACTCACGACCCTCTCGATGCTACAATGGCCTTCTTCACGGCCAGACCTAGCTGCCTCAGAGCGGACCGGCCTGGCCAATTGCTCTACAAAATGCTGCCTTCCCTGCTTCTTCATTCCTTCGCTCCCATACCCGACCTAGCCTTGTTAACCCGCGGGTTTGGGTCGGGTTTTGGCTCGTAGCAACCCGCCCGCGGGTTAAAAAATTTATATATAAACCGCCCGCGGGCCCCAATTTAACCCAGTAACGTAAAGTCTTACTCAATTAGGTAATAATCTACATCATAAATAAATTATTGTATTCAATACTGTAATTAATATATTATTAATATGTGTATGTAATGATAATACAGTAATATATGTCTTGGCAACCCATGGATTAGTCGGTCGGGTCTAACAAGTCTAGTCGCGGCCAAGCCGCTATCACGTGGCCCCAGCTTGCGTGTACATCGCATACATGACATATAGGGTTCTGTCGGACTTTCGGGCCAATGTAATGACTTGTATCGAACCTTTGCTGCATGACCTGCTTATGTGGAGGTCTCTGCTTCTTCTATCTAGCTGCGATGTTCGACTAAATACATGAAATAAAGGGGCAAATGACTAAACTAAATTAGGAAGGTCGGAATATTAAATGACCGGGTGGATGCTGAATAAAGTGAAATCCTAGCGGTATTATAAGGTCGACATTTTCCGTCTTCAGGGTTTTTATGAATTTGGGACTGAGTGGAACAATGAGGACAACGCTGGCCTGCCAATGGTGCCGGTGAGTTTTGACTCCTGACCTACCCTGCCCAAATATAGAGATTCTCTCTACCGAGCAGATACGCACAGAGAAGATAGATTCGGCTAATGAGGGATACAGAAAGGCAAAAGTCAAGTGCCACCATGATGGATCCCCGCCGTGTCGATCCTGCTCGTTGTATCCCGAACGAAGCTGCGTTCTGAGCACCCCAACCCATCGGTCTAAACGCCGTAAACACTCGCCGCAGAGGACTAGCGGCAATTTGTCACGAGCATTAAGGGTCTCGAATGGTGATGTGTCTAGCCGAATAGATTATAGTAGGGCTCTATCGCCCGCTGAGACGCCGTCTGCCCAGGGCACTGAAGGTGAAACAGGCTTTATACGGGTCAGTCAAGGGTTAAGAACGCATGGAAATATCTCAAGCCACACGAGTACAGAAAAGCACCATAATTATATACCCGAGTTGGACGATAGTAAGTTGGTGGAGCAAGCGTTCCATATCTTCCTACGCCATTTCCCCGAGTTCAGGATCTTTCATCAGCCCACCTTCCTATTGCTTCTCGATGATAGGCGGATTCCTAAATTGCTGCTCTCCGCCATTCTTGCCTTGACTGCCCGGTTTTTACCTGAGCTGGTCACTACACACGGGACGCCTGGAAAGGTATCCGAATATTTTGGAAACCATGTACGGCAAAATGTGATGGCTCATACCATGGAAGCCATGGATCTTCATACAGTCCAAACACTGTTCATGCTCAGCTTATACGACTGGGGAAATGGCGATGGCTCCCGTGCTTGGACATATAACGGCATGGCCACACGCATCGCGAACGGAGTTCATGCGCAAGCCAAGGACGCAATAAAAGCGGAAAACTCACCTTTCAACAGATCTCGGCTTGAGGAGTCCTGCAGAATTGTATGAGCCAGCTTTCTACTGGACTCGATGATCGGGTGTGGCAAGTGCCACGCTTCGAATTTTTCTATGAGCATAATTGGAGTCCCTCTTCCGTTGGGCGAAAAAGAATTTGATTTTGGAAGCATTCAAGCTTCTGAGCCGGTATACCTTGCGACTTGGGATCCCGAGGTTGAGGACTATGAACCGTTGAGAGGCTCATCATTGGAAAAGATCGGACCTGACCGTTCTGGCAATTGATCTCGTCGTGGGTTTCAAGCGGCGGGAGAAAGCGCGAGGCACCGTCGTCGAGGGAGCTTCCATGGCGGCACCGGTCCTTTTCGTCTCGTAGTATGTCGGCTCTTGAGGATTGGCGCGCATCTCAATCTCCACATCTGATGTATTCCACCACAAATGTGAATTTGCAAGTCTACATCTCTCGAGGTGAAGGCGAACGCTTTGCACTTATAAACCTTCTTTACTACCTCAACCTGATCTTTCTTCATCGGGAATACACGCCGTTTATTCCTCAGCCAAACAGTTCTCCGCAAGGACCTATTGATACCCTGTTTCTGACACCAGAGGCTCCTCTCGGATGGTGGGATCACGGTACACAAACCTTGCTCGCATCCGCCTCCAACATCGTTCGCATTATGCAAGAGCTCGACCGGCGCCGCGTGCGATTTCAAACTCCATTCACAAGCTTTTGCGTCTTCACTGCCGCGACAACGCTTGCGTATATGGATGCATGGGAATACATGGCGCCCGGTCTCGATATGCAGTCCTCATCAGAGCTCTTAGCATGGGCGTCTGCATGGCTGCATCGATCATGCAAAGTCTGGAGAGATGCAACTGGCTGGTATAGGTCGCTGCTTGCTTTACGCGAACTGTATACACAAGCAAAATCGGACTCGAGGAGGTCCTTGCGTGGCGCCGAGGCCGAAAAGCTCCCAGCGCTGGAAGAGAGTATTCATAGACTAGCTGGATCTGAGACCGCTGACACTCCGGATGTGCCTACGGCGAATATCCTTTTACTGCTTCAACGACAGCAAATACAATCGCGAACGGAGCGGCCGAGCGGTGGTTTCTTGCAATTACATGGAGAAGGCCCTGTAACGACCCCAACCTCACGCCCACCTGACTTCGTGAACGCAGAGCAATTCCCGACATATAGGGGTATTCAAACGCTTCCCTCTAACTATATCTTGAACCGGGATCTGATCACAAGCGTACTATCAGATCCTTCGGGCGCTGTGTTTCGCCCCTTTGATTTTTCAGATTTTTCTATGTGACTGGGCTTCTGTGGAACAAAATACCACACGCGATACACGAAACATGCTTCCAGTCCAACGTTCTTCTTTTCCCTTTTTTCTTTCTTTTCTTCTTTTTCTCACTTTTATCCATTGCCCATTCTCCCGGCACCTTCCTTTCAACGCCTCCCGTGCTGGCGATCTTATGTGTAGCCCAAGATTGGCCAGTCGCGTTTGTTGGGTACAAAGTAAAGTGCCTCCCAATTTTCCCAACACTTCGACGGACGCTGTCTTCTTTGAAGATTTTGTTTAGCCAGGTGCATCAATATTGTGGGGTGTGCCTAGGGCCAACATGTGTTTCTGTGATGGACACCGAAGACAGTGACCGTGGAAGCGTTTGATCAGTTCCAGGAGTTGCGCTTTGCTCCGCGCGGAAGGGTATTTCAGACGAGCTGCCTTCCCAACTTATGATACATGATATAAATATACTATAAAACTAGTTTATAATGTGTCCTGCAGTAATAAAAGCTGCATTACAGAACAGAATGTGTCATATTAACCAGAAATATCAGCCGGTTGGATGTATGACCAAGGCCCGTGATAATCCCAAATAGCCAAATATCTTGCTCGCAAATCTGGTGACAGGGGGATTCATCATTTCCCGTGCCAGTTTTGGAGCCTACAGGCTGGGGGGATAATGCCATCATTTTAGGGCGGCCCAACTGTCACGTAGTCGGGTAAACAGAGCCCGTCTTTCGGTCCAGTTACCCGTAAACATGATGCGAGATGCGAGATGCGAATGCCGTTACTCTACCGTTGTCCCCAACAAGCCAGGACCGTAGTCTCCCTTTGCCATTACGTGAAAAATCGACATTAAGGCCATGCTGAACCGGGGCCATGCTCAAATCTTAGAATTGGCCGTGACCCTTGTTATAATGGCAATGACATTTACAGTAACTAATCCATGTACAGTTCCATCGACCTTTGATCGCATGCTCGGAATTTGTGTATTCCGCACTGGTTTTTATGTTATGGAGCGCTGGCCGAAGTCACACTCGCCTCTGGATCCCCTTAGGGAGAAAAGGATATGCATGGTTCTAAGCGAACAAGCGAGCAGTAATATGCAATATCTGCATTTTCACGTCCATATCGTTGTTGTCTTGGTGCTGTTGTAAATGTCCGCTATATATACAGGCACACTAGATTTACAATATTCTAAGAATTAGCTTGGCTACGCGCCGTGCTTGTTCCTCCGGGGCCATGTTATTACAAAAATAAAGTCAATTTTGCTGACTCTGCGTCTCAAGAGGTCAGGAAAAGGTCAAGCGATTGTCCACTATGGAGGGGTTTGGAGGTGATCAGCACACATGACATGGCTAGGGGCCGTGGCAATATCCAGTCCCCTCAATGCTACCAAATTGCCCAATACCCCTCTGTTTTCAATACAACATACAAATGTCTGAAGCTCTTTTGCGTACATACCTGCATGACTAGTGGATGTAACGTAGTATCTGATAGTTTACGGTGATACGTAGGTCTTATTATTAACGCCTTCATCCCCAGTGGTCTCAGATCCAAACAGTCCGATTAAGCAGGCACGTTTACTCACTGCAAACGCATGAGCATAGAAGGACAACATGACTTTAACCTTCCATCTGTCTCTTTTCTACATTCTGAGCCTTGCCACAACTCTGGCAGCATCCAAATCGTTTATCAATCCCATTCTTCCTGGCTGGAACTCAGACCCCTCGTGCATCTTTGTCCCAGAGGCGGACAACACGTTCTTTTGCACAACCTCTAGCTTCCTTGCATACCCCGGACTTCCGATATATGCCAGCAAGGACCTCCAGAAATGGTTCCTGATTAGCAATGCCCTGCACCACCCAAGCCAAGTGCCTTACTTTACAAACACCTCGCGTCCCGATGAGGGTATCTTCGCTTCGACCCTGCGTTATCACAAAGGGATATACCATCTTATCACGGTATACTATGGGGTGAGCGTCGGAATCTTCAAAACCCTCCTTTTCCAAACTACCGACCCCTTTAACCAGTCTTCCTGGGGTGTGCCCAAGGAGTGTCCGACGCTGGGCTACGACCCCGATCTGTTCTTCGACAATGACGGACAGTCGTACATCACAGCGACTCGCAGTTCCAACGGTGGAATCGTTCAAGCACCCGTAGATTTAACCACGTGCCAGCTGACCGGCGAACAATACCACCTCTGGAACGGCTCCGGTGGCGCGTGGCCAGAGGGCCCGCACATCTACAAGAAAGACGGATTCTACTACCTCATGATCGCCGAGGGCGGGATTTCTGTCAGTCATATGGAGACAATCGCGCGATCGGAGCACCTCGCCGGCCCATACACATCTTATATAGAGAACCCGATCCTGACGAACCGCAATTCCTCCGAGTACTTCCAGACCGTCGGGCACGCGGACCTGTTTCAGAACGCAGAGGGCAACTGGTTCGGCGCCGCGCTCGCGACACGGTCTGGGCCGCAGTGGGAGAATTTCCCCATGGGGCGGGAGACGGTTCTTTTCCCTGTGACGTGGGACGATGGTCAATGGCCGGAGCTCGCGCTTGTGCGTGGCGTCATGGATGGGTCAACTCTGCCACCCCTGTCACCGTGGTCACCGGCGCAGGGTGATAGCCATCTCGTGGCGGGCCCCGATACGATCGATTTTGCGCCGAGTTCTTCTTCTTTTCCCAAGCACTTTCTTCACTGGAGTATCCCGGACCCGAGCGCGTATCGTATTTCGCCAAATGGGCATCCGTACACCTTGGGGCTTCGGCCGTCGAAGACTAAATTGACCGGTGACATTTCTTTGCCTGCAGCGCAGAACATAACGCTAGTTGCGCGCAAGCAGGAACACACCCTCTTTACATTCGAGGTGGATATCCTGTTCAGGCCAGGCGTGAGCGGGGAGGAAGCAGGTGTAACTGTCTTTCTCACACCGCAGCAGCACCTCGACCTTGGTATTGGGTTGCTTGATAACAACACTCCGGGCATTCTGTTTAGAGTAGTCGACATTGGCCGGAGTGAGGCCAGAGATCTTCCCGCTGACGTCTACACCCTGCCGAAGCGATGGCGACAGAAGCATATCCGATTGCAGGTGCGAGCGGTAAACGAAACGACGTATCGCTTCGCAGCTAGCCTGGCCCACGAGAGCCACTCGCCTGAGTATGTCTTCCATGCCGCTGCTACCGTGGTAAGCGCGGGTGTGGGCCATTTCACCGGTATGTCACGCTGCATCCGTTCAACCCTCTGGAATGTATGAGACACGGCAGCTGATCCTCACTATCAATTTCTAGGGTCTCTTCTGGGAGTATATGCAACGGCTAACGGAGGGAACGGAACCACTGAGGCATACGTTAGCCGATGGCGGTACACGCCGCAGGGGCAGGTGGTGGACTACGGAGTGGTCATACCTTCTAGGCTCTCTTAGGAGCTATTTTGCCATTCGTGTCAATGGGCCTTGCGTAAGGTATGTTAGCAATGATGAGGGGAGAATTGGGGCAAACATCGTCCTTGTCAATGTTAGTTATTTGTGTGCATGTAGAAAACATCTCGGTGTGATACCACCTGGACGGCTAGTCTCGCAAATATCAATCTGGCGTTAGGAGATACTGATGTGATAACAGAAGATAATTGCATTAACAAATGATTTGAAGAGAGTTAGCTTACTATGTGGGATCCAACAAGCCCCAACAACAGCTGGAGGTCAGCCCTGTCGTTCGAGATTTCAGCGTTCCAAACTCTATGTATCATGATAACCACATAGCACCAACGTAATCCATCGCAGTCCTTAAACCTCTTCAATCGTTCTTTCGCACCGTTATCTGCCTCATGTACCCCCTGAATCCCTCCCCGATCCGCGCAAGTGGCGCTTCGAATGCCATCGGCCTCCAGACCGTGGTGTAATTACCTCCCGCTTGGACACCGTGTGTATCAATGCGCGTGAGAAACTCATACTCCTGGCTAACTGGATAATTGCCCCCTGATACAGGAAGTGTGGAGACTTTGAGGAATGTTGACTCCCCTTGCCCGATCAGCTCAACGCGTGTCCAGCGATGTAGCGGAAGAGTGTAGTTGATTGCATACGGATGCGACCCGCTAACCATGGTTACCAGGTTACTTTGGGCAGTCTGCGACATGAGAGCGCAGTCTGCACTAGTGAATAGCGTTGCAGGGCCAGACGGCGCAGTTGGCTTGACCTCGAAGCTGAGGGTATAGTTGCGCCCGAGGCTATTCAGAGGTGTATCAAGGCGACATTTGCCAGTGAAGCATAAGCCATCCTTGCCCGCCTTGCATTCGCCATTTAAAACGCCATGGTAGTTGTTTCCCGAGTGGTCTTTGATCACTCCTCCCCGTTGTGACTTGTCGAGTAGGTATTTAAGGACCAACGCAGTCCGCGATTTAAGTCCCCGGTCGAGGTTCTGATCCGGTATAATCTCCCGCAGCGTGTCAATAATCGCATCATACTCCCCCTCAAGCAAGCTCCCACCCCACTGCTTATCCGCCAGCGCAGGCAGCCCGTCTCGGAATGAATAATACGCTTCTAGATACGTAGTCGCCGTGGGACCCCAGTCACTCCAGAACGGCGCGATATGGCCTACAATAAACGGGTTATCGCGACGAGCATTGTTCGTCGCATTTGCGGCATCGAAGATATGTGGTGCAAAGTGACCTCCGTTCAAGGGATCAGCGCTGAAGATGAGCGTTTTATTCAACCGCTGCCCGAAATACGGCGACCATTTCCCCACCATGTAGAACATGAAGTCGGAGTTGATAGTCCCGTAGCCGTTCGCAATGAAATCGTGGTACGCGTTGTCGCTGTAAGGCGCCCAGTGCTGGATTGTGACGTCCTTTGAGACGTTGGACCTTTGTGAGGGGGTGAATGTGCCCCAAATGCGGGTGCGCTTCGAAGAAGTCGTCTGGATGAAGCTTGATAACTCGTTGACATATTGCACGTAATCCGGGATATGCTCTGCTGAGTACTCGTCTGCGCCGATATGGACCTCTTTGGAGTGGAACCAGGGAAGAAATGTTGCCCATATCTCCTTGAGTAAAGGGAGGGTGCCCGGGTGCGAGACATTAAGCATTGTCGGGTCGCTGGAAAGGGCCAGTTCAGGCTTCCACCGTGTGATTGCGAGGGCGTGTGCTGGGGCTTCGATCTCGGGGATGACAGTCACACCGCGTTTTGCGCAGCGCTGTTGTATAGCCTCGAATTGATTATGCGTGTACGACTCGTTCTGGGCTCCGGCAAGCCCGTTTAGAGCAGGGTTGTCCGAACTGAGGCGGAATGAACCGTACGTTTTCATCACCTCGCTCGCTTGAGTTTGTTCCAGGTTGACGAATAGGTTGTCGCTGACGTGCAGATGTAGTTCGTTCTGCTTGAAGAAGGATAGATACGAACACATCTCGATGATGAAATCCGGTGGGTAGTAGTGGCGGCCTGCGTCGAGCTTCATTCATTTCACAGTCAGACTCAGAAACATGCAATCACTGGCGAGGGACTCACTTACCATTATGCCCCGTGTTCTCCACCCCGGAGAATCTATTCCGGAGCCATATGGCAACCGGTAATCGTAAAGTTGCGCGAGCTGCATGATTGATCGTGTACCCCACCAAGCACCCAAAGGACTGGCTCCAGCGATGATAATCCCGTTGCGACCAACTGTGAGGGAGTATCCTTCGGAGGTCGGTCTTCCTGCAGCATCCTTGAACAAGTGATTTTTTTCCAGAGTAAGAAATACAGCATCAGCAGCAGGCTTTGTGCCAGCAGACAGGCGCAATTGCAGACCGAGCTCATTCTCGACATCGAGTTGGAAAGTAGTTGCGAATTCCCAAAGTGTTGGTGGAACCAGGGTCGATCCATTGATGTTCACCTCATCGGCAAACGAGGAGTCAACGACGATCTGCTTCAGTGATCGTAGTCGGAAGGATTGTCGGGGGCCATGAGAGAAGGGCACACTTGGCACGCCATGAAGATAATTTGCATTTACTGCAGACGGTCAGTCTTTCTGATCAAGGAATAGAGAGAGAGGCCTCGACACACCCGCAGCAATGTTTACAATCACGGCCAGAAAAAAGAAGTAATACATTCTGGACGGGGTGAAAGCGCAGAAGCCTGGACAGAGCGGCAGTCAAAACTATGTCTGTATGTATGGGAGCAGCGGATGGAATCACCGTCATTTTAAAACTGGACCAGAATAGCAGGTATCTCGGCTACCCGTCCGTACAGTGTCAGTCCCATGTGCACCGTCGCAATCCTGCTTGACATTCGGGTGGCAGGTAACTCTACGCGCAGGATCCACATACTCTGCATTTTGGACGCAATTTCCAAAGAGGCTCGTATGTAGTGTCTTCCTTATCAGTAGGACTGAATGCCGGGTTACCTCGACCCCACTGCCTATAGTCCTGAGGCTTGCTTAGCGCCATCCCTTATCTACGAAATTTATTTCGCGGCGCACAACCCTCCATCGCTCTTCGCCTTCGCCATTTAGCGTCGTTGTTGCATCGTGGAGTAGTGTCCCCAAGACCCTATGTTGTAGCTCAACCTGCAGGTTGCGGTTATTGTCGCGGTTAATTGTATGACCTGGAAGATTCATGGCGTATGCAAAGCACGCGACCCCGCACGGTATTATTATTATTGGGGTCAACAAGGTTAAATTGCTGTTACAGTTTCCGGTTGCATAAAGATGGGTAATTCACAGGATAATTCCGGGTGACAGAAGAATGGGTCCGAAACTGAGGGACCATGTTTACTGCGCAAGGTGGGTGGATGAGAGGGCAGATAAATAGGACTGACTATAAGACGCCGTGAAAGCGGTTGATTTCTTAGAGATTATCATTCTTTCACTACAACAGGCAAGATGTGCAGGTTTATTTGGACCGCCTTGTCTCTATATGCGTCACTATGGCTCTTTGGCCTTACGCTCGCTCGTGGAGCGCCGCCCCCAGTCCTCCCCGCGAGCCAACCAGCTCTGGCTCCGCGACAAGAACTCGTCACCTGGGATGAACACTCGCTCATCGTGCGCGGTGAGCGTGTACTCATCCTCGCAGGGGAATTCCACCCGTTTCGCCTCCCCTCGCCTGGCCTCTGGCTAGATATTTTCCAGAAAATCCGTGCAACGGGTTTAACAGCCGTCTCTTTCTATGTCGACTGGGCCCTGTTAGAGGGCGAGCCCGGGCAAATCCGCATGGACGGTGTATTCGGACTGGAAGAGTTCTTCAAAGCAGCCACTGAAGCAGGCGTCTATCTCATTGCCCGTCCTGGTCCCTATATCAACGCGGAGACTTCGGGAGGTGGACTGCCCGGATGGCTATCCCGTTTGAAAGGCAGGATACGGACTTCGGACCAGGATTACCTGGATGCAATCACCCCCTACATGCACACAATCGGCAAGGCCATTGCAAAGGCTCAGATACACCATGGAGGGCCGGTTATCCTCTTCCAGCCGGAAAACGAGTATACACTTTGCTACGACGGACCGGAGTATACGCAGGTGAATAACTATAGCATGAACTCCGTTAGCCTTGCATGCCTCGACAAGGAATATATGGCATACGTGCAGGCGCAGTATCGCGAAGCGGGGATTGAAGTGCCGTTCATCGTGAACGACGCGCACCCCGTGGGGAACTTCGCCCCTGGGACCGGAACGGGCGCGGCCGATATTTACAGTTTTGATTATTACCCACTTGGTCTGGGTCCTGGAGGTATGTTCCCTTACCTAGCCAGTTTTCCCATGCTAATGGGGGTGACACATAGTTGCGAATTCGTCCGACTGGTCAACACTAAGGAACCCGTTCCTTGCGTACAACATAACGACTCATGAGCAAATGAGTGGAGGGACGCCATTTTCGATTTCGGAGTTTCAAGGTGGGACAACTGATCCATGGTAAGCACCCTCGGCCATATCGGGCCCGGATAATATATACTGAAGACGATATGTAGGGGCGGAGTTGGGGGAGACGCTCAGGCCGCGCTCGTCAACCACGAATTCAGCCGCGTATTTTATAAACTGAATTACGGAATGCACATCACGATACAGAGTCTATACATGGTACGGGACCATTAGAAATTTCTACTTTAGGAAAACGACAACTGACACACCCGTACGCAGATCTTTGGCGGGACCAACTGGGGAAACCTCGGCCACGCAAGCGGGTATACCTCGTATGACTTTGGCGCAGCAATAGCTGAGAATCGCATGGTGACTCGAGAGAAGTATAGCGAGCTGAAGCTGCAGTCGAACTTCCTGTCCGCCTCCCCAGCCTACCTAACCATGCGGCCGGAAAATGTCACTCTGGGGGTCTACACTGATCGCGCGGACCTGCAGGTCATCCGGCTTGTTGGAGACTCGACGTCATTCTTCGTTGTCCATCACCATGACCTTGCGTCACAGAGCTCGGTGGAGTATACTCTGCAGCTTCCTTCGAGCTTGGGTAACATTACCGTCCCTCAGTTGGGAGGCGTTCTGACCCTGACCGGACGAGATGCGAAAATCCATGTTGTTGATTACAATCTTGATCACATCAAGCTGCTCTACTCAACTGCCGAAATCTTAACCTGGAAGTCCTCTGCACAGAAAACAGTGCTGGTGTTGTACGGCGGCGCGGACGAAACACACGAATTCGCTGTCCCAGCCAGCCTTGGCCGCCCAATCGCCATCGAAGGCCGCTACCCCAGGGTAAAGCAAATCGGGGCTTCGGCTGTAGTCCAGTGGCAAGTCAGCCGCAACCGTCGTGTGCTCGTATTCGGGCGTTTGGAGATCCACCTACTTTCGCGCAATGCAGCCTACGATTACTGGGTGCTTGGCCTGCCCACACCTCAACCCGTGGGCCGCTTTGCCTCGCCGGCGGCGGCGCAAGATGCGGTGATAGTGAGGGCTGGCTATCTTCTTCGGACTGCGGAGATTGTTGGTCACACACTGCATCTCACTGGGGATGTGAATACCACGACTACGGTTGAGGTAATCTCAACGCCTTCACATGTATCCTCCTTGGTATTCAATGGCAAGAGAGTGAAGACGCGACCCCGACGTGGCAGGCTTGTGGGTGAAATCTACTTCGAGTCTCCGGATATCACCCTTCCAGATCTGGGACAGCTCACATGGAAATACATCGACGCCCTCCCGGAGATCAAAGAAACGTACAATGACTCAGCCTGGACGCTATGCGATCTGACCACAACAAACAACCCCAGAAACCTCTCCACACCCACATCACTCTACGCAAGCGACTACGGCTACCACGCGGGGTCCCTCATCTACCGCGGCCATTTCACCTCGGAGGGCACAGAGTCGACCCTAAACATCCTCCTAGAAGGCGGCTACGCCTTCGCCTACTCAATCTGGCTAAACGATACCCACTTAGCCTCATGGCCCGGTTCGTCC
Organism: Aspergillus ustus; assembly: GCA_000812125.1. Taxonomy (NCBI): domain Eukaryota; kingdom Fungi; phylum Ascomycota; class Eurotiomycetes; order Eurotiales; family Aspergillaceae; genus Aspergillus; species Aspergillus ustus. The sequence goes on from JOMC01000069.1 coordinate 50,464, forward strand.
TCGGACATGTTTCACAACCAGACATTCCAGTTCCCCGCAGACATCTTAACCGCGGGGTCAGAATACGTGATAACCGTGTTCATGGACCACATGGGCCTGGACCAGAACTTCCCAGCCTCGCCGCAGCACATGAAGGATCCGCGGGGGATCCTTGACTACACTCTAAGCGCAAGGGACAAGTCGGCCATTTCGTGGAGAATGACGGGGAATCTGGGCGGGGAGCGCTATCGTGATTGGACGCGTGGGCCGCTCAACGAGGGGGCGAGCTACCCCGAACGTCGGGGGTATCATTTTCCGGGGGGATCCTTGTCGTCGCATTTTGTTGAGGAAGGGGTGCAGCGATCGCCGTTCGATGAGATTGCTCCGTTGGGGGTTGGATTATACGCGACTTCTTTCGATTTATCGATCCCGGCTGGATATGATGTACCACTGAGCATTACCTTCAAGAATGGTACTACGGCTGTCCCTCCGAAGTTCCGAGCAACGGTGTATGTGAATGGCTGGCAATTCGGGAAATACGGTATGTCCTCTGTCGAACTTTCATAGCGGCGTCGTTGATGTGGGCCACTGACTAACTGACTGAATCACTTGCGCATAAATAGTGAACAACGTTGGACCCCAAACCCGTTTCCCTGTGCCAGAGGGAGTCCTGAACTACGATGGAGAAAATTACTTGGCGCTTGTTATTTGGTCGTTTGAACCAACTCCAATCACACTATCAGGCCTGTCGCTCGAGATCGACGGGGTCATACAGAGTGGGTACAGGAAGCCGGGGCTTGTCGAGGGAATGCGGTTTGCGGAGAGATTTGATGCCTATTAGTCTGTTGCAGAATTGGTTGTTTGGACTACTAGATATATGCCTATGGCATTAAATGCGCAGGGTTATGTCGAGTAGAGAGACTGCGAGAGAGAAGTCATACAATGCCTGAGTCTTGGTGTACAAACCTCAACTCTACATATCAATCAGACAACAAGGTTATCAGAAAACATGGCAGGACGAGTCCCACATTTGGCAGTCAGATACCGAAAACCCAAGATATGACAAGGATGACGGCCACCGTCGGTTCGAGTTCAGCAGACCGTAAAGAGCCGAGGGTAGCTACTTCAGGAGTAGCTCGTAAACCTGCCTGCATCTGCGGGGTAATCCCCTCTTGGTGGAATTTAACCGGTGTGTAAATGACGTATGATGGGTCTTATGAATGTGGTTAGGATATAGGACCGTCCACTGGGCTTGACAATCCTGGTGGGGCTGATATGACGAAAGATGGATATCTGTGGTCTGGTAGGGTGCTGCCCAAATGGAACGTCGCCAGAGCAGCAATAACAGCCGAGACGGTGACCGTTTCTAGTGCTACACTGTTCAGAAGCGTATAAGATCCAGGCACGATTGGGTTGAAAGTTAGAAGATACGCACAGCCCCGCAGACACATTAAAGGGAGCCGTTGGGAAGGTTAGGCCAAGCGTACCTAAGGGCGGCCAAGCGGCCGAAGGCTCAGGAGAGCAAAAGCTGGGTAAATAGGCTAGCAGCTTCTCCCAGGAGCAAGTCGTGCCTAAAGCAGAAGTTTGGCGTATTCGGATCCTGTAACGAATTAGCTCTAGCGTCGGGGTACCCTGCAGCGTTACGCTATCTATCTACAACCAGTCACCAAAGGGGGAACAACGTTCGGTAGCATCGGCGTAGTAGTCGGTATTTCGATACTCTGGGGTACCTCTTGGTAGCAACTAGTTAGTTCTTCATTGTCGGTTCATTTTCTGTGCTCTGAAAGCAGGGTTTCATCTTTCTAAGCCCAGAGATCGCCTAGCCCGGGGAGTGCGATCACACGCTGCTGTCATCATGGCCCACATGAACCTAATCATACTTGGCCCTGTCTCCGGCCCGTTAGAATCATGCATTGATATCAATTGTATGCGGGTAATATCCTCGGTTAACCTTGTCTGGTGGGACACCGCAAACTCCACGAATTCACAAAGCCAACTCGTGGCAATAAAGTCAAGCCCCAAGGAGATACTACCAACACGGACTTCAACCATTGCAAGCAGAGAAATTAGCCGATGAGGTAGCAGAGTCGTCAAGGCGAAGTGAAGTGGAGGATACTGACTCCCGCTAAGAATACTGGGATACGCCCTCTGTAAAGGAGCTAGGATTTCATCTGGTCTACTCATTCGAGGACTATGGTGAGCCATTTCACTACCCAATTGATTAACAGGTCAAACTCCTCCTCTCAGTAGACGTAACACCCTTGACTTGTTTAAGGGAAAGTGACCACTACCGTAATCCCATTAAACCCACGTCATGTACTAAGCTCGAACGTTCCCAGTCGCATTCATAACCAGCAGCCCAAACGGGTATCAAAATGTTTTGGTAACGTGCAACCGCTACATGGCTGTAAACAAAACTCTCCTGCTCGGAAGGTAACTCACTCGTTACTGGCAACCTGGCAACCTGCTGCTAAAGGGGTGTTTTCCCACGCGGAACGACAATTTCGAACTTGTCATGCCGGTCACTGGAGGGTCTTGTCCCAGGGAAAGGCTTTCCAAAAAGGGCTTGCTATATTCATGAGAAGCGATAGTGGCACGATTCCACGTCTGTCTATACTGGCGAGCAGCGGCTCGAGCTTCGCAAAAGAGACTGACCATCCTACGGAAGACCTTATTCCTTTTAGAGCTCCGTTCCTTTGACGACATATACGAAGACCCGAGTGAATCAGCAAGGTGAGATTCTCTTACGGAGTGGGCACAGGGATTCATTACAAGTTGTGAGGTGCCAGGCGTGTAGAATGCCTTTCAACCCTAACTTTCGCTATTGAAGAACCGGATTATGTTTATCATTAGAGTTGGCTGTTTTATAAGTATATCATCACTACAATGCAGATGAATTGCGAAAGCATGTTCTCGAACTCCTCAGTGTCATGGCATACCTCAAATATCCAACATAATCAGACACTCTAAACGAGATCCACGAGCTCCTTGGATACCAAATGCGCCTCCCCCACGGCACTCTTGAGCACAATAACCAACTCATCAACCGTCCACAGAAACTTGAAATATGAGCTCAGCGCCACGCAAAAGCGACGATAATTCTCATCCCGCACTGTTTCAGCCGTAAAATGGATCATTATCAACTGGACATCATCTCCTCCTTGATGGGCGCGGTACTCGAACGCTCTCTTTACCAAGGGCGTGGGCAGAATCTCCGGCAACGGGTCTCCGGTCTTCAACGCTTGCTCGCAGACTGCGAGCACGGCCATTATCTCGCCGACGTGCCGGTGGTCGAGCATGCCGCATTGCTGCGCAAGGCGGTTCCGATATTCGAAGGGAAGTGTCGAGGAGAGAGATAGGAGGCGGCCAATCTCGCGATTGAGTGTGAGACAGAGATCCTTGACCTCGTTGGTATTCCCGCTGGTGAACGGCGAGCTCGAGAATTCGAACGCCAGTTGCTTTATTAACCCTTCGAGGTCTAGCAGCGAGTACGCCAAGCGGAGAGTCAGTGGCTCGGCCAGAGCCTGGCCATCGCCTTTGTCTGGGTTCTCCCAATAGGAAAGGAGCAATGCGTAATGGTCGGAGATTTCCCGCAGGGAGTTGGATAACGTCCTGGAGACGTGTCTAGCAGCCGAGGGGGGGGATGGAAACATCTGAACGACGAGTGCGGCGGCGACCCCTGCCAGGACGAGGACGAGTCGTTTCCAAAAGACGACATAGCCATACCCGGTGCTTCCGTATTGGGGAATGTGCCTTAAAACAGATGAGGGTTAGTTGAACCACGTTACTAACGCGTTGTGGGACGGGAATCTCACTGGTCATCGTAGCTGAATCCTATAATCAAGAGAAATGTCGCTGCAGCCATGATACTAGCTTGGAGCAGAGCGAAAGAACACCATATTCGCGTCCACATGAGGATGCCCACCATCACTGCCATAACAGCACCTAATCCATACGGGTTTCCGGGCCCATTTCCGGACCCTACGTACCACGCGATCAAAGCGAGGACACCACCAATAAGGGTACCCAACAGTCGGGATATTACAGAGAAAGTGAAGTCAGCCATGTAGACCAGTAACCCTGTCTGGCCCATAATCAGTGCCCATAGCCCCTTTTCGCGGTAGTAGAATCCCGCGGTTCGAGGGATCACAGCGGGGATTGATAGTGCAATGGAGACGACGACCATGCGTATGGCGAATAGACCTTCGCTTCCGGTAAACCAGTGATACACACCGAGGACGGTTTGCGCAACACCATTCCGTCTTTGCGTGTGACGAGACTTGGCACGCATAGGCAAACTGTCTCTAGCTTTCGGTGACGCTTCAGATTTGTCCGGGTCAGGTTCACTGATTTGGGTTTGCAAAGGCGCATCACCCTTCTCGCCGGTCATCCACCCGAGACCATATCTCAAGCTTGATGGAACCCACAGCCGGATGCGAGTTGAGCTCTGCAGGATTACTGACATTTGCTGGAGTAGAGCTTCCGTTTCGCCGAGAACCGTCGAGAGGTTGTCCTGCAGGGCCATACCCAGCACAAGGCCATGGAGGTCACGCAAGGCGGGTAACTGGGGACTTTGTGCGGTGGGATTCTCAATGAGGGGCTGATACTCGCGCAAGAACAACTCAGTTGTCTCACTAACAAAAGAGGTTCGACACGTTCGTAGTTTGTCCAAGGAAGCTTGGGTTCGGTCTATCAGCTCCTGGCGCTGCGCTCCGGACATTCGGGAAAACCACTGCGGATGATTGAGCTTGTGGATGCATTCCGCAAGGAGATCCTGGCTCTCCAGACAGGAGTTGATCGCCGTTGTGCTTGTTGCCGAGAATTCGTTTACGAGATTGTCGTCATCGCGGTAGCAACGCGGGTAGGGGTAGGGGAACTGATCGAGGATCTCCACTATTTTCGAGAGCTGGTGGTGTCCGACATGGTGGGAAGGCTCCTTGGAGGATGGAGTACTCTCCACTTCATTCATTTCGATGCTCTGTTGGAACTCGAGAAGACCCGCTGTACGGGCTTCTCTGTGCACTCGATTAATATGAAATTCTAGGAGTGTCAGCGTGGACGCGACAAGCTTTTGCATTGGAACGACGAGGCTCTTCACGTCGCTGGGATCGAGATAGCCCACTGAAAAGTCCAGGGGTAGAAATGAGATAGCGGGTTCAACTTGTCGGACCCCTGCTATGATTTGTGCACGGGTCTGCCGGAGCGAATTGATATCGAGTCCGTCGCTATCCTTCGAGAAGAATTGTCCAGTCAGCTCTACGGGGACCTTGACGAGCCGGACCATATCCCTCATGCTGTCAAGCACAGTGTGTGAGGTTGAACGTGGGAAGAATATGATCGAGCTCACGAAGCTCAATCCCACGCCAACTAGGGTTGGTTTCACAATTGGAAGTGGCAAAGATCCCTCGAATGACGGGATCAAAGGCGTGTAGATTAAGAAAAGATCGATAGTAATCGATCCGAACAAGTGCGCAAAGACCATTTTAGGGTTTGCTGCCCGTAGACGAGCCTTCAATATGTCAGGATAGAAATAGGACTTGTCAGACAAACGTAAACTCACTAGAAAGTAAATAAAAACGCACGCGAAACAGTACACCACTACCGTAGCACGCGTGTCGAGCATGAAGCCGTCGTAGATTAGCCGTCGCGCGGCATCCGCTGGAGATATTCCGGTTTGATTTGCGTGTGTGATCGCCGCCTGTTGAAGCAACTGCAGCCGCGCGGCCGTCTCTGCTGGAGACCTTGCTGCCAGCGCAGCCTTCATTCCGATAACGCCCCAGGCGTAGGCAAAGAAGACACCCAGCAGGACGGATATAACTCCGAGAATATGAATGAAGACGATCCCATTAGGTGGAATAATGAGTTGCACAAGGCTAGAGAGCATCAAATAGAAAGAGTGTTAGTCCAAGCCCCCAACAGCGTTGAATTGAGAAGGTAGTCGCAAGGGTTTCTGGATAAGGCGCCTTACCAAGCAAAAAAAGTCGCAGTGCCCAGGTTGTGGAGTGCTGGATCTATGAACATTAAAAGCGATCCCACCCAAGCGCCGACAAAGCAGCGAAAGAAGATCTTCAGATCATGTCCGGAAAAATGATCGAGGAAACCAGGCAGATGGGGCGCTCCGGGTGCTGTTGCAGCTTCGGGCCGGACGACCGTCGCAGCATCCTCTTGGGAGCCAGTCATCGTCCTCTAGTTACTCGTAGTGCGCTGGAACTAATACCATAGGAACGAGGCTCGATTTCCTGGTAGTAGCACCGAAATCGTTTATCGCACTTAGTATACACCCATCAAAGCATTCTGTAACACGGTAAGTCTGGGATGAGGAGAAGCGACGGCAACCAGCAACTTGGATCTTGACCGGGCTGAAGGTCTCCCAAGTGTTGGCCGGGGCGATGAAAGGGCCGCCAGATACATATACTGTTGTGGTGCTGAATCCAACTGGCGCCCAGACAGGGATCACTAATCTTTTGCGGATCATGTCCCAACCTCGACAAGTCCCTCGCAATATGTAAGCCTCATTGGTTTATGACTTCTGTCTGCATATGTGATTAGCGATCAATTAAACGCCAAGTGTGGGAGTGTCAATACTAAAAAAAAACCACATCTTGCAGGGCAGCTAAGAAGTCACCGCGATTTTCTGACAAACAACCGGCGGGGGTGGCACCAAAGCGGCCTTGTGCTAGACAAATGAAATATGCGATTCTAGTTCAAAGGGGCTACAAATAAAACAAAAAGACATACAACTTGGGATTTGCATGTGGTCACCAACAATATTCATTGTGCTGAGCCGCCGTCGCGAGGCTTAAGTATGGCCAGAAGTCTCACAATTGGAACAACATAACAACCCAGATGATTGAGATGTGCCTTACTATAAATGTTGGGTGTTTCCACGTGTCAACAGCGACACTACGTCATGGCTATTGCCATTCTATCCAACCGCCTGTCGACTTCCACATCATCCATAAGCGCAGCCGTGACGCCTACCATGGATATCTGTACTCTCAAAATTTGCTTTGATCCAAGCAGCAGCCATTTTTATGGACCTAAGAAAGCTTCATATTGCAAAGAAGCTCATTTAGGGTCAGTGTTATTCTTAGTGGTGGTAACAGCCTGGGGCCTCGGGCCTGTTTATGAAAAAGAAAGAGAAGATAAGGTGAATAATTGCGGTACCATGCTAAAAGAGCGGATATACTGGGCTATCTTTTATCCCTGGGCCTGCCAATCCAACCATCAGGCGGCCATTTAGTAAGAACCTTACTGGCTATTGTGGGCCATCCTAGAATGTAAGCCTGGCAAAAGGTGACTCGAAAGTCTCACCGCAGCCGCCGGGAATGGCGCTGTCGATAGCTAGGGTATCTCACTACCGGGTTCGACGCAGGGTGCTGCTCACAGCTCATAGCGAATTGTGAGCCTGCATAACAGGCGGGATAGCAACAGAGTAGCAAACCGAAGACGGGCTGGGCGTGATTGGTTAGGCAGGTTACCCCGTACATTTATATGAGCGATTAGGCCCCCTGATATTATCTCCCTGCGGTATGACAGGATTCGTCAGCCTCAGTAGTGGAGAATTTTTTAAGGTATCTTCAACCCCCCAGCGTATCAGACTTGGGTGAGCTCCAGGACAGAACAATCCGCTAGGGGTGGAGAGTGAAATAAAGGTTCACCGTGAATGCAAGGCACCCAACGCCCGGCGAGGCTATTTGACCCCTTTTCCAATCGAAGCGGGGCCAGAAGGGGGCCGCTTATTGTTAAAAGGGGCGAAACAGCGATATATAATTCCCCGCAAACCCCATGAACCAAAGGAAGTCTTAGCAAGAGCTTTTCTTGGTTTTTTTTTTGTCCCTACAAACCCTATCCTACGATCCACGACCTAAGCAGTGATCCATCCTACCTTTCGCAGTTCCCGAACAAACACGAACACCTCCACTCCACGATGCAGCTCTCCGCCAAATCAACCTTCCTATCCCTCGTCGCCTTCGCATCTATCGCCATTGCTGTTGAAGTCAGTTCACCGTGCGACAGCTCAAATGAGGGCGCATACTGGTGTGCGGATGACCAAGCTACGATTGCCGTTTGTCATCTTGGAAGCTGGCATGAGTCTGCGACATGCGGGGTTGGTTGTTGCGCATACAACCAGGTTAACTATTTGCCGTTTTGCTATTGTTAGGAGAAAAGCATCGATGACACAGGTGTTGGGGATAAGTTTGGAACGGGGGAGGATAGTCCCCTTTCAACGGACTTGGGAAAGGGAGGGTGGCGGCGATTGAATTCCGTCGTTAAGAGGGGGGCGGCGGCTGTATCTATGGGGACAGTCTTTGGTTTTGTGGAAATGGTCCTGATGAATTATATCAACTTCCCCGGATTGGAACTGGGCAGGGCATGCTAGCAAGCAATTGTCTACTAGCAACCAAGGTGCCGCAGATGGACGTCGCCCTTCAAGCGGGCTGAGGATTTAAGGACCAGCGGTAATGGATAATAGGCAGGGGGTTACTATATATGTATTATAGGAGCCTGAACATAAGTTTATGTCCCAAGGTTCGTATTATTTCTCATTTAGCCCCACGTAACTACACTATCCTTTACAGGGAATCCCCAAGACAAGCGACACCCCAAGGGTAGTTAGAAGCTGGTAGTTGGACGCCTCTGCTTATTTCTAGACCCAATCAGTTTCAGTCCTCAAATTAAACAGCGAACACCTTTACTTACAGCTACAAGTAGATTTGCTGCAACAGACGTAATATGCACCGGCAACATCGTGGCCGGACTCCCACGGGAACAGTCTATAATCCAAGCAATCGATAGAGTCGGGGCGCTCCTAGAACATTTACAGTGGTTGATCACCTGACGATCGTTCCCACCTGACGATCGATTTCAACCACCACCACCACAACAAACATGAAGCAATTCAACCACATACAACTAATATTATCGCTCAAAATTTTGGTGGCATAATACAGTAATAATTTAGAGTAGATTTGTCAATTTTAATTGGTCCGGAAGCGCTGTGGGAGCCGGATCTTGCGGCCTCGCCGATTTACTGTAGGAGGGACCTCTTCAACGACTTCATGTGATGGTGGGCCAGTATCCTGCGGATCTTTAGGATTTGAAGCTTTAGAGGACTTCCTTGGGGTCTTCTTCGCCTGCTGGAAGTCAATTTGAAGCTGCTTCGCGGCCTCCTTTGCTATACGGGCATCCTCTTTCTCCTGCCTCTTTTGCTCTACCTCCAGGCGGCGTAATTCTCGCTGAGATGCCTGGATTTTTTTGCGATCCTTAACCAGGCGCTGCTTTGCCTCTTTCTCTTGCTGCCGGCGGACCTTTTGCACCTCTTTAGAAGCCTTTAGCTGTTCAGTAGCTCTTTCCTTTTCAAGCTGGAGGTCCCGCGCCTGCTGAATTTTTTGAGGGGAGTAAAAAACTGCGCCACTATTATCTGGAGCTTGTAGTTGAAATTATAAAGGCTTTCCACGCTGACGTTTCTTCTTCTCATTCTGGAGGGCTATCTAGAGGCCCTCGCATTGAAGCTTTAGAAGAATATTCTCCGTAGAGAGGTTATGCATGGCCAAACTAAGCTTCTTGGTGTTTTCGCTGTATACATCCTTAACAACGTCCTAGAGAAGCTTTTTAATCTTCCACCAGTCTTCTGCACCTAGTATAGAGCGTGAGGACTCGCTTGTTGAAGGCCTTGACTATGGTTCTCTGCTAAATCTCGCCAGAACAATTTTGGGGTTAAATAGGTGTATCCTAACCGTTCTCCATGAAGATATGATATTCTTGCTTGATAAGGCCTTTGTCCAGGCCAGGAAGAAGAGGCGAAAGAAGTCCCGTTTAGTAACATGACTTAGTCCCATGGATATATGCAGATATGCCTCCAGTTCGCTGCTATAGGCGTGGGAAAGCGGGCTGGAGATCCCAACATCAAGCGGCTGCAGCAAATGCGTTGAATACAGAGGATATGTTGCTAAAAGGATCTTATTATCATCGTAGTAATTAAAGAACTTCATGGTGAGGTAAGATCCGTGGCTATTAAGGAATAAAAGCCTCCATTGCCTCCGCGCCTTATCCTTTGTCTCCTGGTTAAAAACTCTGGTTAACCAGGCATATCCGAGCTTGTTATTTGTCCAGCCGCTTGTAGAGGAGGCAAAAAAGGTCTTGTGGTGTTAAGGATTAAAATCCTGTAGCCAGGTATCTTGTATATTACCGCTAGCTGCTTGGTAAATAAGGGCTGGGGATAGCGAGGTCCTATCAGCGTAAATACAGGCAATTGCAGTTATCCATTCGCGATTCCTATCCTGTAGGCGCTGCTTGAAGTTTCCTTGCTTATATTTGCGCTTGGAGAAGATCCTAAGACCTTTTGATAGCATTCTAATAAGAAAGCCTTTCTCGTCCATGTTGTATATATTCCCCGGGTCCATATTGTATTTATCGAGCTTCCGGGCTAATAAGTCGAAGTATCGCGAATATTTGTATGCAGAATCAGCTCGCTTTTGATTTGAATCCATAGCAGTTATATAGGCAGAGGAGAGTTCAATTTGGTGTCGCTTTAGAAAGCGGCTAGGCCAGTGATTTCCTGGTTTCTTTCCTGTCAGTTCTTTTGCAAAGTTCCAAAGCATCTCATGCGAGATATATAGGCCTTTGTCAGAGAGCTTATTGATATATTTTATAAGATCCTTGGCCTGCTGGTCATTGAGAACTCGCTGGTCTTCATATTGGTCTTCCCTGGAGCGCTGAATTCCTTTGTGGCGCCTCGACAGAGTTATTCGGTTAACCCCAAACTCTTTCGCAATTTTAGTATAATTAATTGAATCGCCTGGCTTTAGCGATTCAATTGCTTCTATCGCCGCATCCATTGGAGTCATATTGAATGAGATACAAGAGTTTGAAGTTTGGTGGTTGAAATATCGGTGAGGGGAAAATCGATCGTCAGGTGGGAACGATCGTCAGGTGATCACCCACTGTATGTCAGCGAACAAAGCACAGCTTCAAGGTTTCCCACTGTTGCTACCCAGGCAACCAGTGGAACAGCCACGTGATATAGGATGGACTATTATTGTTCCGAAGAACCAACCAGTGGCCCCAAATTGTTCGAAATACTCTGGTATAAATTATAATCATTGGTCCAAACGTGTAAGAATATGAAGATCCGATTCTCTTTAAGGGTGTCTGCACAATCCCCTCCTTAAAGACACCCTCTGACAGGCCCTTTTTACAGTGGAGCTAGTATGGGAAAGGACTAATTAAACAAGTTTAGTAAATATTAACCTGCCCAATATTACCATGGTTGTGACAATGGCATACCAGGCAGGCTCTGACTGTACCTAAGTACCAAGAGCTCTCGATCTACACACGTCACGAACACCGATACAGCCGCTAGCGAGAAACTCAACCCTCCTCCACTGAGGGGCTCCACGAGCCAGGTTAGCTCAAAATCGAGCCCCACTAAATCGGCCCTTGTCGGGCGTAGGGCTAGGGCCGGTTATAAGAGGACTGACCCCCCTTCTTCCCCCTTCATCTCGTTTCTTCCCCGCCGCGTCAAGCGAAGAAATGACCACGAACATTCGTTGATGTGGAACCAAGCGAATCTTCTACACCATGGTGGGAACACTGGATCAGTGTCCGGCCGAAATAATCGACAATATCGTCTCGTTCCTAAACTTGAATGATATTTGCAATCTCCGCCTCACGGGCCGCACCCTCGCACTTAGGGTCTTCTCGGGCCCGTCTCTCAGATCTCACCTGGAGCAAAAACATGTGGACCTTACAGAGCGCAGTCTCCGGGCCTTAGCCGAGGCAACCGCAAAGCCCGGCCGACTAGGCTGCTTCATTCAAGACTTGGTCCTCGTCGGCGTGGTGAACAACACAAAGTTCCTCACGGAACGGGTCAAGTATACTACGGACGGCACAGCCGAGCACGCAAAGGCACAGCAGGACTTGGAAATCCTGACTCGACGGCAAAAAGAGTATGAGGCACTACACGCGTCTCGCGTTGATATCCTCCTGCTACACCAGATATTCCGCAACCTCATGGCCCATGGCAGGCGTCGCGGTCTCCGATCCCTGTCCCTGGCAGTGGTGGTGTATCGGGAGAATGCGCAGACAAGACTACCCCCCTCCGACGGTGGCGGCTGGACACTGATCTGGCAAGCTGCAGCGGACACGTTCCACACCGCGCTGGCGGCGCTCGCGGCGAGTGGGATCACTGTGGAGTCTCTCGACGTCTACAATGCTGTGGAGCGGTGCAGCTTGGCCTGCAACGAGCCCAGTGCCGTGAATTTTGAGTTCAACGCGCTAGCGACGTCACTCGCGTCGGTGAAATCACTCGCCGTGAGCTTCTCGGATCGGATCATCAATACAAGAACACAGGACCTCGGCCTGACGGGCGATCTAGCCGACGAGTGGGAGGATCATTGGGAAGATGAGTTCCGGGAACCTGAAGATATTGAGCGTGAGCTGTATCAGGACTCGACGTTTAGTGGCCTCCCAGCGCTGCTACACCGCTGCCGCGGGATCGAGAGTCTAGAACTGCATCATTATCAACTCATGGATCTACGAGAGTGGCAACTCGACCGGCACCGCGAAAGATTCTTCCCGTGCATATTGGAGATGGTCATCCCGTTGCCTCCCTTGAAGCGCGTCGTTCTCCGCGGATTCCGAGTTAGAGCAGCAGATGTACTAGCCTTTCTGCAGAGGCTAAGGCCAACTCTTAGAGAGCTATCCATGCAGCACCTGATTCTTCTCGAAGGCGCAAAGTTCCAGCCCATATTCGACTACTGTACCTCTGAGGAAGCTGGCTTGGAGCGATTATATTTTGACCATTTACTGGAGCCGGTAGCTACAGCGAGTACGGGTCACACGTACAGGTACCGCCAGCTGGTCTACTTTACGGGGGAGCCTAACCAGGAGCCTAAGCTGCGGCGCAAGGACCTCCCATACACCGGGAGTAACTCGGTTGATAGGGTGGGTGCAGCAGACGTCAGGCGGCCGATTCCTTATGTCTCGGTCTTTGTCCCATTTAGAGAAAGGGGTAGTAGGGCTATCTTTCATCCCCATGTCAGGCCTCCCTATCCGCTCTGGCTTTATGGGCGGCGGGGGTATGGTCCCCCATGAGTCGTGACACTCGTGTGGCATTTTCATGAGCTACTTAGATAATCAATTGTCGTAATACACCACGGCCTGGAACTATCACGTTTAGCAGGCGTACAGAAATATGGGATTTTGCCCACGACAAATTCACTCACCGACTTTTATGTATATTATAGATATTTATAGTCACCACCTAGATAAGGTATATTCATATAGAATCTATATGTAACATATTGTCCTATCTGGTCTGTTGAAAATCCCGAAATGTATGAAGCACCTCTCAGCGTCAGCCTGGCTACTAAAAAGGGATGCTGGTCCCCGAAATACGTGTAAGATCCCTGCATTTGCACAACGGTATAGGGAAAACCTAGATAGATATACCTAGGGAAAAACCTATACCAGGGACCTGATTTCAAAACGATTATCCGCAATGCCACCACACGCAACATCCGCCTCAACTGCGACTGCCTAATCAACGGCATCCTCAGCTACCTCTATCAGCTCGTAGTCCCTGCCCTCTATCCGGCTCCGAGTCCTAGGGCAGCAAGGCTGCGTCACGGTGAGTTGTCCACACTCCGAGTAAATGGTGTTCGGATCATTGCACGCCGCGATGCGCACGCGGAAGGGGCTAGAGAGACGAAGTCCAGTCAGTCCTTGATTGAATATTTGGTGGTATGTCGGAGGAGGAACAGGATAAGAAAAAGGAAAAAAAAATATAAACATACCCATCTTGGATTTGCGGCCGCCAGCACTTGCCCCGGATAGTAACACAGCCAGCTTCTCTGTTGACGGGGCCCGCAACTTGAACTGAGTAGGGCGGGTAGCTCAGCCCGAAATTGGTCAGGTAGATGCAGAATGAGGACGGGTCGGTGCTAAGAAACCGGTGTTAAATTGTGTACTTTGTCTGCTAGCGGGCTGGGGTGGTCATGGGCATACACGACATAGCTCCAGCACACGGTCCAGTCATTGCAGAGGTTTAAGCTGCTTGGAGGGGGAGGAGAAAGACACTGGATTGCAGAAACTGTAGTAACAAAGATCGCGAGGAATGGGAGGGTTAGATGCATTTTCCGGTATAAGATGCGGCTTCAGGCGTTGGTATGGATAGTCTGGGTAAGGTATTATAAGGCAAGGGAGCGGGGGATAGTGAGAGAAAAATTGGATGCGATGTGACAGTGCCCCTACTTATAAGAACGCCATGTCGATTCTAGGTAACCATCAACCAGTGCAGGGCTTATTGGAGCCAACTTCCAATCATACCTCAACCTCTCAGTGCTAACCGGGAGTTTGCCATAAGGGAATCGTTCTCATTCTTGACCCTGACATGTCCGTGTTGCATTTCGCTGACTTGATGGCGTCTGCTAGGGCAATGATGAGGATGGCTGTAACATCCACAAGCATAGGTGTCGGTGGGAATTACCGCAATAGTCCCCATTTCTAGCAACTATAAAACCACATCTAGCTCTCCCCACAGCCAGCAAGACCACGATTACATACGGAACGGGGTTTGAAAAAGGAGAGTTCGATTCCAACACAACAAAAGGATGCGATGGGCTTGCTATGACCTAACCATGGTCCAAGGGATTAGTCGCTTTCACTTGAGAGCTGCCTCCTGCAGAATCCGTGCATATCCATATTGTTTGGCCCCATGTGCAACATACACTACAATGTGTCAGTTCCCCAACGGCGGTCGCCTATTTCTACCCTCCTGATCTGGCCAATCGACGACCTGGAAAGGGGACTGGCATCTGGTCAGATCACGCGGGGTTCACCAAACCTGTCGATTTCTGTCTTAACATCATACTTTCCCCGCTCACCTGTGCTATGGGGCCAAAAAAAAAAAAAAAAACGTACAGGGTTATCCCAGGCTGTGGCCGATATGGCCCCAATTTTCGGACAGATATCTGATCTCCCATACGCTCATAGCAGCAGCGCCTTTCGAGACATACTCGGGGCTCGTATAATCCCCGGTGTCCGCACTTGTGGGGGACGGCGAAGGCCTATCGCCGAATCCTGCTGAGATGCTCCTCCTACCTCTGACATATCATACGCACAGGGCTGGTTACTACTAGGTAATCTGCGTATGCCGCTAGTGAGCCATTTTTCACTTCAATCCGCCGGTCTAGATTGTCATCTTATAGTTCAAGGCATAAATTCCGGAAACTGGACTTGGATTCCAAGTACTGACATTGAGCGAAGGTCAAATCCTGGACAATAAGCATCCATTTCTCGGCCTGTTAACCAAGGGTGTCTAAAGCGCACTAAGTCCGTAGGACGTTCGCGAAGTACTCTCTTACATATGACTGGGAACTATTGCGAGTGTGTGATTATATTTTCCGTGGTCTTCGCACGATGCTTTCCGACGTAGCGCCCTGATTGATGTTTCGGCTGCAGGATGCATACAGGTAGAGGTAGTGAGACAAACTGGTCCTACCGTCGGCTCCATTGACCCGATACATAGCGAACGATCCCCGACATCACATACGGACACTAGCTGTGAATTACCATTAGTTGTCGCTCTTGTTGGCTGCAGTGCTGCAGTCGCAAACTCCCCTATTGGCTCAACACTATCCCAGTTATAATCATCCGTTACTTGGGCCGTTTTATCCTTTATCCACTGTTCGCACATGGCACGCGGATTTTTCTGAGGCTATGATGGACGTTTTCAACTATAGTTTCATGTCAATATTTCTAGTTGCTAGCTGTGCCCGCCAGTTGAGTAAAAGGATACAAAATTAAATATCTTTTGAAACAAGAACATCGAACGCAGATTGACAAGATTTCGTGCCGCCCTCTCGGTGCTCAAGACCTCCACATCAATTTACCCACGCATCGTACACTGATGATTATAGCATCTACCGCCCCCGCCACGCAGCCCAAACCCCAACAACCGTCAAAACCGCCTGCGCCACCTCGAACTTCGCAACAGGCTGCCACGCCTCCCCGGATCCATGAAAGAGCGCTGCAGCAAGTAGTCTGGTCGGGATCGTAGCCGCCATCAGCGTCGTATTATTCTGGTATGCGACCAGCGCGTAGAAGATGCCGAGGATTAGGGACATCGTACTAAAGTAGTTGGTAAGTCAACATTTCAAGGCGTGGTTTAATGTTCATTTTTTTTTTTTGGTGTTTTTTTTTGGCTCTCCAGCTGATTATTACAGAGTGTAGGGCAGAATGGGGGTGGGAGGCGGTCAGTCAGGAATAAGCGGGGGGGCGAATTGTGTATTTTGTGAGTGTACCTCATCGCGTAAAGAATCCCCATATCATCCTCCCCGATGACCGACAGCGGGTACTCTGCCTCTTCCGTCCATTGCCAGATGAAGGAGTAATATATCCCCGCGAAGAGGAGTGGGATTGCTTGAAAGCCGAATGCGAGCTGCGAGACAAGAGATTTCGTCGCGGCCATTTTTGGGGTCAAAATAGCCTTGCCCTTTGACGGGTAGAGTCAGAAGTTGTTAGTCTTCATCTTGCCAGCACCCTACCGGGGTGGGAAACGTCTCATATATGAATTCGAGACGGCCTTGCGAGGCTAATTGGCCCCACCCGGGCGCCGGCGTTACGATGCCGCGAATCATGGGCCAGGCGCACGGATACAAGCGGAATTAGAGCGCTTCCACGGATTGCTAAGCTTTACATGCCCATCCTTGGGAGCCCCTTCAGGACGTGGCAGAAGCACTGGCAGCACTGGTAGCATGTCGTGTTGAGATGGACCTAATAACATTCTTTAGTACTACCCTAGTGGCCTCTGCCCAGTTCCCTCGAGCCGTGCGATTTATATATTCTGCGGGGTCCATTAGGTATTTTTCTCTCTCCAGGCTGGACCCCGATTAGTGCTTACGCGGCGGCAATCCTATATCAGACACCCCCATTATTTCACTCCATACACACTGTATTGACTCCTATGATAGTTACAGAGCGGCAGAATTCCCCTGCCATCGCTCGAACCTAGCTACGATCATATAACAAGTTAATAGTGCGAAGGCTCTTGAGAATGGCCTATTTACAATTCCTACAGTGGGACTTCATGAACGACAACATGGCTTGTTTGAACTTTTGTTCATTCATTCCGGATAGTTACACAGTCATATAGCTAGTGACTTTAGGTACTCACTTGCGCACATCCTTATCAATAACCCTCTTCGTGACGAGCAGCTCGTCAACCCCCTTCCAATACTTCAGCTTCGCCAACGACTCAATATGGCCAGGCACTGCATTTCCATCCTCCCCCGCGCCCGAATCATCAGGAAGCTTCATCGTCCACCCGGTCGCGCCGCTCTCCTCATCCGCCGCAAACGGCACCGGGAACTGCAAGAACAGCCCGCGAAGCATATCGTCGAAGACGTGGATCCTCCGAGGGAACTCGATGAGGACTTTCAGTGTTATTGTACGCTCTTTCTCCTTGTTCTGCCGCTTGCCCTCTCCCTTTCCCTTTCCCTTGTCTATAGCCTGTTCCCCATCCCCATCTGCATCCAGGGTCGTATCATCAGCCTCAGCCTCATTCCTAAACGCGACCTTCCACACCTTCGCATCCAGCATTCCATACGAAAGACTCAGCGAGCGCTCAAGCGACTTCCGAACCGTATGCAGAAATTTGATCTTCGTCTTAGCCGGGAAGGTATTCGTGAAGACCACGGGGTAGAATCCCGGCGCGCAAAGGAGTTGGTCAACGCCGTATGTCATCAGGAGTTCCTGGTATAGTGGCTTGCAGACGGCGCACATGCTCGCGGGTGTCCTGCAGTCGTCGGGACTGAGGGATACGGTGCGCTTGGTAAGACGCCTTTTTATGGGCATGTTAGAGGGGTTCCTGGTGGGAGGGTTGTTTGTGATGGTAGTAGGGCTGGCGCGGGTTCCTTGTAGAAAAGACATTTCGGCGGCCTGGGTGTAGAATCGGGATAGCGTTGTTGCGCGTATAGAGAGGAGCGAGGTCGCTGGGGGCGTATATGTACAAATATATACAATTCGAATAAAGAGACGCTTACGATAATGGCAGGATAGGCCTTTGTGCGGTGCGGCCGCTTTCTTTATATAGTCCGTGGCCAACAAGTATCCATAAGCAAGCAGCCGGCGAAAGGTCATCTTTTGAGGTTGGATAGGCGTATTGTGTAAGTTTACAATGCCATGGACCACCAGGTATTAGGAGAGTGAATGGCGCCATTGTTAGGGGCAGCAAGAGGACAATAACCCCGGAAGTGTCTCACGCGATTCGTATATATTCTCGCAGGAGATGCAATGGACTTTCAATGTTTCCTAAAACTTTCCATCGTCGGTGTTTCAACAACTTGTTGGTTCTGGTTTTGTATCCCCAATGATGTCTGACCTGCGGGTGGATGTGTTGCCGAGTGTATAAACCTAGATTAAGCTGGTAATTATAAGAATCTGAATCCACGCTCCTGAAAATTGATTTAGGACTACAGTGAATCATCACTGCAACTAAATAACCAAGTCAAATGGCTCCGCTTTTGCCTATTTTATAGTAGACCACTCATCCTACTCGTCCCTTACCACGAAGCAATGCATAAACCCATTTAGGGTTGTGCAGTATCAGGGTTCTGGTATGCACTCTGATATACAAAAGCCCTACAAACATGTACATGTACATGGGTACCATACAAAATGATCATCTGATCTAAACGGATGCAGACCTGGGATGGCTTCATTTGCTCATTATATATATGTATGCAACTTAGGATAAAAGCAATATTTTTTGGGACTCAGCCCATTGAAGTTTATTCAAGGACTAACACTTAATTACTCCTGTCTATTTTATCTCAACCCCGCGTCACCAATCGAACAACCCAGATAAACAAAATAAATAAATAAAATAACCGGACGCTTAGAGAGCCGCACTAAGCGGCAAATAATCCGGATTCAGCAACCTCCCCTTAGCAGAGGCTGTATTCGTCTCATCGAAAAACCGTAACCGAACAAGACTCGCATGCTTCGCAATCTTATTCCCCGAACCCCCTACCTCATCCTCCCTCAACTCCGGCAACTCAACACCCCCCTTCAACCACAACCCACTACAACCCCCGGCGGTCGTCTCCGCAAACAGCTCCCGTCTAACCTTCTCAATGATCACCGTATACTCGGGGAAATCAACAAGAACCTTGACCGTCGTCGTCCGGCACTCGGGATCATCCCTGAAGATCAACGTCCAGACGAGCGCGTTCACCTTGAATTCCGTTCGCAGGAGAGCCTCTATCCGTCTGCTGAATGAGTGGAGCCATTGCCGGTCTGCGTCTCCCGGCATGGTGTTCCAGAAGATTACGGGGTAGGTAGCTGGGTGTGTGTTTAGTTGTGCTGGACTGAAAATGCGCGCGAGTTTGGAGCTGAGCGTGCTGCATGTTTTGCAGAGGCGGTTGGGGCTCATGCAGGTACTAGTATGGGTCGTCATGTTGGCGGTAGTAGTTCTGGTAGAGGTGGTTGTTGTAGACATGTTGAGGTGATGATGTGAGGATAGATGGATCATCCCATGTTGAAGAGAGTATAGCAGGTTTATATACCCGTTGTTGGGACAAAGAGTGTTTATTTCGAGGGCAATAATCCTCTTGTTCTACATCTATATTCTTTGTTCTCTTTATAGGGCACAACTACTAACAGCCTCTAAAAGGCCGTCGTATGGCCATGGGTTGCTTATGAGCTGTATATAAGAAAGAACCTGGGAGACAACTGTGAACAACAAGGCCAAAGCAGCTATGCTATCTGTCTTAAGACTTCCGCAAAGTGACGTCTCTATACCAATTGGACCGCTCAGCCGTGGGACATTAGGGACTGGTATGTCCGTACGAGCTACCCAGTCCCACCAACGGCCCAGATGCGCAGATACCGCCGGGATAGTACGCCGGCTACAGAGTAAGGATAGGATAGATCACATGGATGCGGTTTCCGGGGAGGGAGAGACCCCACGAAGAGATGACGGCTTGGTATCATTAGCAGCGATTGAAGCAGGGAGGGAGAGTTTTCCCCTTTAGCGAAGAATTTCCTATCAAAAGTGTGAGGCAGATTATGGTGCTTGCAGTTCAGCGCTGGGTGGCCCAAGTAGCCCACCCGATAACGTAACAGCTCAATAAACAAATGCGAATATGGCCAGGCTACGGAGAACTCACAGCGATTAAACTCCGCGAACAGCCCTAACGATTGTCAAAATCTGCGCTGAAATAACGAGTTCAGACGGCACGTTCTCTTTCTATTGGACATGTATCCAATTTGTAGTTGGAATAACATGTAACCCAAGCCATCATCATGTGGACGTGGCGCATACACCAGGCCAATAATACTAGGAGTTCACCTGAGATAATGGGACCCCAAATTGAAGGTAGGTCCAAGGAGGCTTGCCACTGTACGAACCTACCTCGGCTTCTCTTCCTCATTTTAACGAGAGACAACCCGCGGTCTGGCCACACAGGCGCCAAGAGCGCAGGGCTGAAGTCGCGTGTTCGACCAAGGCCCAGTCCGACTGGTTAGGCGACCACTATATTTGTGAGCGCTCGAGGACCTAAGACTTGAGCAATGAGATTCTCGCGATGGGGAACGTGCTCTGAGTGAGCTGCTTAGCGCAATTCTTGGCGCCGGACTTGCGATGGTCGTCGGGATCACACGTTCAGAGGAATAACCGATGCCTATCCTGTTCAGCGGGCGGAGGTTAGATAAATTTGTAAGGTGGGGAGACGGCGATTCTTAGGGGGTCGCACTTGGGGAGAAGCCGTGGACGCATTGTCTAAATTGTTGTGGCTTTGTGTACGCGCGATGGTAGTATGGACGGTCACGCAGGTAGCCCTGTTTTTGCATACATTTTGAATGCTGGAACAGCGACTGTGTAATTCTGAAAAGAGAAGCCTGTTCAAGAGATTTGCGGCGGAAGAGCGAAGGGGAAGAGATCGATCCAAATGTCGACCTGGGTACCGCGTAATGGCGGGATAACTGGAGCCGTAGCTAGATGAAATCCAGTGTAGTCTGGGGCGGACGGGTGCTTGCATTGCCCCTAAAGCGTCCGCAGAGAACGAGCCAGAACTCTACAACCAGAAATGAAATGAATCTGCCTTGAGGTAGACACACAGCATGCGCCTTTGGACCAAAAACACGAAACGGAGCTAAAGCGATAGCGGCCAGCGATACGCCAACCCAATCACGCAACCGCGAACGTGAGCCACGCGCGAGCGAAGGATCATCGCCATATTCCGGAGACAGAGAAACGGTACGGAATACTAGGGACAAAAATAACAGTTCATCTCCTATACGAGGAGAGGAGAGGTGAACCCCCATTAGAAGAGGAGATACTCCGTACATAAGTACACAGCGATCGTCAAGTCTATATAACCCCACGCGACACCCAGTTTCCCACCCCTTGTGAACAAGAGAAATCCAAGAAATTGGCAGAACTTGGCGACTTGGATCAGCGTGGACAAGCATCGGTGCCAATAATTGCCAAATCGCAACAGGTATGACTGCAGCAGGGCAGAATGACAGCTGCTCCTCCTCATCGCCCCCTCTTGGCCGGGCACCGTCGGGCAAACGAGGTTCTGTCTCGAGTGTGAAGGGGAGACTCATCGATATACGCCCGAAAGGTGTGTGTTTTTCTCTGACAGTGAGGGCCAGGTTAGTAGGCAGTGGACACACACTGACTAGTAGTTAGCGCCAGGCTCGGTGGTCGTTGTGGCGACGGTCGACCCGATGGAATTCAAACGAAAGCAGCACGCGCAGGCGCAGAAGAACCAGCGAGACCGCATGAAGGCAGCCCTGGACCGGATAGCGCAGATAATGGAGGGGGGTGGCGTGGACGCAGGGACTGGCGGGACGAAGGTAAGTTCAGCAGTTCTCTCCAGTGTCTGTCCATGACATGACGGAGAGGCCAATCCGGGGAACGGGAGCTGCCACGAGCGTGTACGACCGTGTGCTCATTCGGAGAATTTATTACATCTAGGTGGAACTGCTCGAGGCAACAATCGGGTATATCCAGCGGTTACAGGGGCAAATCGAGGAGATGAGGGGGGTAGCCACGCGACCGAGTGGCACGAGAGACGGGACTTTTCCTGTATAGTAACGAGTTATCTTTCTTAGCTGTCGAATGGGCGTGCATTTCAGCGGTGGTGTCGGGCTTCGAGACCTTTCTAGGCTGGGATGGCGGCATCTGATCGCGTAGTGAGTCGTGCGGTGCAGGGCATGGGCTGGACACTCTCGCGGATTGGTTTGAGGTGCAGATTGCAGCTAACGGGCCAAGACTTCATACGAAGAGAAGCGGCTGCCAAGGGCTCGGCCTCTGCGGACAAGCAGACACGTTCCTTGGGGGCCGCCGCTGATTGGCCAGACTGCATTTCCAAGTGAGCTTCGCCCTGGTCAAGATGATAAGCGGAGCCTCTTGGCAGACAGAATGCATGAGGTCGATGAGGGAGGCCGACGAGGTCTGCCTTGCCGCATATATAACAATAACCACCCCTGGCCATGCTAATCCCGACCGACAGCTCGAACACGACAGCCACCATCATCTGACATCACCGTCACGATGCCTCTGCACCAGTTCGACTACATTCTTGCCATCGGCACCATCTTTGCCTTTCTCGATGCCTGGAACATCGGCGCCAACGATGTCGCCAACTCGTGGGCCACCTCGATTTCCTCGCGCTCCGTCAAGTACTGGCAGGCCATGGTTCTCGCGACCGTTATGGAGTTTGGTGGAGGGTACGACTCCTCACAAGTTACGCAGGGCTGTTGATGCTAACTTGAGTAGTATGGGTGTAGGTGCCACCGTCGCTGATACCATCCGTACCAAGGTCGTCGATCTCGACCTCTTCGACGGCAATGCTCCTCTGCTCATGCTCGGCATGATGTGCGCCCTGGTCGCCTCCTCTCTCTACCTTACCTTTGCCACCAAGATCGGTCTGCCCGTCTCGACTACCCACTCCATCATGGGCGGTGTTATCGGCATGGGTATTGCGCTCGTCGGGTCTGATGGTATCAAGTGGTGGGGAGGAGACATCAACTCCGGTGTCGTCCAGGTCTTCCTCGCCTGGGTGATCGCCCCCTTCTGCTCTGCTGCTTTCGGCGCCATCATTTTCCTAGTCACCAAATATGGTATCCTTCTGCGCAGCAACCCTGCCTTCAAGGCGCTGTGCACCATCCCCTTCTACTTCTTCCTCACCTGTACTCTTCTGGCTAGTACGTACATCCCCGTCACAAGTGCAACTGTCCTAAGCTAACCAAATGCAGTGCTCATCGTCTGGAAGGGTGGCTCCAGCAGAATCGATCTGACCGGAGGCGAGATCGCCGGAACCGTTGTTGGAACCGGTGCTGTGATGGGAGTTCTATCTGCCATCTTTCTCGTCCCCTGGCTGTACCGCCGCGTTATCAAGGAGGACTGGGAACTGCGCCCCTGGCACCTCCTCCTGGGCCCCCTCGTCCTCCGCCGTGGCGAGGTCCCTCCCCGCCCCGACGGCGTCAAGTCCGGCGTCCAAAACTACTACCGCGGCCACAAGACCCTCGAGGAACTCCAAGCTGAGCGCGCCGCCGGAAACGACGAGGAAACCGCCCGCAAGACCAGCGGTGACGCCCCCTCCGAGGAAGGAGGCAAGGCCGAGCCCCGCGTGGTCGCTGAGTCCGACACCACCGAAGTCAACGAGGACGTCGTCCGCATCTCCGGCCCCCGTCCCGAGGGCGGAAACCTCAGCCCGCAGGTTCTCTTCTGGCAGGTCAAGCGCTGGTTCTTCCGCGGTGTCGAGCAGGACGTTATCGGCATGCAGACCAAGCGTAACATCCTCACTGGTGATCTCGAGGAGGTGCATGCCCATGCTACCCACTTTGAGAACCGCGCCGAGTACATGTTCTCCTTCCTTCAGGTTCTGACTGCCTCTACTGCTTCTTTCACCCACGGTGCCAACGATTTGTCCAAGTACGTTGCCTATGCTTTCTCCCTCTCTCTTAGCGAGAAACTAACGTAAACTTAACCAGCGCCGTCGGCCCCTACGCTACCATCTACGGCATCTGGAAGAACCGCATCCTCGAGGGCTCCAAGACCGAAGTCCCCTACTGGATCCTGTACGCCCCCGCTCTCATTCCCTCCCCCTCACCATTTTACCCCTTTACCTTGAACTAACACATATAAAATAGTGCCTTCGGCGGCATCTCCCTCGTAATCGGCCTCTGGACATACGGGTACAACATCATGCGCAACCTGGGTAACCGAATCACCCTGCACTCGCCCTCGCGTGGGTTCACCATGGAACTCGGCTCCGCAATCACAATCATCATGGCCACGAAGCTCAAGCTCCCCGTCTCGACCACGCAGTGCATCACGGGCGCCACCGTCGGCGTCGGTCTGTGCAACGGGACCTGGCGCACGATCAACTGGCGCATGGTTGCTTGGATCTATATGGGTTGGATCATTACGCTCCCTGTGACGGGCATTATCTCCGGGTGTCTTGTGGGTATTATTATTAATGCGCCCCGTTGGGGATTGCCGTATGGCAGTGGCGACATTCCGACCTATGCAAATGGGACTGCGATGGTTTAGAAGACCGTCTTCAACGACGGTTGGTGTCTCGCGGTTGGATATGTTACTCAGTGGGTGTGAGTGGAATCTCCGCTCTTTTCCCTCCTAATTTCCCTTTTTATTTCTTTTGTGGTGATGCTGGGTTCTCGGAATACCTCTACCCCTAATATTGGGGAGGGGGTTGTTGATAGAGGTTATGGATGCATGCCCCCCTCACGGTCGAGATCGATTGTTTTAATACTTATATCTATATATATATACCTCATGAGAGCGAGTGTTCTCAAGTATTGATTTAGCATCTTGATGACCCTTCCTCTGATGCAGCAGTTACCCAGAAGCAACCGTAATCGAGCCTGAGAACACAACATGCCTTACTCGGACATTGCTGCTGCCGCACTATCATTGCTCATCCATGCATTATCCTGTTTTAATCCTGCTTTAATCCTGCCGTGGTTGTGCTAGAAATTCATACCCGGATCCTCGAATGAAAATGGCAATGTTGGCAAGGTTTAATTAAGCATATCCATGGTACATATCTCGAAGTTTCCCAAACCACCTTTTCGCCCTTTTATTAATTCCTTCTGTTATGTTTACGAATGTAGTGAGTACTATAAATATAGATAGTAATGCACAACGCCATCAGACCGAGTAAACCATTCCCTGTTGGCTATGTATGTGGTGAAAGCAGCAATATATATCCCTAGGTATCTATTGCCCATAACCACCCAGATCTTACGTATCGGGACATCCCCAACACAACGAGCCGCTTCAGCTTTAACAGTGACCAAAAAAAAAAAATGTAATACTTATTTCCCTTTCCTCCCATATTCCTTCCTTGTCAAACCCTTCACCCAATCAAAACCGCCCGAAATCTCGTTATCTCGCACCTGGGGACCTTGTGTCCCAACCACGGTCCTTAGCCAGGTACCTTGGAGAACCCGACACGCCAATCACGATTGCGCAAATGTCATTCTCCATTGACTACCTCCATAAAAATACTATAATCTTAGGGTTACTGCGCTACATTCATACCAGAGACATGCGTTGGCGACGTACCTTGGGGGTGTACTAAGGGTTTTGCGGCGTGGTCTGGCTGTATGTATATAAGACAGCGGAGGCGCACAAATTAATTAATTGCTCTTGAGATTTGACAACCTTACTTTCTTCAACTGCAAGAGTAACCAATCAAAGTACTCAAGGAGGATAAACAGAGCAAGATGATTGCAAGAGAAGAAGAACCAACTCGCCAGCTTCCTGTTACCCTGCTCTCGGGGTTCCTGGTATGTACACACGCATATCTTCACTGCCCGCCGGCAAGGCTATTAGCACTGGGGAAAAAGCAACAGCTAATCTGGTGACTTCCGGAATCATAGGGAAGCGGCAAAACAACTCTCCTCGAACACATCCTGAAATCCCCCTCTCACGGCCTCCGCATCGCCGTCATCGTCAACGACATGAGCTCGTACGCCTCCCCCTTATCCCATTACCCACCAAAATCATCAACTAACCCCGAGTCTCTCACATGTAAATAGACTAAACATCGACGCCGCCCTAATAACCCACCACAAAGTCAGCCAAACAAAAGAGAAGCTGATCCAGCTGCAGAACGGCTGCATCTGCTGCACGCTGCGCGGCGACCTGCTGGCGGAGCTGGCGCGCCTGACGAAGCAGAAGGAGGTTGATTATGTTGTTATCGAGAGTACGGGCATTAGTGAGCCTATGCAGGTGGCCGAGACGTTTACCTCGGAGTTTAGTATGGCGATGCTGGAGGCCGAGGATCAGTTTGGTCCTGATGGTGGTGAGGGTGAGGATGCGATGGAGGGTGTTGATGAGGAGGGGAGAAGGATTTTGGAGGAGATGTGAGCTGCCCCTTACTTTCCTTTTTGGAATTTCGAAAGTGTATGAGGGTCACTAACGCATGTTATTGTATGTGAACAGCGCCCAAATGGGCGGCCTCCACACCATGGCCAAGCTCGACACAACAGTAACAGTAATCGACGCCTTCAACCTGCTCTCAAACTTCGACACAACCGAATTCCTCTCGGACCGCTACGGCCGCGACGAGATCGTCCCCGAAGATGAGCGCACAATCTCCGACCTCATGGTCGACCAGATCGAGTTCGCCGACGTGCTGATCATGAACAAGATCGAGACCGTCCCCGAGGAAACCCGGGGTAAGATCCGGCGGCTTGTGGGGCTGCTGAACCCGGATGCGAAGCTCATCGAGTGCTCGTATTCGAAGGTTGATGTGAAGGAGATAATCGGGACGGGGAGGTTTAATTTCCTTAAGGCGGCTAGTGGCGCGGGCTGGTTGAGGAGTTTGCATGAGATGACCGTGGTCAATACGGGGAATGGGAAGAGGATGGCTCCGAAGCCGGAGACGCTTGAGTTGGTTTTTCCATTTGCCTGTTAAGATTGGGTGTGCTGGTGCTAATAATGACTGTTGCAGGTATGGTATTAACAACTTCGTTTACACAGCTCGGAGACCGTTCCACCCTCGACGGCTCTTCTCGCTCTTGCATGACAAGTTCATCATCCTTCAGTCGCTACACTCCCACGGCGACGGAGACGAGGAGGAGGACGATGAAGAAGGAGAAGAAGAAGAAAACGAAAATGAAGATGAGAACATGGAAGACTCCGACTCGGAAATCGACGACTTCGACCAACCCGACCAAGCCGTAATCCTCTCTAACAAACGCGCCCACCCAGCCTTCGGCCCCATTCTACGCAGCAAGGGCTTCTTCTGGCTCGCAACACGCCCCATGCACTTCGGCGAATGGAGCCAAGCAGGCGGTATGCTAACCGTCGGGCCCGGGGGACCCTGGTTCGCCGAAGTACCCGAGGAGATGTGGCCAGAAGACAAGGACGTGCGCGAATCGATCGAGGGGGATTTCCAAGGGAAGTGGGGCGATCGTCGGCAGGAGCTAGTGTTTATCGGGGAGGGGTTGGATATAGATGCGATTAAGAAGTTGCTGGATGAGTGTTTGCTTGATGATAAGGATTGGCGGCGCTGGGAGCAGGTTATGGGGAGTAAGAAGTTGGATATTCTGGGCAAGCATGAGAAGTTGAGTGGCATGTGGGAGGATGGTTGGGAGGATTGGCCAGCGCCGGGGGAGGAGGTTGATCATTAGAGCTGCTCAGTACGTAGCTATGATATGAAAAGCGTTGTGTTGTGTTCAAGTGTATGTTTGCGCAATGGCATTGGTGGAGGTATACTCATCAGTGTCAGTTGTCCTCTAGTAGATGTAAATCATGCTGTACTGGTACTGGCCTAGCAATGTCTAGTAGCAACCATGACCGGATAGCGCCATGTCAAATGACAATGTTATGGGAGAACTGGCTACGTCGTGCGATTGTAAGTTTACTCCCTACGGAAGAAGCACGTCGCATCTGATACCAGGCGTCTGTGGAATTGAGACTGGCGCCCGTTGCACCAGGTAGCTGTCGAAAGCTTTTTCTTCAACAAATTTCTTTGCTGCTTCACACGCAGCCTTCCACAAAAAGGCTGGGTCACTGCGCTCTTCGAGCGTCGAGCCTTACTCGTGACATCCGGTCCCGGTGCAGCTGGTCCGGAGCCAACTCTATTCACAGTTTCGGACTGCGTTTCCCAAATGTCGAAATTGACTCACTTGACTTTCGCCTCCCTTGATCAGCGAACACCTTTTTTTGGCATCTTTCATTCTTCTTTTCTCTTTTCTTCTTCTCTCTTGTCCGTCCCCCTTCGCTCACTTTGGTATCAACTACCAGGAGACTATTATCAGATATCAGCTCTCTACACTTCCAAAGCAGCTCTATCACGGTCAACTGAGCTCCAACAGACAAACTCTGCCGTTTTTATCCTTTTACCTCTCGCACGATGCGGATCAACCAGTACGTTCTTCCATCCCCATCCTCAAAACCCCCATTCCTCTAGCCTCCTCCCACAAGTACCTTCCATCACAACTATCCAACTAACACAAACCCTTACCCTAAAGCTACACTTGTCCCTTACCCTTTGGTCTGACCTGGCACCCGGAAACGCCAGGCCTTAACCTTCACGGAAACCCCGAACCCGAAGACCTCCCACGCACGCACACCTGGCGCCAGCCCCTGCGCCCAGGCTCAACAACAACAGCAACAACATCATCCATTCAAACGCACCGCCTCTCCGCCCTCCCAACCTGGTCCATCGACGGCCCAGCCGCCCACTTCGCCTTCCAGACAAGCATCTCGGGCACCTCCCCACCACCACAGATGAGACGCCCGCTTGCGCCGCTCATCCCGATCCACGCGCCCGCGCGCATCCCGCCCATCGTGCCGCTGCAGAACCAGAACCAGAAGCATCAAATCCCTTTGAAGCCCCAGACGTGCGCGCTGCTCATGCGCTCGAAGAAACTTGCGGTCAAGATCCCCGGTATCTTTCTTGCTGTTTCCGCGCCGTTTGTCACCGAGATGTTTGTGAGGTATAACTGGGGCGATAAGTTTTGTTATATCTTTCCGTTTTGGATTTAGGTACTTGAAAACAATGAGCAGTGGTGGTTGGCTATTAAAGAGAGGGGGGGTCTGATCGTCGAGACTGTTTTTTTATGATCTTCTTTAGTGTCGTTCTGGTGGTTTCGGTTTGGTGGGAGGATAGACAAGTTGGCTCTTTGGGGAATGAGGAGGAAGAAACGTATACATTTTAGTGCGTCTTTCAATGGCTTGGTTTGGGCTCTATTGGCGTTTTTGGGTTCAATCTACAGCTTGCATGTCCTCTTTAGCAGCTCGCGCATCTGGTTTAGCAAGTAGGATAGCTTTCAATAAGCACCCATCTTAGTAAGGATTTGACACGTCCCTTCTAAAGCTACGTGTAACGACTCATGGGTAGGCTTGCTAAGCGTAGTCCTGTTAGACATGTATGTCTCTCTCTCGTGTGTGTGTGTGTGGGAGAGAGAGAGAGAGGTGGGTTGGTTCGTTATGTATACAGCTGGAATGATCTGCTTCTAATCTCCGGACTACGGAGAACACTTTACTGCGCCTTGCTCCATATACTGACTGGTTCTACGCCAAGACCAGAATTGCTAAGCTCGCGCTTCCTTCAGCTTTCCAACGGCGTGATTTAAGTGTTGTTTGACGATTTGGTCATGAAGCCTAGTTTCCTAAATGGGCATAGGCTACAGGGTATCAGGCGCCCTATCTGTGCAATCTTATATACGTGGAAACCATACCTATAGAGCACTAACAGGTCACTGCGTAGTATCTCCTAGGTCTAGGGCTTAGTGGACGGATATGGACACCATATGCAATGTAAAGCGCAGTCGGTACAGACTAAGACTTCCGCCTCGTTGCTCCCTGATACTTCAGGCTTTTAATAGCTGTATCCAATGAAATTTTGCGTGAATGAGTTTGTAGAAACTAATTCTCCTCATCCCCACTCGCTCTGCCTGGTGGACTATCCAGTATCTTACACTCTACCCCATAAACCGCTTTTGATGAGTCCAAAGCCTGACCGGCTACCCCCACAAATAGAATCCCAGATTGCTCGCGTAAACCACGACATTCAATCCCGCAATCACCATAAACACAACGAGCAGCCCAATTCGCTTCCCACCCAGTCATTGATACACCAGCCCCAGACCCATGGCACGGCAGATTTGAGGCAGGATACCGTTCCCATCATTTCGGCGGAGAGCTGTGATTTTTTTTACCCCCACGGTTACTTAGCCAAGGGCATCATACTATTCCTGTTTGGTTCGCTTAGGTTGTCTCGCCTCAAGATGACAATGAAGCGCATACGACATCGAGAACGTCGCCCCAATCTAAGCCCCCGCAGAAAGAACACCGAAGCCCACACCCGGCCCGGACCAATGGGTTTGGTAGTGGTACGTGAACCCGGGCATAAGAGCCCCCAGAAATGTAAGTATCGCCAGGACGAGGCAGATGGGCAGGCTCCTCTCCAGCTTGCGGATGGTGAAGAAGGTTGCAACTTGGTCTGCGATCAGGCCGCAGAGGTATGTTCACACGAGGGAGCCGAGGAGCGGGGAGATGAAGATTAGGCCTTGTGAGTCGGAGGCGAAGTTGTACGGGCTGATTCTAATTAAAATCGAGGTTCGCTGGGGAAGTGAGGGGATTGGGATGAGGTTGGAATGGGGTTGGAAAGGGGTCACGTATGGTGGTGCGAAGAGCTGGGCTACCAGGGCGCCGAGGATAACGCTCCAGCTTAGGGACATGGCGCATACTAAGCGTGTCCAGAGAACGGTTGAGTACAATAGAAGAAGGAACAGGCGTCTAAATACCCTCCATACGCTAACGTCGTGGTCTATGACGCTGCAGAATGCGAGCGCCTTGAGGGAGGGCTTCCTCGATGGCCTGGGTGCCTCCATGTCCGGTGCCAAGTCACTGGGAGTATCGTCGATCATCTCATGGTGCTCAGATGAGAATTTCGGTTCCAGGAACGGAATCGTATCCAGATTCGATTCTGTCACCGATCCTGGCCATATTGATTAGTAGCTTGCTTGATGGCGAGTCCAGGCAGCTTTCCGACGTTTATACCATGACGCCGAATCCAGGAGGCCCGATGTCCCGTCCAATGATCTCCACTTTTGTCCCACCTTAGCTGATCATTCTAGGACCGCTATTCTAGCCGTATCTTGTGGGGTAACGCGGGGAAACGGGCCGGCTTGGCTGAAGGCGATTGCAGTTTGTGGAGTATATCGGGTTCCTCAATCGACCTTCCTATCCTATAACGATACCTCTCGGCTTCTCTGTGGAGATATTTGGCCCGAATGGGGTTCCCCACGTCCTGGTGACTTTGACTGAGAGTACGTGCGGAAGGAACTGGGTACCACAATATCGTTTATGTCACAATCTCTCTTTTTCTATGACAGTCTATCAAACGCGGTCTAACCAATCCCAATACACCGGCAGGCTCTATAACCATCTACCAGCCTAGATGCTCACCTAGTACTTTGCGAAGATCGGAGGAGCTTGCGCTGGCCGTGTCAAAACAGGCCAGAATATGCTGGTCAGGTCTTATCAACGTTGCCTGGCCGTTTTTGATACCCATTAGCTCGACCCACGCTGCGCTATGCTTCGAGCTCTCCAGTTCAAAGTCCGTATCCAGAATTCTGGTCTCGAGCTGCAAAGAATTTTTTACTTTGGCTGGTAGGCGGTTTAGGAACTCGTCTACCCGAGCTTTCCACTCGTCTGCCACAGTAGAATCAACGAGTAGGATAAAGCTGTCGATTGGACAGAGATCCAACGTCGAGTAACGCTTTCTCTGGACCTCCTCCGGTGATAGCTCTGACACGTACGACGAATCTATTGCGGGCAACGCGATCTTTGATCCCTGCGGGAACAGCAGACGGATCCACGCGTGGGGTAGACGAGCGCCTGGGACGCAGAGAGGCTTGTAAAGCGACGCATTATCCGGGATAACATCATCGCCGTAAACGTATCCAATGTGAAGTTCCAGATTATCGAAATGTTCTCGCTGCCCCTCAATCCCACGGTTGATTTCGATCATTGCCTCAGGGTCTTGAATATTTCGGTGCAGGTTCTGCCGCGCGACCTCGACGTCTTTGTCGGTTGTTCCTAGCGCTTTAAGCAATCCGAAGATTTGCTGTCCGTTTTTCACGCTCTGCTGCGAATTCACAATCGCTACTTGGCGTCTGTCGGAATGGTACGTGTCGAGCACTGCATCGCCTCCCCAGCCTTGGTGTACAGCAGCCAACTTGTATGCGAGATTGTGGACATCGCCTAGACCTGAGTTAAGTCCGAGTCCGCCGGTCGGAGGGAAAGAGTGAGCAGCATCTCCGGCCCTGTCATATGTTAGCATCATATGGTACAGGGATGAATAGGCGCTCCTACAGGAAAACACGACCGATCCTGTACTGGTTGGCTACCTTTCGGCTCAACACCCACGGTCGGAAAGAAAGTACGTCGTACTTAACGTTCTGGCCGATGGCTGCATTTAGAGTCTTTCGGCAGAGACTCTCATCCCACGAGTCAACTGGGTGCTTCTTAGGCTATATGTCCATTAGCATTGTTTTATAGCAGAGATACATGAAACTCACGTCAAAATTGCAGATCAAGACCTGGTTTCCTGAAAGATCGTACCCGATGATGAACCCCGAGGTCTCCGGATCCATGACCCAGTGCAGCATTCCCACACGATCGCCAACCACCGGGCGCAAATCCGCGTTGAAGTGGATAGTCATCATGGTTTCATCTGCCCAGTCAGTGTTTTCTGAGACATCATGGAAATTCGGGTTACTAACAAGAATCCTCTCCTTCGCTCTCAACCCCGAGGAAGCGCCTAACAGCACTCCTTGCTCCGTCGCAGGCTACAACGTGTTTGGACTTGACTGTGTATTCACGACCAGAACTACGATCTTCCACCGTAGTCAAGACGTAGTCGTCAACCTACTCCGCCGGTCAGACACTGTGTTGAATCCCAAACACGTTGATACAATTTTACCTCTTCCAGGCGAACGAACGAATGATTCTTCCGAATCTTTTGTTTCAGATTTTGCGCGACTAGCTCCTCAAAATCAGGCTGTGGAATATTGTGAATCATCTGGAAAACTGTCAACTCGTGGAAATGACCAGACATAAATCCAGGTAAGCCCTACCGTCGGAGTCGCATCAAGCACTTCCGGGTCCATCCGCTCGTACGGCAAGCGACCGACCTGCTTCCCACTCAGATTGGTGATAAAGTTGACCCAGTACGCGTCCTGGCGGTTAGTTCCAAGCCTCCGGATTTCATTCACGTCGAGGCCAAATTGTCGACACAGTTCGAGGGATCGCGGTGATAAGGCGTGTGCCTTGGGAGCAGCGAGACGCGTGGCATATCGCTCAATGAGAAGGGTTTGAACTGCAATAGCTCGTTAGAACTTCTTTAAGCAAAGCAAGGATGATACGTACTGTTTAGTTGGTTTAGCATGTACGCGAGGAGCAGTCCGGACGGACCCCCTCCAACGATAAGAATAGACACCTCATCATCAAATGAGGGAGTCGTAAGTGCGGAAGGCGACATGATTACGAGTGTGTCTGGTCTCACAAAGTACGTGAGGATATATATATATGGGGCACACTCCGTTGGCAGCAAAGGGAGTCAAAACTTCGACAACGCCGAGCGAGTAACAAAAGTCCTGCATATTTATGGTGAGACTCATCAATAATCATGCCACATTAATTCTCAACCGACGGTGAGTACGCGGGGAGAGTTGCAGTGCGTGCGGGGATCCGGGATCGGCAATCCCCACTCCGTGTCCAAGTGGGAAAGAGCGAGCCCTGCCCCGGAAGACACGTGACCTCCCACTTTGTCAGGAGCGCCGAAGTGGGGAAGTCTTCCCCACTTCCAACCACCTTCCACAACAGTACCTGCATCGTCTCTCCTCCCTTCTGGCAAGCTGAATTGATTTGAATGCTTCGACGCGGAGTTCTTCTTGCCTCTTCCCCACCGCATCTCCTTCCTTCCAGCTCACGGTCCTGCTTGCCGCCATGGTGCTTGACGCTGGACCCGCGGAGAGCGCGAGTGCCACACCGAAACGCTTCCAGTGTGTCAAATGCAGCAGATGCTACTCGAAGCTGGAACATCTAAACGTACGTCTTCCCCAATGTATCTAACACAGACTAACAATTGCCAAGAGACATGAGAGAACACGTACGTTACCGATGCAACCATGATGCGACCGACACCCCTCTAACTGACCAAGATACCAACTCGAAGCCATACCGCTGTCATGAATGTGGTCGGAGATTCGGTCGCCAGGATGTGTTATCGCGACATGCAAAGTTGCATTCTCAAAAGCAACCCGAGTCGGTCTCAGGAACACAAGCGGTACACACTCCGTCTCCTACGCACACTAATCATACCGCGCCTGGGGAAAGACCAGCGATCGCAGTCCAACCTGGAGCTGGGCCAACACCGCCGGACGAGATAGCACCTCACGCCACCTTTGAAGACTCGGATGGTCTCTTAAACTGGCTGATGTCTGGTCTCAATGAAAACACTGCTCCTCCCCTACCGCTTACAGATATCCCAGGGATCAACGGTTCACTGCACCTGGGGGGCTCCGGATTGTTTGATGAACCGGAGCGGACGGGCGATAGCGCACCTGAGGCAATGGGAGTGCAACAGTTATTCAAGTTGATTGACGATACAGCGAAGCGTCTCGGGGCCGACATCGATAACAATAGCATAACCTCGCAGTTCCTCGACTCGTGCCTGCACGAATTTTTCGAACGAGTTCATCCAGCCTTCCCGGTAATCCATGCACCGACATTCTCGTCACAGAGGACGATCGCCCCACTACTACTCAATATGGTCGCTCTGGGATCGCTCTTTGTATGCGTCCCGAACAGTGTTCAGAAAGGAGAACTTCTCTGGCGTCTTGGACACACTGCTGTAGCAACTTCATGGCGCACTTTGATCACCTGGCGTGGCCCGTACGACACGTGCGATGGCGTACAGCTCGTGCTGACTGCGCTGCTCGGCCAGACATACGCGTTGCTGTCATCCAACCCGGACATACGTACAACCGCATTCGTTTTCCACGGTCTCGGATTTTACTGGGCCCGGACTTGTGGGATGTACTCGGTTGAAACGCCGCCGATTGATCGACGTAATGCCCATGCGGCACACAACGATGATGAACAGCAATGGGAGAGATGGGCAGCTGCTGAAGTGCAACGAAGGGCGGTTCTGGGACATTACATTCTTGACGGACTGATATCACAGGCATCGGGATCACCGCCGAGCGCTAGACATGTGATAAACAGGGTTGGTACTGCTTGTTCGGATGCGGCTTTCGGGGCCTTGACAGCACACGCCTGGATGGACGAGATTCTCCGATCAAAGCAGGATCCCATGCCAATGTCGGATGTGTATACTGCTCTCCTCAGCTCACAGTACACGCAATCCCCTCTCGACTTGTCCTCTTTCTCGGTAGCAGTTGCGATTGAAGGGTTGCAGTCCCTTGTTGCAGAAAGTCATGAGGTCCCTGATGATTGCCCTGGCGTAGTAACACGGGCACAGATCGTCCGAGGACTGCTCAACATCTACCGCGTGCATGTGTCCTTTTCCTTGACCTCCGAAAAACGGGTGACTCGATGGCACAATGTCTGTATGGAGATTGCGGCACCCTCAACCCCTCTATACAGTGCCCTGTGCGCCACCTTCGACGTTCCATTCCTTCTAAGTGGAATCTCAAGAGCTTCTGGAGTACATAACATAGACCTGGAACAATGGGTCAGTACCCCGGATTCCGTTCGGGCATTCCTCCATGCAATGGCGATTGTTCGCCTGGTTCGTCACCTTCCCTTCGCGGACTCGAACTGGCCACACATTCCAGTAGCGATTTTTGCATCTGCATTGGTACTTAGTTCGATGTGTCTGTTTGGGACAACCACACTGGAGATGCCCCGTTCCCCTCGATGGGAGGACGTCTGGGCTGAGCAGCCCATACTCTCTCCCACCGTTATGAGCCGGTCCTCTGGTGATAGACAGACTGCCCATGGATTTCTGATTTCACTGAACGCTAGATCTGGCGGGAATGTGGTTTGTGTAAACCTTGCCAGCGAGCTCAATTTCCTTCAACTGGCTTTACGTACAGTGACGACACGGTGGGGGATATCGCAGCAGATGGAAAAGGTCATACAGCACCTAATCATCATGGTACATGAGCGACAAGGACAGGCAATGTACAACACCAATCGATATAGCCAGTAGAATCCCAAGTCAGCCCTGCGAGCCACAGCTAAAGTTTGGGTCCCCGAGCGGCGGGGCCGGATAAGCCTGTTGCATTAGTGCGCCCATCGCCCAAGCTTGAGCATGTCTACCACTCCCCGGAATATATAGTATGAGATTGCCTGGCATTCAAAACTAAGCATATGGTACTCATCTTCATGGCCGCCAATATGCAAGGGTATACGTACACTGGGCCTATCGACTGCACACTCGAGGTCGACGAGAGGAAGATTAAGGCAACCACCGCAATAGTGACGGGTGGTGAGTAGCTCCCATCTCATGCTTCGCAGCTTCCAAACTGATTTATTAGGCGCAAATGGACTTGGGGAGGCCTATGTTCGTGCCCTCGTGGCCGCTGGGTATTGCCTCTACAACTTGATGAGAGCTTATCTAACCCTCAACAGAGTAAATGTCTGCATCGGTGATATCGATACCCCGCGAGGAGCAGAGCTGGAACACGAACTCCCAGGGTGAGCATGCGTTATGATCAACGGCAGCTCCAATCTGACCTCGATTTAGAACAAAATTCGTGCAATGCAACACGGCAAGCTGGGAAGACCAAGTCCGCCTCTTTCAGGAGGCAGCCAAGCTCTCTCCGACCGGGCGAATTTCCTACGTTGTCGCAAATGCTGGCATCCATCGCCAGGACGAGGTGTTTGCTTACGATGGCGATGACCAAGAACCTCAGAAACCAGACCTTGCTACCATCGACGTTAATATCAGGGGCACGCTTTACACAACAAAACTAGCGATGCACTACTTTATCAAGCAGAACGGCCAGACTCCATCTCCAGAGCAAGAGGACACATGCCTCGTGCTGATCGGCTCTGGTGCTGCGTTCCTTGACGTGCCCAGGGCGCCACAGTACGATGCAAGTAAATGGGCCATGCGCGGAATTATGCATTCCATTCGTCAAACGGCATTCTATTATGGAAGCAGGGTCAACGTGATTAGTCCCTGGTATGTGCGGACAACGATTTTAGATAAGCAAGTTTTCGACAAGGTAGAGAGCCTGGGGGTTCAATTTGCGACCGTGGAGGACGCTGGTGCGTGTCTGATACGGATCCTGAGCGATAGGAGCATCAATGGCAAATCGCTCTTTGTGACGGCGAGAAAGTGGGCGGAGAAGGGATACATTGACCTTGATCTGGAGGATTATGACGGGATTGATTTCTTGCAAGAGATGCAAGAGGAGCAGATGCGACTAGCACCACCAACAGCCGGTTTGTTCGCCTAAAATGAATATTAGTGTCATTTTTCTGCGTGTCCATGGATGACGCCCTCCCCACAGCTGGTCGACTTATCACAGAGCACAAACAGGCTGGCTATAACCCACCCAACCCAAGTGCAAAGTGGACCCCATAAGCAACTTGCATTAGTGCCATTTAGTATCCAATCGCAAGCAGCGCCGCCCAATTAAAGTCTTGGTCCTTCTGGCGGATTCTGTCGCCTCGATCAGCACCTCGCATAATACCCCAGCGCCAACCCCCAGGGTTGCACATTCAGATTCCACAAGTCCACGAGACGAAATAAAAGCAACGAGGACCACGATGGCTGACGCTCATACAACCAATGACAACTCGGTAATACCACTTGCACATATGCCTCAGCAGGCCCGCATCTGGAGGGCCGACGACGACTGGACCGGCGTGATCGACCGCAAGGAGCGGCGGAAGCTGCAGAATCGCCAAAACCAGAGGAAGTGGCGTATGCATATGCACCCTTTATTCTTTCGAGACGGTATTCTGTGACTAACTGAAACAAGGCGAACGACGCAAAGCCACAAGAACTTCCTCCCCAGGGAGCAGTGAGGCGTCGAGCGGCAGTGGCTCATCCTGCACATCGGCATCGGGGCTAGTTGTAGTAAAGTCGGAGCCCGACGAGGAGGTGAAAGAGGTTAGATGCACGAATGCCCCTCCCAACGCGCAAGAGTACATGCGCTGGTTCGAAGCCAAACTTCACGAGAGCTATATGCTCGGCTCGCCCAACAGCGAGCACTTGATCGGACTTACTCGGCTGAATGTCCACCGCGCAATTAACGAGAACATCCGCGCGATCGGCATGGACCTTGACTGGATGCGGTGCGATGACAGCGTCAGTATATTCAACCTCTGCTCGCCTCATTCTCCAGCTACATACAGTGAAGCCAACATCCCGCTTGCACTGCGACCAACAGAAATCCAAAAGATGATCCCACATCATCCATGGCTCGACTTCTTTCCTTTCCCGCATATGCGCGATTGTCTTATCACAGCAAGCCATCTGTTTGATGATGATGAGCTGTGCCATGACCTGATGGCGTTTTGGGATACGCACAATACGAACGCGACACTGATCGTCTGGGGAGAGCCGTGGGATCCGAGGAATTGGGAGGTGACGGAGGGTTTCCTGAGAAAATGGAGTTGGCTGTTACGAGGGAGCACAGAGCTGCTTATTTCCACGAATTATTGGCGGAGGAAGAGGGGAGAACCGGGGATTGTGTGGACAGAGGTCCTGCCGTACTTTAAGCAGTAGCAGGCGCAAGGAAAGATTGATATGCTGAATGTGCTATGTACGGAATATATATGTATAGGGTTATGATATTGTTTTCAAGCGTACCGATAGTACGGCGTCGCAGGCACTGCAGGTCTGGGCGAGTATGGGGGAGGAGCGTATCCCACCACCGGAGGAAGCGGCGCCTGCGTGGGCACCGTCTTTGGCCGTCGTCGACAGCAGCAGCAGTACGCGATCGAGCCGACTAATAAGAGAAGAAGGAGACCTCCTATACCTGCCGACAACCCAATGACAAGCGACAGGTTCCGCTGAACCCACGACTCGCCATCGTCGCCTCGCTGAGTCCGACTCCGACACTGTCCACCGCGACACATCCCCACCTCGCAGGGGGTCCCATCCAGCACATTCCCAACTCGCCCACAGCTCCCACCAACCGAGCTGGACGAACACTCGAGCACACACGTACTATTCCCACACGACGAAATCGTCGAGTTATCCCCATTGACCATCCCCTGACACTGCAAATCCCGATTCGTGCACTGCCCGCTCGAGCAGAACAAGCCGGTATCAGAGCCATCTCCACAGCTGGATCCATCATCCTCAAACCGATCACTTGGACAAGCAGCCTCATCGCCCGAGCAAGTCTCCTCAATATCGCACTCACTGACCGCAGCTCTACAAACCTGCCCGCTTGCACGAAACTGGCACCCTGAACAACAATCTCCCTCGGCGTCATCACACTCAGCATTCCCCCGGAACCGACACGTCTCTCCATCGCAGCACTCATTCCCGTCGCAGTCATCTCCACAATCACATTCCTCGCCAGCCTCGATGATCCCGTTCCCGCACTCGCCGGCGGTGATGGTAGGTGGTGTATTTGCGTTCGTTGTGAGACACCGTGTGCTGACCCGCCCGGAGCCCATGGAGCTGCAGACGTTTCCGACCGTACAGGGACTGAATTCTTGCTGCGGGGAGGAGGAGACCGGGTTCATTATGTATTGCCCGCCAGCAGAGCACGTTGACGAACTCAGTGGGCAGCATTGCCGGCTTTGGCTGGGGAGGCTGCATGTGCTGCTTTCGCAGTCGTGGTAGGCGCCGAAGGTGTGAGCGGACTCATGTCTATCAACGGAAGAACCAATCATTAGTATTATACCGCGTCTAGAGATCACAATTTTGGGGAGGAATATGGGAGTTGCGCACGCAAAAACCTGCCACTGGTTCTGCGCCAGCGCCACAACATTCGCACTCAACTGCTCATTACAAAGCTCGCCCACCCACGAAACGCCCACCTCCGACCCCGTCGGACACCCACTCATCAGCGTCCAATACGCATTCTCATTCCCGCCCTGGCTCTCCCTCCAACTCGTGAACTGCTGCAAGCGCCAATTGAGATCGATCCCATTATTGCACCCGACGTTCCAGGGTAAATCCGAGGAAGCCGAGGAAGGCGAAGTGGGACAATCGTTTTCTTCCTGGACCGTGAGATTCGCGACCGCGAGCGCGATGTTGAATGTTTCCTCGAAAACTTCCGACGCCGTGTTCACCATGCTCACGATGCTGTCGACGAGCTCGGACTGCGAGTTGAATGTCGCCGTGAAGGCGCAGTCGGTCGCGATTCCGACGAGTGCGATGCGGCGGTCTGTCGGGCACCCGTCTATGCTCCCGATCGTGTCGACGAGGTTTGGAGGGTTGAAGCCGAATTGGCGTTTCTGGGACTGCGATGCGAAGTTCGGGCTTGTATCCATTCTCGTGAAGTCGATCTCCTGGTTGTGCATCGAGGACAGCCGAGCGGTATCCTCGTTCGCCGCATCGTAATACGCAACCATCCTCCCCTCCTCTACCTTAACGTGATACTGCACACCCCCCAGACTAAACGCCCCATCGAAGAGCGGATCCGCACCGTCCCGAAGAACAGATATCCGCGTCCAGCCTACCTTCCTCCATCCAGTAATCTGATTACCCTGGAGAACCGAACCTTTAAACACCCGGTGCCGGTTCCGCTTCATTACCTCCGTTCGACGCGAGGCGCCATTTCGGTCGATATATTGGATCTGGGAATCTTGATGCAGGAGATCGTGGTTCGGCTGTAGGGCGAGTTTGAGGGGTTGGCGATGTGATCTGTCTGAGTCTGAGGCTGAGTCTGAGACGGAAGGGGGCAGATTGAAGGTTATGTTGAATGGGGCATTTGGTGAGATTCGCTGTGACGGTGTGTGGATTATGATGTTTGTTAATTCTGTGCTGTTGTAGGGTGTTGAGGGGTGGAGGGAGTAGGCTGGTAGTATAGGATAATCTCGCGTTAGCACAGTTTCGATATGTAGTGGAAGTAAATATGGAGGAATTCCCACCTGAAATCTGAACAGCGAGTATGAGCAGTATGCAACTGATGCTGATCCCGAAGTGAAGTAAATTCCTCATCGCGAGAGATCCCCGCGTGTATTTGGTATACAAACCTGCCTGGATACACCACTACCACCGAAAAGTGTATGTACAACAAGAGAGGTCGAAAAAATAAAGTAAACTAACCAAACCATGATCGCCACAACCGACTGGACCAACGGGCATATGTATATTATCCAATCTGACATCCGACTTTCCCTCGACTTAGCCCCGATGATCTTGGCCTTCATCCACAGCCTGTGGCTCACTCACTCACTGTACCTATGCTGCCCTGTCCCCTATGTATGGTCAAGAATGGCTAGGGAAGCGCCGCAGGGCATAAGCGCCCCACCCACCACCGAGGGTTCAGAACTTCAGAGACCCAGAGACCCCACCTACTATGATCGTCCGCCTAAGACAAAAAAGAA
Source organism: Aspergillus ustus (assembly GCA_000812125.1). Taxonomy (NCBI): domain Eukaryota; kingdom Fungi; phylum Ascomycota; class Eurotiomycetes; order Eurotiales; family Aspergillaceae; genus Aspergillus; species Aspergillus ustus. The sequence continues at coordinate 92,000 of JOMC01000069.1, forward strand.
CATCTCGCTCCGCCGAGCGTTAGGCAACATAATTCCTCGAGGAGCGCAGGCGACACGGTGAACGGTGAACGGTGAAACGCGCATGACGGCCGCCCGCCAAGAACGAACTCGTCATCGCCAATGCTGACACGCTGCGCTCCGCTTATGGATACATTACTATTACTGACTCGCTTAGAAACGACGCTCTATCTATCTATCTATCGGTGTCTGGAGATGGATATGTACATTGTGGCGGGGGTGGGCTAGTGACTACTACTCGGGTCCCGCACACGCCAAGCGATTCTGCATTCTGCAGCTTATGGACGGAGTTGGGTCTGTCTGTCTCTTGCACAGCCCCGTTGAGGCAGGCCTTGGATAAGTAGTGGTTAACGAGTGGTGGTGTTGTTGCTGTGTGGCTGTTTCATGTTGGCGCTGGGGTTGAGCTTCCTGCAGAAAGCCGAGCCGTGGCTGAGGACCCTGACTGGAGTCTGGAATGGACTCCAGCGGGGGGATGGCGATGGAGGTCCGGTGCTTTATCATGCTGCATAAGCAGTTTGATCTGTGTGTGAGGGGATGAAACAGTTTTTGGATCTGTTGGCTGGTCTATGTATATGTAAGGCTTCTACGGAGTATCTATCTGGAGAATTACTCGGTGCCGCAAGTGACTGGACTGCGATCAAAAGAAGGGGGAAAAAGCAACAAATGGTGTAACAGAAGATCTCGTCGGAGAACCTTGAAATCCCAGCCAAGCAATCTACGTTGTACAAAGGCCTGGCGTGGCTTCTTCGGAGATTTCTTTACTCCGCTGGCTGTTCGAACCGAGTTCAACACATCATCTGAGTCTTCGCATTATTCTTTCATGACTCTTCAATCCTTATCTACTTCTGGATCTCTGAACCTGTTCGAGAATGCTTTCCAGCCCCACCTTGACTTGTCATCATGGCTCCGCCCTTCAATTGGACTAGAAATGTGGGTTGGGGGTTCTGGAATGGACGATCCCTTCGAATGGAAGCCCATACTATATTCCAGAGCGGAGTTCTTCAGACTACGTATGTATCGGGAAAGCGACCGAGGTCTTGGAAGGTTAGATGAGTGGTCGATACTTCTACGGTTCTGCTCTCTATGGTTCGGCCAATTCTCGGCTAGACGCATCGACCTCAGGCTGTTGGATAGAGCGTATCGGGGCGTCTCCGTCTGTGCATCTTCACATCAAACGCATACAACCACCAATACCCTTATTCATTAGCTCGATACATCATACTATCCCCGCCGTACAAACTGCCGCACTGCAGCCCTGATAAATGGAACAATCGGGCTCGGCAAGCGGGGTCAAAAGAGGCGCAGCACTCCCCGGATACCGAGTGTCTTATCTCCGGGTAGATAGCCAGGGATGATAAATCCATGCTTATGGCTTGATGCTGGGGACCTCTTTTGTGGCGATGACGCGTTCCGGCAGGCTGGGCACCAGCCACAGGGTACATATGCGGGGCGGGGCGTATCGGAGTATATGCAACTTGATGACATCCCAGGGCTTGGCGGGTTCCGGGGACTCTTATTGGGTTGTGCGGTGATGTGGGGATTGTTGTCAGTGATGTATTCAGGTTTGGACGTTGATCTAGACATCCATGGATGGCGTAGAGAAAGAGTCATAGGGGTATGGGTCTGGTTAGTCGTGTTGAGGAATAGAGAGGTTGATGTTTTAATGCCTTCATGATCTATCTGGTCAGTGCACAGGACCAACCTGTGTGCTGCTGCCAGCTTCCATCACGTGGGGAGGGACAACTCTCGCTCGATGTCATGGCGTCATAGCCCTAATTGCAGGTCTCTATGTACTGGAATCGGCGCATGTTGTCCGAGTACTGACCTGAAGGACAGAACATCTCGTTACGGAAAGCAATACATAAAGCTATACATACTCTTCCCCCCATGGCTAGAAACTTCTTCGTGTCGCCTGCTCTCTGTCAGGACGGACCATGACGGTCCTTACCACAAACACAACACAGTCGTGCCAGCTCGGAGTCGTTAGGTAGTTCGGTCTGGTCTGCTTTTACACACGGCACATATACACGGGGTTCAGCAAAAGGTGGTATGTACGAAAAACTCCCCCTCCCCCGGTCCGAGGCTGAAGAGAAAACAAAGCACGGGCATCGACACCAGCTACGGCTACGGCTCACTTTACAGTATATATTCAGTAGCGATCTAGTTGGCTTATGTGGAAACGGACGTCTTTCACCGTCAATAATAGAAATAGAATTCGTTCTATCTAAATTGTCTTCTCACCCGCCGTCAGCTGCGCCTAATCTAGTCACAAGTGGCACGGCGGCCTCATTATTTTCTTCTGTAGCTTCTCGATCTTGTTACTTTTTTTTTCTCAATTTTTCAGAGTTTTCCCTTCCTATTCCATCCCATCGACACAGGGAGGCCAGTTGAAAACCAGAGCGAAACCAAAGGTTGGGATTATAGACCAACCGCCCACCTACTTCTTCTAACCCTCGGTAATCATGCGGACTACCTGCAGCGCATCGTAGACAGTAATATCCTCCTCCAGCTCCTCCGCGGTAATCGCACAAATCACCCGCTTCGCAGTCGCGGCAGCCGTCGCAGACGCCTAGGTATCCCACCCGGCGTCCTTGGAGGCAGCCGCATAGCGCGAAACACCCCGGACGACAAGACAAGGGTACTTCTTGCGCAGGAAGTGCGAGACAAGCTCGACGCAGTGGGAGCCGTGGTCGGGACGCACATGGCTGATGTACTGGGCGGTCACGACGGTGGCGTCGAAGTGGACGGCTGGCTCGTCGGGGGCTTCGCGCACGGGTGCGTTGGGCGCGACTTCGGCAATATAGTCCGTCGACGCCGCAGGCCGTCTGTAGCCCTTTGCGCCTAGCTTCTTGTAGTCGTTGTAGAACTTGTCGAGCTCCGCCGCGATGCTTGCTTTCAGGGCGGCCGGGTCGTTCTGCACGCGGGCGAGCGCGCTGGCAATCGATGCGGGGCGGGCACTCAAGGCGCGCGTCCAGGGCTGCTCCGTGTATCGGTTGATGCCATGGACGACGACACCGCCAGTGCTGGACGCCGATCCGACGACAACGTCGCCCACAACGCCTGATCCAGCCGCGCCCATGACAATCGGCTGCTGGGAGGACTTGTAGGAAATACGGAAGTCCGGTTTTGTTGGCGGAGCGAGACCCTCACAATAGAGCCCGGCACGCAGTTTGAGAGGTAGCTGGAGGCGACACCAAGTTCGTTCTCCGGGATGGAAGATCTGGAGTGCCCCGTGAGAGAGGCAAGTCACGGAGGCTCGTCCTGGGCTCGAGAGTGGGGATGAGCATATGGATAAAATTCTCGAAGCTAACAAAGGGAATCGAATAGGTCTCTAGAAGTGCGGAAATGCCTGATCTTTTTCGGGCGTCTGTCCGGAAAGCGGCCGGTATATGCTCGAGTAAACCTCTACATTGCAGGTGTGGAATGTCAAGATTAGCTCGACCAGTACCGTGTTTGTCTGATTTTCTCTCTCGTAAGACTCAATTTTGCATCAGGGGCTACGTTCAAAGATGCGTCGGAAGGTATTAGTTAGGAAAGCCTGGAGCGGAAATTGTCATTGTAGATGAATGCTACACTCGCCGGGGAACTGGTCCGGTCCGTGGGGAACATGGACCACGATAGTGTAGCAAGGCATGTCTGCGTTAACAGCTGTAGTCAGATTCAATTAGTAAACTTGTGTTGGTCTTTCAGCGGCTCAATAGTTGCGAAATAAAAGTTGGATCTCGCGGGAGAGAAGAGGGTGGTGGGTTGAAGAAAAGGCCGGAAGCATGGCCAAAGGATGGCTGTATTTATAGCCTCACACCACTCAATTCATCTTCTTCCTTCTTTTGGTTACTTGTTTGAATGGGGTTGTTCCGTTTGTCCCCGAGGTCCCTTTGAACTCCCTTGAGCTCTTTATCTTGGCCCGGACAATAGATGCGTCCGTATTACAGCAAGGGCACTACCTCAAAGGCAGCGTAGTTGTACCACAATGACCTTTGACAGTTGTGGATTGCGTTTCTTTTGATTTTTGAGGGCCATGCCCTTACTTACAACCGTACCCAGACAATGGCTGTCTTCATTTTTGGTGGATTATCTGCAATCGTACAGGGGGGAAACGGTCAACCAGCCAGCCCCTTTCCGTCATTCCTCGTTCGTTCCTGTTCCACACGAAGAAAGTGCAACTACACTCTGATGAGACCGGGTAATCGCATCTTCCCCGTGGCAAGTTTGGCAGTCTATTTCGTGGAACATCAAGATACGCATGGCAAACAACAAAAGAAAATACTTGTCAGCAAGTTGACCCTTTACAGTATACGACTGCTTCTCGGTAGGAGCAATATGTTGTGGCTACCACTGGTCCATGAAATTGCAATATAGTCCGCCTGGTAGTCTTTAGCAGTGGTACAGCCTTGTAGCCGACGTCAGCTAATGAAGCCCATTTGGCTAAACGTGGGTTCCGTTATATACATCACTTGTCCTCGCATATAATATCCTATTTTGCAAAACAGCTTGAACATGAACGGGATATTCCTGTCACTTCCAGCGACGAACGGATAAAATGTTTCAGCTCTCTTCCAATTTATAATACGAATAAAACTACATCTAAAACCTTGCGTAGCCATCGAACATTGTCGGACCGTAGATTTTGTGATCTACATCTGCATATCGAAAGACCACAATGGAGCTTTCGCGCAAGAGGACCTATTCTGCAGGAGCGGCGGAGCTGCAGACCGTCAAGCGTCAAGGTATTTCAATCCGAGTAACCGAGCTGGACTTACTAATGGGCGAGAAGGCTAACTGGTGTGCAGATCGTGGCGCGAAGCCAGAGGGGGACAAAAGCAACCCCATCGCGATTCCCAGTGATGATGAAAGGACTAGTCAACCAAAGCAGGGACTAGGTGCGAATTATTATGAGCACGAAGATGACGACGAAACTGAAGAAGAGGAAGATGAAGAGTCTGACTCGGGCGCTTTTGATGATGATGATGACGATGATGACAACCCATACTAATGATGGTTCTCTAAACAAAAAAGAGCCCTGCAACGCGCAGAGAAAAAGCAGGAAGCTCGCGTTGCCCGCGAATCTGTGTCCCTCAGGTCTACAATCGCCACGGGCAAAATCGTCCCACTCGGACCAGTCGAGAACGAGCGGTTCGATCTCTATTGTAGCAAGTTCTACGACTACTTTTGCGAGGAAGAGACCTTCACGGGGTACGATCAGAAAGCTATTACCTTCTCCTCCGAGCAGCATGGCCGGGTTAGTGGTAAGGTTATTATTGAGCCTCACGGGACTCTCACCATACGCCCTTTTGTTCTTCCGCGGCATGCTTCGATGAAGTCGGTCGTCGTTCAAACGGAGGAGAGGCAGAAGCTTGAGATTACTTTCCTCGGGAACGGGTGTATAAAGCTTGGTTGTAATATGGACCTGATAGACCGGGAGTTGACGCGCAATTACGGCTCTAGTGGTGGGTGGTTGGAGTTTTCGGGGATCTGTACACATCGAATGTGACTGTCACCAGGTGGTTTATGCATAATCGCCCATGTTCACACTCCTGTAGATTGACTGTCCGATTTTCTGTACATATCATATTGCTTTTGGTTCATCTTACCAGCCCACACGCTTGATACTCGTTGTAGCTTTGACATCCAGCGGTTGTGGTCGAGGCCCATACATATGGGCCCACCAGTCCGACGAATCTGACCACGGAGAAATACGATTGGAAAGACTCGTTCCAACTCTGCCGAAGAGGCTTGCGATGTTCAAAACCCCACCAACGATCGTTTCGATACGAGATCTGATGGATCCACCGGGTGAAGTGGCATTGCTTCAGCGGCTGACACGGTCTCGGATTGATTGGTTTCCAGCTACTCGAGCGAGTCAGTTGCTGGCCTAAATTTAGGCCTCCGTCGCGGATGAAAGAGGAATAACCCCGCGCTGTACTCAGGACCCTGATGATTAGAATATAAGGCTGAAGACTCTCCGGTCCGTATATATACGGTTAAAACCCTCCCGGCTGGAGATCCCATCCTCAGACTCAACCAACGGCACTCTACAGCAATCATGAAGACACTCACCATCCTATCTCTCGGGCTCCTAAGCACGCTCCAAGCGGCCATGGCCCAGGTGCAAGTCGTAAGTTTTCTCATCCGACCCCGAGCTCCCCAGTGCGCGCTGACACTACAATGCTAGGAAATCAACGAAATCATCTACACAGACGGACGTCCATCCCGCCACGCCATCGTCGACCTGCCTTACATCGACGACTCGGTCCTTCCCAAAGACCAGCCATGCCCCGCGCTCCCTTTCGGGTAAGGCGAACCTAACACTGCGCCTACTTAAAGGATTCTTGACTAACACCAGACCCAGAGCCCGCAACATCCGCCTTCTAACAGAGAACCTCACCGTTCCGACCTATTGCTATCTTTATAAGCAAGTTCTCCTTCTACTGACAGACCCCAGCGATGTTGGCGTCACTAATACGTTCTGTTCTGTTCTGCAGCGAACAATGTCACGAGTCCATGGGAAGCGTTGATATGGAGGAGCCGTACGAGGATCACCCTCTTGGGTCCGTCTGGACTGTTAGGTGTTATGCAGATGATGATGAGTAGAGTCTACGATAGGGTCATTTCCACTCTAGACATACATAGATTAGCGCTCTTGAAATTCGAGGGTAGAATATGCATTTATGTACGGTTTTCCTCCTGTCTATCGCCATCCAGATTTAGGTAGAAAATACGAGCTGCCTTTTAGCCTCTAAGTACCGCTCGGCATCGGAGAGACCCTCTCTCTCCCGTCTGGGCACAGCCCGAGCTGAGACTCGGTGCTATCCCATAACAGGGTTAGCCAGTACATACGTAGGCTGGAGGCGGCTGGGCCTCTACAGGCACCCAGCGGTTCAGCTCAGCCGCACGAGTATTCCACACGACTTCCGACTGCAGTACAATGTGCACATTCCTAGACCTCCCCGTTGAAATCCAACACTTGATCATCACCGAAGCCCTCTTTACCCCGCGCCCAGCACCACTATACCTGTCAACCACAAACAGAGTCGCCAAAGAGCTAAAATACACCCCCACCACAGCCGCGGGCAGCAAGATCTACCATGAGGAACGCAGCACAACTGCCGACACCCTCTCAACAGACCTCTCTCTCCTGCTCACCTGCTGGCAAATTCATTCTATCACAAAATCAACCCTTCTCTGCCTCCCGCGCCCAACAATAAGCTACACCCTGGACCTAGCAATCCAACACAGCAAAGACATCTACGCAACCTGGCTCTGCATCCCCAAACTCACAAACCGCGTCGATACCCTGACCATCTCAATCCGCACCTTCGGCCGCATCGCGAAGGAGAAAGTTCATCTTCCCACGGACATCGGCGTGACCAATGCCGACGACCTCATCGAGAAGTATGAGACCCTCTTCGCCTGGTTCGAAGGCAACCCCTACCGCGAGAGCTGGTCGATCTACGGCCTGCTTCCGCGAATTCTATGGGCCGGTCCGCTTATAGGAATGGATACGCCTGAGGCCGAGGAGGTCGGGTCGGCATGGGCGGCGCCGACGCATAAGAATCGGAAATTAGGTGTGCAGACCCTTTCGCTTGATTTTTCATCTCCATCGACGGGGACGGATGTGGACTTGGAGTTCCCTCCAGAAGAAGTTCGGTACGAGCATTGGTGGCTGTGGGTTCATGGAGGATTATTCCTCGAGCAGCAGCTCCGAGATGGTAGTACACAACTTGAGCTGGACCTCAGCAAGTATAAAACACGCCCTGAGTGGCTCGCGCACCGTCTTCGCGACGAAATCGAGAACTTTCTTTTGCAGTTTCCAGATGGCAAAGTCGGGTATGCGGTGTTGTTGTTTGTGCGCGTTGGCACGGTGAGGATCCTGGTTGAGGGCGAGGTGTTCTGGGAGGCGGATATAGGGGCTGCAATCAAAGAGACGAGCCAGATGTGGGGGGAGGAGAAGAGGGCATTTTGGGAGTATCTTGCGAGAGTGCGGGAGAGGAATTTATCTTAGTTATACATAGCTGTTGTTTTGTATAAGGAACTTGTGATACCTTATATAGTCTCAGCGTCCGACTGTGTAAGGCGATCCACGGAGGGCACCGGAGAGGCTTTGTTTATATATAACTGGGATAGGGAGATCATCCGCCAACAAAACTCAAGCTTCCTATTCAACCACGTATTGATCAATGGTCGAGGAGTACGTAGTAGTTTCGAGGCAGAATCCGTATCTAGCTAAACAGAGCACTAATGTTTACTACACCCCTAGCCCTCTACCCCACCCTACTGTAACGCGGTTGACACAATGATCTGCAAATGTAGAACGTCCCAGCCACGAGACACGAGTCATAACTGAAGATCGTCCGAGCCTAGCTAGCTTCGACGCTTGTTGAGCCGGGTACGTTGTCGGGTAGGGTGACATCCTGCCCTATGAGGTAGCGAGTGACGATCCTCCACGCGCGCGCGTGAAACTTGCTCTACATATACATTCTTCGCCCCCACTAATACCAAGCATCCACAGTTACATTATGTATCCAGCCACCCGAACGAAGTGAATTGGCTTCTCCTCTGGCCCCTTGCATATGTACTGTTGCATGGCAACATTCCAGACGCACACACACACATACACGTGAAGGCCGTTTGCTCCACATGGGTTTCTCGTGGGAATTTTTTTTTCCTCCAGCATGTTCGATGTAACGAGGCGCAAGCCCGCACTGTCCAGACTCCACAGGGCGTGTTGGGTGAACAGTTTCGAATTCATTATCGAAACGCGCCAGAAAGAACGTTGCATCCTTCCAAAGCGGAAACCAACCATATGGATGTTTTGAACCTCTCTTTCATTCATTAGTGGCATCGTAACATTAGCTATTAGTTCTTTCTACCCCACATTCCAGGCCTGGTAACTGTATGCCCAGCTAAAAAAAATGACGTGAGTCTGTCTGTCTATCCCAGAACCCGTTGCATCCCATCCCACTTTCAACCTCATTCGGACCTAGCCCTCACCTTCCCCTGCTCCTCAAGCTCAATAGCCGCCTCATCCTGCACCTTGAACTGCATCGACCGGAAAATCCGCAACGCCCCGGTCCCGCTATTCCCATTCGCACCCGAACCCGTCCCAGCGTGCTCCTCCAAATCATCCATGTCCTCCATATCAAGGTCCGTATCAAGGTCCAGCGGATGCGACGCACGCCGCGTACTATACGCGCGCGCATTATGCGAATGCGAATGCGACTGACAATGCGAATGATCCTGCGCCTGCGTCTGCGAGGTTGAATGCGAATGCGAATGCCCCGACGTATCCGACGAAAGCCCGCCGGACTTCGACCTGTACCCGCCGCCAGACGGCTGGCGCGACCCGTCTGTATACGAGATCCCATCTTTATCCTCATAAACGGCGACGATGAATTTCATCGACGAGGTTACGGGGCAGATTACGCTAAGCGAGAGGTATATTTCGGTTGCTGTGGTTGCGTATGCGCCGAGGAGCGTTGGGGCGTCGTCGCTTTCTAGTTGGAGGTGTGTGTAGTGCAGGCGGAGGGCGGAGAGGGGGACGAGGCTATTTATTTTATCAATTAGATGGGTTAGCTCGCTTCTGCCTCTCAGTGTGTAGAATGGAGATAGATAGATTGGGATGGGGATAGGGGGAGCGTACACAATGCGACACCCCAGCGCTAGAATCACCATCAACTTCTTCTGCAGCGAGACCTTGACGCGCGAGATAGCCAGCGCCGAGTACACGAGCAGCGAGACTTCAGTGACGACGTCGAGGGCTGTAACCGCTTGCCAGCGGGGGAACTGGAGCGTTAGCCCAATACATCCGTCGCCGTTTCGCACGCGCTTTGAGCGAGGAAGGAAAACAGGATTCTTACTAGGCCGCTGCACTCAGCGGAGCTGATGTCCGTCCAGGGCCGGCTGTCGCATCGGATCGCGACGAGGAATAGAGACATTACCGTCCAGATTATTGTCGCGACGAGTATCGAGCGGATGAAGCGGCGTTGCATCTGGGAGAACAGGGCTTCGTAGAAGCTGCATATTACCAGTTTCGAGGCCGAGAGGGCAAGGATCGAGAGGATGTCCGCGGCGTAACCGGTCTTTGGGTGGGAAATGTTATCCAGGGTTTTATTTTATTTAGCGTTTTGGCGTGGGGGAAGGAAGATCGGTGGAGCGTACCTTAAACATTCGATTGCGGTCCCGCGCTGGAATAAGGTCGATCCTTCGGCCCCATCCGAAGTGTACCTGAACCAGTACCACCGAGGCTTGGGAGAATGCCAGGGTCTTTCGCGGGAGATGTCAGTGGTTTGGTAGCCATGAGAGAGAGCGAGGAAGAGGGAGAGCAAGCACCTACCACCAGGGCGGCAAAAACATAGTCGTCCTTCTGAATCACGCGTTTACGATACACCGAGAAAAGACGGGCAGCGAGAGAAGATAATGTCAGGACGATGTAGAATGAAGTAATCACCACGATAAGCCCGCTATGGTCGTCCTCATTGTCCGCCGTCAAAGGCGCTCTGATGCCGGAGGGGAGGAACATCGTCCACGTCGCCCAAGAGGCCGTCGGCATGGAGAGTTAGAGCAGCAGCCAAGAGAGAAGGTAGCATCCGGGGGGCGACAAGCAGGGCAGGGCAGGGCAGGTCAAGAGCTTTAACATGCGCATGAGACGCGAGAACAGCAGCACCCGAGCCTCGAATGAGCTGACACTGCACAGGCATATCAATTAGGATTGCCCTTGCGAGTTCAATTAAGGAATTAAGATTCGGGCCTGTGGCGCGTCTGAATCAAAATGATTGCTATCGTGTCCACACCACGTTGTGCTGCTGCAGCCCTCGCTTCCATAGCTGAGTTCTATTGCCGGAGGGGTTACACAGGCTTGGCCACGCAGCACGAATGTCCGTGATGTTGGGCAATGCAAGGGCCAGTTACATGGCGAGGTGCGTGCTGACGGTGGAACGCGCGCAAGGGCTGCCTACGCGGTTCTCATTGTCTCTCAGCCTTTGAAAGCTTGCTGACTCCACCCCTTGATACATCTCACAATCTCATAATGCACCTAACCATGGTATTGTCCTCGCTGAAGAACAGACTGACAGTCAGCAGGATCCTTAGCCCGACGGCATGTAGTATTCGCAGCAAACGCGGGGGGAGAACGCACCGGTCAAGAAGGCCAGGATCATCTGCTGTCCCACATTCTTCGCTTGGTTTCCTTCGCCTGATCGCCGCCCTCAGACTTTGGGCTAATGCAGCTAAGACCTTCTCTGTGCGACGTAAGCCTCCTTGGCAGTCCAGCAAGCCGACCATTTGCCCAATTCGAGCGCTCGCCCAAATTTCCAGCCCCGGGCCCAATGGCCCTGCAACTGTGTCTCGTGGAGCTCGGGGACAGCAGTCGGGGTCGTATTCTCTCGCTCGTGCAGGACCAGCAGCGCCAGGATGAGGGACTCGGGTGCTTTCCATCCGGCGCATTACACCTTCTCATAACTCGCGATTGCCGCCCCTTGCGTTCTTCTCACTCGACGAGTAGACTATTCTCGCTTGCCGCGTTTTAATTCCATTTTTTTCACTCTTTTTTTTTCTTTGTTTGTTGCGTTCTTCTGTCTTTCCCTTTAATTTCTGTCGCGCGCTCCCTATCGCGCCCGCCGACCCCGTCCGTCATATTGTAGTCTCAGCAGTGCCCAACGCTAAATCATCCCTCCCTCCTCCCCTTCCCTCCCCTCCCTCCTGTATCATGCAGACAAAGGCCCCTCGGTTGGGGACGCTGGACGTCGAGGTCCACGCCACATTCCCTGCGCCCAGCGGCCCCAGCCAGGCGGGGACTGTCCTCGACGACAATGACATGCATCGGATGGGAAAAGTGCAAGAGCTTAAGGTGAGACTGGCTATCGGAGACTATTGTACTGCCTCTAACAATATCCATAGAGAAACCTACGACCAGTCGCGGCGCTCAGTTTCGCTTCGGTCCTACAAGCGACATGGGAATTTGTCTTGATGTGTGTGACCTTGTTTTTTTTCCTTTTCACTATCCTTCCATCTCCGATGTCTGATCGATTACATATGTAGTAGCTAGTAGCTAACGCGCGTGTTGCAGATCCAACACCGAGGGCCTGGAAAATGGCGGCCTGGCGGGCATGTGCTGGTCGATGATGTGGACGTTTGTCGGCTTTGGGTTCATAATTGCCTCGCTGTCGGAAATGGCGTCTATGTATCTTACCCTTGGCCTCGTTGTATGGATGCGTGCTCATTGTGATATAGGGCGCCCACATCTGGCGGGCAGTATCACTGGGTATCGGAGTTCTCGTCACCACGCTATCAGAAATTCCTCAGTTACATCACAGGTTACTGCCCTCTCCTCTTCACTGTGGCCAATCCATCATCTAACTATGACTAGGCTGGATGTCGGTCCTCGCCTGGCAAGCCGGCTCAGCTTCAGGATCCTTCCTAACCGGAACGATAATCCAGGGCCTAATCACGATTCGAAACCCAGACTACGAGCCGAAGGACTGGCAGGGGACGCTCTTCGTCTTCGCGATGATCCTCGTCATCTACATCTTCAACGTCTACGCCGCCGACGCAATGCCCGTGCTGAACAACCTGCTCATGATCTTTCACATCCTCTCCTGGACGGTCATCATCATCGTCCTGTGGGCCATGGCGCCGCACCGCAGCGCGAAGTCCGTCTTCACCGAGTGGTCGAATCAGGGCGGGTGGTCGAATATGGGAGTTAGTGTCATGATCGGGCAGATTTCTGCTATCTACGGATCTTTGAGTACATCCATCCATCCGCTTCATCACCCTCAGGGCGTTGAATGAAATGTTAACAGCTCGCAGGCTCCGACGCCACAGCCCACATGTCCGAAGAAGTCAGCAACGCCGGCCGCAACGTCCCCCTCGCAATCGCCTGGGGCTACTTCAGCAACGGGATCATGGCAATCATCCTGCTCATCGCCTACCTTTTCTCCATCCCCTCCGTCGACGACGCCCTCGCCGACCCAACAGGCTTCCCTTTCCTCTACGTCTTCCGCAACGCCGTCTCAACACCGGGAGTAAACGGGCTTACAGCAATAATCCTGATCCCCGTAATCTTCAGCAACATCTTCTTCAACGCCAGCACCTCGCGGCAAACATTCGCCTTCGCACGCGACCGCGGTCTCCCCTACGCCTCCTGGATCTCGCGCGTGCACCCACGCCGCCGCATCCCCGTCAACGCAATCGCGCTCTCATGCGCAATCTCCGCCTTACTCAGCTTAATCAACATCGGCTCCGCAACCGCATTCAACGCCATCATCTCCCTCAACGTCGCGGCGCTGATGTACACATACATAATCTCGATCTCATGCGTGCTGTACCGCAAGATCTGGCACCCGGATACGCTGCCCGCACGGCGGTGGGATTTGGGCAGGTGGGGGCTGCCGATTAATGTTGTTGCGCTGGGGTATTCGTGCTTCGCGCTCTTTTGGTCGCTTTGGCCTGGCGATAGCCATGTTACGCTTGATAATTTTAATTGGAGTGTGGTTATCTTTGGGGGCGTTTTTGTGGTTAGTCTTGTCATGTATGTGGTGAAGGGGAGGAGGGAGTATAATGGGCCCGTTGTTAGTGTGCAGGGGAGGTTGGATTGAGAACTTGCAGGACAAAAAATAGAGAGGGGGGGGGGGCCTGTGATTGGGATGGGTCGGGAGGTTGTGCATTATTCTCGAACGAAAATTAAAACGAGTTCGTTGGTTGCGTTCAAGACCTTTCCATCCTAACCTCTAGTCTAAAATGACGCCTTTTTTTGGCCATTTCGCTCTTGCGGCCATCCGCAGGGTGTCTGCAGAGGATATGGATTAGATACATAGCGAGACATCGGTCAGTTGGCTATTAATAAAGTGGCCCGCGGTAATCGACTAGGATAACGCCGGTAGAAACAGCTCGCGAGATTCCTAAAGCACATCGTCTTGGGGGTGTTCTCTATGAATGGCGCCTCCAATCCAAATATGCCGTCTGCTATATCCACGGCTATTTATGCCATACGGATATATCGAGCGGAATTTACTCCATTCGCAGCATGTCGACGGACACGTCTTTCATAATGATAAACTAACACACTTCTCCCATCCCAATCCGCGCGATTGTCCTCCAATGTACGCAGCTGTGTATTTAGGGACTGTGCAGAGGCAGGTAGGCTTGCCCGCTTATCATTGTTTCACCATGGTGAGTTGGGTTTATTTAGGGCTCGTGAGGCGGAGGCCGCTGCAGTGGGGGCTGTTCGAGGAGAAAAAAGGGTTGGGGGTTTGCTCAGAGCATTACCATCTTACCAGCTGGAACATGAAACCCATGTGCAATATCCGATTCTCTGTATTCCTGTCATGTAACGTAGTTTGGCATTTTCACTCGTGCGTCAGTATATATTTGGTTCTTTGATGTGACCACCACAGCAACCTAACAAGGTAGATTTTTTGAGCCGTTGGCCAACGACGAACTCATACGTATGTATGCCTCATAAATTTTGACCCCGCCGGTAGTTTCTCAAACTAGGGTCTACATAAATGGGTGATTTATCCCTTCTTAACGAACACTTTGTTTGGTATAGACACATGCCCTTGGGAGAGGTACAAGAGGTACGTAGTCATAAAACAACCACTATAGACCACCGTAAAGAGACACTTAATCCGGTAGATTCCCACATTCAAACACCTGGCACTCTGCTCCTAGAAACAAGCAGCCAAAGTGACGTTCAAGAGCTGAACCCTCGCCAATACAGTAACAATATCAAGGTGCCCATGTCTCAGACTGCCGGTCACCAATCATTGCAGTTTCCTGTTTTTCGAAAGTCATTCCCCTCCTTGTAATATTCTCGAGCCTCACACCAGCCACGGAGGCGATTAGAGATATCCCCAGTTTAATTAAATCACCGCTACAGTCCATGAGAAACAACAGGCTCGGCTCCCACATGGTGCATCAATGGTTCACTGGACCCGGCCTGCTTCCATATATGGACTCACTAAACTTGAGTCAACTACGTCTTGGAAGATTCGAGGATATGAGCCTTCAATCGAGCCACGAAGCGGGGAGAAATGACACTGCTAGCTATAGCGGGGCGGGTCTCTCTTGTATGTAGAGTTCCTCCTTCAATGCATCGACATGACAAGCATATTCTTACAATCGAGTTAATAAAGTAGCTCAAGCGTTCATCATGCTCATACAAACGGAAGCGCAGCGAGCGGTATTTTCCCAGCGCGCAGCACAACCCTTTCGGGAAACACGACATGGCCCATGATACGCTGTCGATAAAATAAGGACTTCGAAGACACCACATAGCTCGCATTTTACGGGGCCTGAAACTCAGGGACACAGAAGATTAATTTTCTTTTCGGGGAATGATAAATGAACGATGTACCTAGCAGCACGGGAAGGGTCGGTAACCCATTGCAAAGACAGTGAGATATCAGATGAAAGGCACAAGGTAAACAAAGAAAAGTTAATGACATTGTCTTTGTTCTTCAAGCTATATAACTACATCCCTCACTCTGAGCTAGGTCAGTTCTAGGCACTGCCTCGCCTTCCAGACACCACATCACCGCAAACATGGATCGTTTAGCGTATCTCACCAACCAACTAAACCAGCCCAACCTCAACCTCCGCAAACCACCCAAAAAGACACCTCCCCCCTCCAATCCCTCCCCCTCGCGCTCCCCCTTCCCAGGAATAGATTACAAAATCGCCTGGATCTGCCCAACAACCCGCGACCTCCGAATCGCGCTCTCAATGCTTGACAAAGCCTACGGCCCCCCGCTCGAAGACCGCGAGCCCATGGACGCATGCAGCTACACGACGGGCATGATCAGCAGCCACAACCTCGTCCTCGTCTGCATGAACGCCGAAACACCCTACGCCTTCACAGCCGATACAGTCGTGCACAACATGCGCTACACGTTCCCGAATCTGCGCTTCGCAATGCTCGTCGGCGGCGGTGCTTCAGCCATACCGCACTACGGTATGACGGCCGTGCGCGATGTTCGTCTCGGCGACGTTGTTGTCGGTGGCGGCTCCTCGCAGAGTAGGACTGGTGGTGGGGTTGTCGTGTACGAGGTACACAATGGCTCTGGGCCCGTGCAGACGCGGATGCTGAGCCACAGGCCGAAATGCGTGCTCCAGGCACTCGGAAGACTCGAAGCCAGGCGGTCGCTGCTCGGTCGCGAGATGAGCCACGTCCTCGCAGCGCGCGGGTACGTCCGGCCTCCCGTGCTAGCAGACTACCTCCCCAAACTGATGGGCAAAGAGGCGCGACGGATAGCCGAGCGCGCGAGCACGGATATTCCAGCCGTGCATTTCGGGACGGTTGCTACGGCGAAGAGGGGCGAGTTTCTGCCGGCGAAGCATGAGGCGCATTGTCTTGAAGGGGAAGCGTGTACGCTGCAGAGTGAGTGGCCGTGTCTTGTTATCCGCGGGATGAGCGATTATGCGGCGGATCCATTGGGGATGGGGGTTTGGAGGGAGTATGGGAGTGCGGCTGCGGCGGCGTTTGCGTGGGAGTTTCTCGGGGCTTTAAGGAAGGATGAGCTGGAGAGGGATCTTATTGTTATTGAGGCGTTGGCGGTTGCGAGGGGGGTTAAGAAGGGGTAGTTAATTTCCTAGGATTAATAAGAGTATACGAGGTCTAGGCGAAGTTTTATATGAATATGAACACGGTATTACCTCTCCCGGGGTGGGCTCTTAACTGTAGTTGTAGTACAGTGCGATATCCTAAGTGAGTAGATCTCAATGGCGCTTTTTCCCTCTGATATAGGCATTCGTGTATGTGTCTGCTTGAAGGCTGCACTTAGATCTGTAAACCTGTTTCCGGATGCCCAGCTCGCACCCGTGGCAGATCTCCACTCAGAAGTATACGATGGAAAGCCAAGCTACATAGCGTCGATCTAACGGGCCACCCTCGTATTCAGGGCACACTAACTCCAGAGCGCTCAACGCTCCAGCCTCCCTCACTTCCCCTCCCCTGAACACTGGAAGCTGTACACCACCCAACATTCTTTCCGGATTGCGCGCAATAGAACAATGTAAGTCTCCAATCCACCAATACCATGAAACAAAGAAGGTAATAGTAACCGGCCCAGGTCTCTCCTCACCCTCCCAGCGGAGATCCTCACCCATATTTTCTCCTACTGCCTCCCGCGAAAGGATGATGCGAGATCAAGCTGTATTACATCTCCTACGAAGAGCCCGACACAAACTCACGTCTCGTCTGCCGTGCGTTACCTCCCCCCTCCCATCATCGATTAGTCATCTGCTAGCATCGCATATTTATGTTTCAGAACTGATACATCCATTCCAGGCCTCTTCGACGCAGTCTGGTCCCGCAGCTTCGTCTCCGAATGCATTCGCAGGCCCCACAATCTGCCATCCAATTCTCCATGGGACTGGCCGTTCGAGTCGGTCCTCTGGCTTGTGCGCACGGCGCTGCGGCTGCACTACGAGAAACGACCGAGAGCGCTGCAGCGGCCTTTGGCTTCGTCAGCGGAGAAGGAGGAGGATGAAGGACAGGGTCATACCAGTCCGCTGGAGTATATCTGTGCAGCGGTGGATGCTTTATCTTCCATCTTCACGACAGACGGCCACGAGCTGGGAATCGGTGCGGATGTGGGTTATGGTGCAGGGAGTACCGTCGAGAAGGCGCTTTCGATCGTCGCAAGGGCTCTGCTTTATAACAATGAGTACAACAATATCAAGCCATACCTGGTCATACCCGGAGGAGAGACCACCTCATCAGGTTCCAAGTCTGCTGCGCAAGGTCTGAGCTCGAAGATAACATTCCAAGATCTCCTCCCCCTCCTCGCCCTAGACAGCGCCGCCAACACCATCGAACACATCCTCTCGCAAGAAAAAAACCTCAACATAAACACCCACAACCCCCTATTCGGTTCCGCCCTCTACAACGCCTCCATAACCAACAACACCCCCGTCGTACACCTCCTCCTCTCCAGCAGGTGGGGCGCAGACCCGAACCAAACCGGTGGCCGCTGGCACACGCCGCTGCACGCCTCATCAATCGCATACACAACAAAAACAACAAAACCAACAACCACACCAATGAAGACAGAATCCCTCTCCTTGCTCCTCGCCGCAGGCGCCGACATCAACGCACAGGGCGGACACACGCGCAACGCAAACCGCACGCCGATTATGACCGCCTCGCACCACGGGAATACGCGCGCAGTCAAGCTTCTCCTGGCGCAGCGGGAGAAGCTAGATATAACGCGTGTATGCTCGTATGATGATTCGATCGTGAACTACCTCGCGCGTGCAGGCGATGTCGATAACTTCCGTAGATTGCTTGAGATATACGACTCGTCGCCTGACGGCAATAGCAGTGGTATTCGCGGCGGTAATGGCAATGTCGACATGGACGCTCTCCTACGCAACGAAGGACTAGACGGGACAGCCCTGCATTCCGCCATGAACCACCACCGCGACTCGCTTACGGCGGGCCACGATGCGATCGTCGAGATTCTGCTTAAGCGTGGCATGTCGCCTTTGAGGGTTGCGTCGGGGGCTGAGACGAATGTTGTTGGGTGGGCGGAGGAGATGAGGGATGAGGCTAAAGAGGAGTGGGAGGAGGAAGTAGGGGAGGGGTTCAAGGAGGATGAGCTTCCGGCGGCTGTGAGGAGGATTTTGCGGTGGGCGGAGGAGTGGAAGGGCTTGAGTTTAGAGGAAAGGAGGGAGAGCGAGAGGTGGGCGAGGGGGGCATAAGGTAGGAGGGTTAGGAAATAGTTGGATTGACTTGACAATGTGCACAGTGGTTCAATCTCAGTTCGCATACTACAGGCCTATTTAGGTACAGTAATTTAGGCTGGGCGCGCATGCAGTGTGCAAGATCAAGAGCCTACAACACGCGTCAACTCGATCGCAAGATTTGTGTGAAGCCAACGGCTTTATTTAATTGCATTATTCATAACATTCTGGGCCTCTGAACAAGCTTTATAGGATGTTGCAAGTCCCCGCATACAAGTGGGTAATAGTCGTAGATCAGGCGTCCAACTATGTAACTAAACTAAACCTTAGCTGCCCCCTTGAACTTCTTGGCCGTCCTCGAGCCGACCTCCTTCTCATTCCAGATGAAATTCACACTCTCCTGCGCAACAACCGCCTGCGCCCACTTAAGGAACTTGGGCGTGCGCTTCTCCAACAACTCCGGCAGCTCCGGCGCCAGCAGGCCGTACTCGGGCTTATGCAGCGACAGCAGACGCAGCAAGAACGAACCCGTCAGCGCCTCGGCGAGGGTAAGCTTCTCCGCGCCGCGGAAGAAGGGGCCCGATCCTGAGACTCCTTCGGGGTATAGTAGCGCCTCGACGTTGTTCTTCTCGATTGCCTCGACGAGGGCGAGTGTTGCGGCGCTGCGCTCTTCGTCTGTGGTTGCGCGGTGCGCAGCGAATGAGTTGGGGAGCACTTTCGAGAAGAAGGTGTCGACGAAGAAGGAGATATGGGCGCGTTGGATGGCGCCTGCTTCGGTGTTGGAGGGGGGCACGAGGTGCGAGGGGTGGGCGTCGGCGAGGAGTTGGGTTACGATGGCGGATTCGGGGATGATGGTGCCGTTGTAGGAGATTGTGGGGACGAGGCCGCGCTAGGGATGATTGTCAGATACACGTTTTCTATCGGGGTAGTTTGGATTGGGGGAGGGGACGTACGGGATTAATCTCGAGATACCACGGATCGCGGGGTCGGTCGAGATCGATAATAACCTCCTCGTACTCGAGGCCGAGCTCCTTCAGGGCAATGTGGGCGCGGTGGGCCCAGGGGCACAGGTGGCTAGTGTAGAGGATGATCTTTGGAGCAGCCATGTTGTTTGTAGAGTGATTTCAGAGCTGGAAGAGAGAGGAGGAAGACGAAGAGGGGAAGGGCGGGGGTTATAAGCATTGTCGCACGGCAGGTGGATTTCTAAGCTGCGGTGCATTGTCTAAGCTCCGGCGCTGATGATGACATTCTCCTTGTTCCTCTGATCCAATCGCCTCTCCACTTCCCCTCTTTGTGGGGAGCTTGTCGGTTACTAATCTCGGCTTGCAGATGCGAATGGCTGATCCGTCGAATCGCAGACGAGGGGCATCGTATTTGCGTGCTCGGATTGTTATCTGATGCGACCCTGCGCTGATAAATTCCGTCTCTCCCGAGTTTCATCAGCAGGAAGCTTATTCGGGTGAGTGTCAAAGACTGTCATCCTAGTGACACCCCTTCCCCTGCTAGCTGGGACAAGTTTCGCTCTCAAAAGAGTACGGATCTCTTACATACCAAGGCTGCTAAAACAGAATACAGAGCTCGGGATTTGAACAGGAGCCCACGACTACATGTGTCGTGGTATAGATCTGTACTTCCTGGAATAATATTCCGGACATCGCCCATCGAAGGTTCATTCCCAGGGACGCAGTACCTCCATTTCCTAATCAGCTACAGCCGCCCTATAGTACATAGTTGCGCAAGAGCGCGGGAGCATCCAATATTCATTCAAAGAAGAACTGACCTCTCAAATATCAACGGAAATAAGCAATTCGGAAAGCTCGGACCGGATGGATGTATTAGTATGTTGTGGTTAACCTACTGCTCGCTAGCATAAAGATGCGGACGAGTCGGATACATCTGTTCCCCTACTAGATGAACCTGGCCAGCCATTTAGATTGACAAGGCTTTTCTAGAGTAGCCAACACGATCCCCTGTATATCCCGATGAACCCTGCTATTTAGCTAGCCTTAACTAACTACCTTCCGGTCCCAATCTCCTCATCCCCAAAAGTCTATTCTTAGGCAAGACAAGCAACTTATGCCCACCCTCCGGATGCAGTCTAGTGAAAGACTACTCACTTAAACCATGGTGCTTCGCCTCCGCGACAAAGCGCCCGTTCACCCCAAACCAGGCGCTTTCTTCCCCTTGTATATCTCGGAGGGGAAGTTACGGAACCCGACCTCAAGATAACGGTGGCTTTTTCCGATGCAGCGCCAGCATCGGGTACTGCCATTGTGGTTGTCTGTTTCGAGACGAAGTTTGTTGTATGTTTTGGGGTAGTGTCCTGATAGCGAGGTGTCTTCGTGTGGGAATGTTCTATTCACGATGTTGTTCTAGAGAAAGTTTGGTAAGGAGGGTGATCAGAATAATTGAAGAATCGACATTTTTGAGACTCTAAAGGGGATAGTTGGGTACGGTGGTTGAAGGTCTCGAATGGGTCATTCTTTCGTCATCCTCAGCACAAGCCTGTTCCTGCAGCATTCGAGTTCGCGGCGTGCGGGTTCGGCAGCCATCAGCTTATGTACATGGTCTGATATTAAGCGACAGTGTCGCACTAATATATTGGCTCTTTACGTTTATCCGAAAATCACTGTTCTGAGTGCTAGGGGCTTGGTATATTCTCACGGGCGACAAACAGAAACTTTCAATAACACCACCTCGCACTGCGAATTATATTCGTATCCCTAACGGCGCTCAAGTTTCTTTCTCTACAGACGTTCCTTCTCATTTTGCGGTAGCTTCGTTAGTCAATAGATGTATGTATATACCTGCCCTCGCAATGCGCAATCGATTGCGGTATACCGTCCGCGAACCGTGATTAGAAGGACCATGCAGAATCTATGGTATCGACGTAATTGAAACATTTCGCTCATTTGCAAGGCCAACAGCGAAATTACCCAACGGAGATCAAGGATGATCTTATACAATCTCTACTTCTTCCCCGAGTGCGTCCCGGAGATCAAACGCGGTCCAAAAATCGAGATATGCGGAGAAGATACGGGGAAGAATGCTAAGCCTGTCGATCACTGGGGAAATGCGTTTCAACCCGCAACCCAGGTGGATTGGATCACGTATCCGGTCGGAAATCACAGTTAAATGAATATTCCCCTTGGATGTGTGTTGATGGTTCCGCAGATCGCTGATCCAAAATTTTGTGTCAAAGGGAGACGTAAGCCTGGTGCTTAACCATGGAACCGGATGTGCATCCTTTTCAAAGATGAGGTATAAGAAAGAACCTCATTCTCGTTGGACAAAGTATTCGCCATCATCCACGATTATTGCAAATACAGAGTACATCTCTCTATACATCCCTGACCAAATTCACTATCATCACCACTATCAAAATGAAACTCTCCGCCCTCCTCGCCCTAGCCATCGCCAGCCTCGCCGCCTCGCAAACCATCAACGACGTCCCCAAGTGTGCAATCCCCTGTCTCGACGACGCAATCAAGAGCAAAACTAGCTGCGGAGTCAAGGACTACAAGTGCGTCTGCAAGGACGAGAACTTTAATAAGGTGCAAGGGGCGGCGACTAGCTGTGTCATTCAGAAGTGTGGGTCGGATGCTGCGCTGAGTGAGTTCTTCAATTGGATTATTAGACTTGGGGAGAGGAGAGGAGATGCTAATGATACATAACTGCAGAGCAAGTTCTTCCTGCGACTAAGAAGCTTTGTGCTGCGCAGTAGAGGCTCGGGATTAGGTTACGGTTGTGGTGGTACAGGTCTGCTGGGCTGGCCCTTACATACATATGCATACCACATCAGAACCTCAGTTTGCTTGCCCTCAGATAATCCAGTTAACGTCATTGCCTGTTCTTCTAAACTTAAACACACATTCAACCTCGCCATCCATTCCCCAGAACGCTATATTGCTATATCGCTAGTGGATCCCACACCATACTTACAACTTCCCCTCCCTCCCCTTGACACTCCCACCACCAAGCAACTCAAGATCCCGATGGGGCACATCTAGATAATCCCACATATAATGAAACCGATCGCTCCCAAAAAACGGCTCTGCATTCCCCTTCCCATCATACACCCAGAACCACGGACACCCGAACGCGCCGAGCTCGGTAACCACCTTGCCCGTTAGATCCGTCAGCGCCTGCTTGGTCTCGGGCGCACTCGCGCCAGCGAGGATGGCCTTGATTTCAGACTCGTTGGCGCCGAAGACCTTGCGGAGCGCGAGCGCGAGATTCTCCGGCACGGAGATGTCGATGTGTTCGTTCCACATTGTGTCGAAGCATGCCTGGAAAACCGCTTCGTAGAGTGTCGCTGGCTGCGTTTTTTTGATGTATGTTAGGGCGCGTTGGGGCTACACCTCGTTAATTACTCACGCACACTAGTTACATCCATCTGGTAGGCTAGGTGGGTTTACGTACCAGAAGCGACAGGATCGGAAAGAATGACGGGACTTCAAAGTCATGGCCGAAGTAGCGCTGTGCGCGCTTTCCGTCGTATTGGCTGTATGCGGCTTTCGCGGGGAGCGTCCAGGGGGGTTTGTTTCCTGATTTCCATCAACAAGACTTAGATATACTCTACTCGAGTAGACGATGAGCGCGGTACTAGTAGTGAAGGGACGTACCACTGCCGACGTTGATGCCACCGAGGAAGACGGGGATGAATCTGGTTAATGTTAGACAGGTGACTATGTGTGATGAGGCAGGGATACATACTCAATCTCAACACCTAGGTTCTCCAGTGTCTGTCGGTTCTTCTGCAGATAGCTGAACGCGTAGTAGCTGTAGGGCGACACTGGCTGATGTCAGACATGTGATCGCGACGCCTGAGTGGCGACGTACCGCAGTCGAGGTAGCACTCGATCTTCTTTTGGCTCATTTTGGCGTCTTTGTATGGCCACAGTATGATAGTGTAATCCAGAAGTCGAGTTATGCTAGTTATATAGCAATGACGCGAGATTTGAGCTTGTTCACAGGTGGATTCTGGAACCAGCAGCAGCTGGCCGGCTCTCGGATGCGATGCGGGGAACGCCCCGACCTCGGCTCCTCCCTTTTGTTTTTGATTAGTCGTCGCCGAGCTTGACCTCCCCCAGACCGATCGGTACCTCGACATTTGCATACATTTGTCTGCATATTGCGCCCTCGGTCATAGTCGACAGCTTTTTACGTATTCTCACTCCATTTTGATTAGAATTCTTTCGGCTTTGGGTCAGCGTTCTGGGTTCCTCCACTACATATATACTTAGGAGCGACCCAGGTTTGCGGCCCGGGAAAATCTACGTAAGGACATTCTCGTAGAAACTTAACGCGTTGACCGACAGTCTGGTGCCCCAAGGACATCAACCAGAGCACGGAGCCTGACGAAGTACAAGTCAGTGTGCTGCGCTCTGGCCAATACTTAGCTATGCGAGTTCGCCCTCTGGAGAATTCTTCATGTTTACTAGTATTGGCACGAATGAATGAAGTTACAGCTTGCGATGATACTTTTGAACAGCCTGTTGTGAGACCGGGGCGGCGAGCTGAAGAAACAAACACCAAACGAAACCCACACTCGCGACTACTACTAGTCCTGGAAGAGGCTAGCCTCGATTCTGATTCGATGCACGAACCAGGCGTTTCTTCGGCTCTCTTCCGAGCGTGCCGTGACATCGTCCGTCAACAGCCACACTGGCATAGGCGCCAGACAAGCCCTCAGTTGTTTATGTACCGATGGCCTCTGCATTCATCACAACTACTACCCAAGTATCTACTTACACATGTCCAACTCGTTTCAGCGACTATGTACTGTCTCAGCCAGCCTCTCGCACAACCAGTCTGTACTAGCCAGCTGTCCTCGTCTCTGTTTTAGATCCGGAATCCAGACTCATCCAATGGACCAAGTGCAATCGTGATGATTGGGCTGTTTATCATGCCAAGTTCTGCAGGCGCGAACGAGAACTACCTCAATGGAGAACGTGAGGACAGCGGGGTAAAACTACACGACTCAAGACGAGAAGAGGCTGCCTGAAATTTCCTCTTACTCCTCTCCAGCTGTCCCCATTATTTACTATTCATGCGTAGTATGCAGCACCACAACCCCTCCTTTTGGTTTCGATTTGGTTTTTAGAGCCCCCCGCATGCCATGATTGGACAAAACCGCGTTGGGCTGGCTCGAGCTGAGCTGCGTTGTTTGTCTTGTTGTGAACCCCACCGCATCGTAGGCCCGCCGGCCAGAACATAAAATGGCGACTGTCTGCCATAGATGCAGAAAGGGAAAAAAAACACTCAGCGGCTGTCCTCCAGCGAGAGTGTCAATTTCAAAATGCCTTTCTCCGTGAACGCTCGAAATGTTCGCCTCGAACACGACCTCAAGACGGACTTGACCTACGTGCACGTGGAACGGCAAGAGAATGTGGGCGAAGGTGAGTGGCATGCCAGCTCGATCTGCCTCGACGAGCACCTCGGCGTGAGCCGCGAGTTCAGAGCGTTCGACACGAGGCCCGAGAAGACTGCCGTGGCCACTGGGACAACGCTCCGGTCGGCTTTTGACCCTGATTCTCTGCACTTGCGCAATGTGTCGGTGTTGCGTGGCACGGTCTCAACTGCACCTGGGAGCTGCTGGCATGCGGACATCTATCTCGATCTCCTCTTCGAGGTCAAGGACGCGAAGCTGGTCAAGGTGGATCGAACGACCAGCTTGGTGAAGACTGCGGGGCCGATCCGGGTCTCTGATAGCATTGAACTGACGGGGCTGCTCCTCGGACCGTATGGGAAACTGTCCCTGTCGAAGCTGTCGCTCATGGATGAGTGCGTCATTTCTGGGAAATCGGTGGCACCGCGTAATGGCGACGAGAGCCTGCTCCATCATCACCTCCGCAATGGGTGGATCGAGGAGTGTACAGTTACCGGGGAGATGAGACCAGATAACGGCCAGGAAACGTATGAACTGCTGGAGTTCTCGTTTTCTGACCAGCTCAGCAATGTCAATGGTAGATTTTCCGCTGAGACGCCGTCAGTCAAGCTTCAAACCCCGAGCCACGTTTTGTCTGAGACTGACTGACGCCTAATCTATAGATCCGAGAAGGTTGAAGGTGACTATCCATCAAAATTCAACGATTATAACCAGAACTTCGACCTAGTGAATCTTGGGTTTTCGGTTGTAGAGGCCGAAGCCTTGAAGGTACGTAACTGCCCCAGGTAGTTGAAAATGTGTGCCGACTTGTTCCACAGCCTGGCTTACAAGAATCTTGAGTAGAACGAGGAGACTAGAGCCGCAGCGCAATGCGTTCTAACCACTGCTGTTGTCGCCGCCGGAACCGTCAATATACTCTTCGCCGGCTTTCTCGGTTCCGCGTACGGGCACGCCATTGGGTTCAAGGCTGCATCAACGATCAAAGAGGCCGCCAGCTCGTACGTGAGTGATGGTCGTAGGAGAGAAGTTGTCGCGGCAATTGCAATCTATCGAGTACTGCTGGAAGAGCTTCCAGTCGCTACGGGGATACCCGCGCCGGTGATTGCACGGCTCTTCGATGGATCGAATTACGATCCCGGACACGTAAATAGGGGTGCGCGCTTCAGAGAGCTCAGCGAGGCTCAACGCGAGGTGTTCTGGCAGCGGGGGATTGGGCCATTCGATTTGGACGAAATTCTCTTTAGTTGGGAAAGGTACTTACTTACTTTACTTCACTTCCCAGGCCGCGTCCGGACTGAATTGGCTAGCTAACAGCTGTGATGTGATAGGATCGCAGTTGCGGTGGTGGACGCGCTCCTGGAGGGACAGTCAGAGGATGACCTCAAACACGCCCTGCGCTGTTCCGACCTTGACGGTGTTGATCTGCTACCCCCTGCCCCGTATTCACCCCCGACCCCGACACGCCCAGGAAAGGAGGACCCCGAAAAGACGCAGCCGGAGGGCAAGAAGAACGAGGCAGACGAGTACATCGACAGCTGGACAAAGAATATCACAGACATTCTGGACGAGCTGTACGATCTAGAGCCCAAGATAGGCGCTGCCGCTGAACAGAGCGCCACGCAGGCCCTGGCAGCCATCACCGACGGGCTTGTTGGCTTGAACAAACTGCTCGACTTCTGGCCCGACTACAAAGGCGATGATGCGACAAACGCCCAGCGTCTTGAAATTATCCAGGCCGCCTCTGACCTCGTCGTCAAGGGCGGAAAGACAGTCAAGGACACTGAGGATGACACCTCGGTACATGACCGGGTACCTTGTTCCCAGCACGGCGTATATAAGGACGCGAGACTAATGCTAGTATAGGTAGCCGCCCTGTCGGAGAAGCTGATTGCGCTGAAAGCGAAATACAACGAAGAAGGCCAAGCGGAGCAGGCGGAGATGGACAAGCTCAAGGCCGAACTGCAACTCGCGGTTCCAAAGATGTACGAGGACGAGAAGGCGTACAAGGCTGCAGAAGGCGCCATTGGAGCCGCTGTGCAGAAGGTCAATGTGGAGGAGCATAACCAGGTCGGCCGCGAGCCTACAATTCAGGTGCGTACCATTCACCCGCTCACTCACCCCCTTTTTGAGCATCCATCTGACACAGCGCACGCAGGGTGGGATCCGATGGTACAAGGACTATCTCCGACACCGCATCTCCGCAATCGCACCGGAAACCGACATCGCGAACGCCGCCACTCAGACATACCTCGCCTCCGAGCAAGCCGTCGTCGACATCCAGGCCCGCTCCGCTCTGCTCAACCACATCCACAAGCGGCGCTTCGTGGTCTGGCGCGTGGTTAGCAGAGCCGAGATGGTGATCCGCGTTCTCAACCTCATGATCGACGGCGTCAAGAAGGAAGAGGACAAGATCGTGTCTGTTGTCGAGCTCATGAAGACGACGTTGGAAGAGCTGAGGCATGTCGGCCAGCCTCCGTACCACCGGCCGAACCGCAGGGCGGAAGATAAGCTCTGCACGGCGGTATTGGCGGTTCATCGGGAGTCTCTGGTTGATGCGTCGTTTGTCGAGAGTGCGCGGAATGCTGTTTCTCAGATTCAGGATTGGTTTGGGGATGATATGCCCAAGGCCACGCAGGCGGAGATTGATGCGATTGTGAACCATCCGCTGTATAAAGCATGAAAGGTCAAAGTGGCTTTTTGGTTTGTCTCATTTGTATGTCAAAGCATCAGAATTTCAGCAAGATTTTTATAACATGAAGTCGTGCATCATTAGATCAGATAACTAGAACGTGACCGTACCAGAGTCGTACAAAATATGCCACTGCCACGATGCGACAAGTCCCAGCCTTGACCCCATACCTCCCACTACGCCATCTCCGACACCCGACCCTCATAGTACCTACCACCACCGCGAAACCCACCCCCCGCCTCCGGGTTATCCCTCCAATCCCTCTTCGTCCAAAACCCACACTGCCTGGTCGCACAATTAAAATACCACCGCCCATCCTTCGACACAGCCAACCGACTCGGAACCTCACACTGGCACAGCGGGTTCTGCGCATGCACGCCCTGCAGGTCCGCCCAGGCGCGGAACTCCCCGCAGCGGTCGCATCGGTAGTAAGGGCGGTTTTTGTTTCCCTTGTCGTTGTTGCGCACGCGGTCGAGGGTTAGGGGGTGCGTGCATTCGCGGCAGCGCGGGGTTTGCTCAGTTTGGGGTTGGGAGTGGGATTGATATTGGGTGCGGATTCGTGGGGGCGAGGGTGTTGGTGTTGCGGTGGGAGCTGGCGAGGGGGAGTGGGATAGGAAGGTGTCGCCGGGGGCTTGAGCGAACGTGGGGGCAGGTGCGAGGACTGGTGTTGAGCGGTTATAGGCATTTGAGAATGCATATGATGAGGATTGCGATGGCAGCGGTGCGTATGAAGGTGTGGTGGTGTACGATGGCCGAGAGCTCGGTTCGTTGGTGAAAGGTGGACCACCTGGGTTCTGATAGTAATGCGTTCCACTATATGACCGAGTATGCGGATGATAGCCTGTGGATGGTGGTTGCGACGCGTAGCTGGGGTTTGTGTGGAGGGAGGAGATTGAACTACCTCCACCATGGGGCGCCTGCGGTCTCGCTAAATCAGGGAATTTAGTATCTGGGCACGAAAAGAACAGAGCGGACTGGATGCGGGCGGCTTACCATCCGGCGCTGTTGTGTAGGTTGAGAAGCTGCCTTCGGAGCTATAGCTTCGCGATTTGTTCTTCCGGAACATGTCTCTGAACCCCATGATTGAAAGCGGTTAATGCTGAACAGGGGAGAGAAGGGTTCGATGGGTCCGTCCCATATGTTGTTGATGAGTGAGTGAGTGAGCGCCGGAGATTTAGCAGCAGGAGCGCTCACTTATTTATCTACCTAGCTCGAATCAGTCAGTCAGCCTCGCCGTGCGGCCTTAACAGGACGGTATTCCCGTCGATACCAAATTGACTGCAGACTGCGTCGCGTTGAGATATTGCAGCTGCACCGGGGTTCGAGCGCAGCACTGCCCAATGCGACATGTCTCATGGCTGCTGCATGGCACTGGCGGGGCCATGCAGGGGTACTCGGGATCCTGATATCTTTCGCCAAACAGTTCCTAATCGACGAGGGATCAGCACGATGAGGATTATGGGCGGGTAACGAGCTGATGACAGTGGAGGGAGTTGCTCGGCAAAAAATGCCCGAATCGTGGGTGTCCCGCATCCTCATGGCTTGCTCCGGAAGAATAAGACGGGAAGGGACACCTCGTGGCCGGCAGCTAAGATAACATGACCAGTGAGTGAATGGCTCGTAGCGCGGACCTGGCAATTTTGGGAACGATTTATGCGCGTGCTCTCACGCCACGGG
This sequence comes from Aspergillus ustus, assembly GCA_000812125.1. Classification (NCBI taxonomy): domain Eukaryota; kingdom Fungi; phylum Ascomycota; class Eurotiomycetes; order Eurotiales; family Aspergillaceae; genus Aspergillus; species Aspergillus ustus. Next base: position 121,456 of record JOMC01000069.1, read on the forward strand.
CGGCTACACGGTGGGATCACGATAAACATGCAACGCAGGTTGGACGGGCGCGACGGATGTGGCTGCGCTATGCAGGGGTTGATACGAGTGAACGGGACCAGAAAAGAGAATTCTTCAGGTTCAAGTTGCAAGAACCAAACCTGTGGGATCATTTGCTACCCTGCTGTTGAGGCACAAGTTGCAGAACATGGCCACAATGGGGCAGGTCAAATACCGATCAGCTCTTCTTGGCAATCTAGTTCCAGGTTTCGACTCCTAAAGTGACCAAGGGAGAAAAAGGCTCATGAACCATATTCATCTTGATTGACTATGGCGTTGCGATTCTGCCAGAGATGCCAGGGAATGCCGGGAATAGGACGCTGTTGACGTGATTTGCACAGTCAATCTGCGCGATTCATCATCCGGTCCAAAATGCGACCTAGTCAACTCTTGGTCCATACAGCCAAAAAAAAAAAAAAGTGGTTGAAATCCCCGCGGCGAAAATGAAGCGCTGGGGTTCCCGCGCAAACCAGTTCGCGTGTCACACCTGCAATTCAAGTTTCAAATAATCCATCAGGCGACTGCATGCAGCGTTCGGATACCGTAAGACCTCGCCTTCATCCCTTCCAACTGTAAGAAGGAGGCCCACTACTATTGGTGGCGGACAGACAGTCGTATCTCGATGACGAAACCCTTCGTTTCGGAGTCCATGATTCCATCTCCATCCACTGTGATAAACGCATTCGCGATGTTTCAAGCAATTGAGTCATCGTTTAGCCAATCCTCTGCTTCCGCCTCACCCAGACCTCCTTCTCATCGGAATCCGAAGACCAAGTCACGTCGCGAAGCTGCACTTCCCAGATCTTGAGCTTGTAATTGCCCCGGTCCGCCTTGCCCGAGATAATATCAAAGGACCAGCCATGTTTCGGACACGTAATTCCAGTGCTCAGGGTGATTCCGAAATCCTCAATGTCGAATAGATTCCCCTGGGACAGAGGGAACGAGGAGTGTGGGCATTGCTGGGTGGATCAGTCCGCGTGCCGGTTCGGAGCCGGTTCTGAAGTATATAACTTACATGGTCGATAGCATGAACCTTGCCCTTGTATTTGAAGACAAGGACCTGGTCTTTTAGATCACCTGGTACGTCGATGCTCGCTTCAGCGATTTCCTCGCCTTTTGTTTTCGGGACGTGAAAGGCTTTGCAGCTCTGTGTTATGGCGCAGCCTTCGGTGTCCTCGGAGATCTCGGGGAACTCCGAGGTCAGACCGATGCGATGCCAGGGATCGCCTGATTGGAAGACACGAAAGGGGTTCATGGCTGTTGCTCCTGCTGCTGAAGAAGAAGAGAGGTTGAATTTGTCTGCGGTTTGCAGGTGGATTTTTTTGTCGGCGACGGCCCACTCGGACCATTTCTTGGCGTTCCACTCCAGTTATTGCGGTAACCAAGTCTAAACATCTTAAATAAGATACAAGTGGTTGAACTTAGGTAGGTACAAAACAGCAAAGGAAAATCGGGCGGCAAGTGGGACTGGGTGTCAGGTGATCACTGATTGCAATAACACGCGGGGTAAGTCAATTATTTAGGCAAGGAACACGCGAGATCTCCAGCCTTCGAAAACTCAAATATACCGCCTAATGGCCAGCAATGCCTCCCATGCCGTCTAAAGAATACCGCAGTCGGGACCGTCTCTTGGAAAAATTAGGAATCGAGTTCCTTGGCCCCATTGAGAGCAAGCAATGGCCAGGGTCCTGGCCAGAGACGCGCCGGCGCCTATTTGACGATATCATACAGCTCGGGCATTCGCAACTTGATAGTTTCAATGCGGGAAATTCAGTCCAAAAGCCCTGGAGAGCGCAGATTAAACAGAGAGTTGCCAAGGTGGTGCACCTCACTAAGAGGTGTCGCAAGGAGGGGAAGAACGAGAGCAGTTGGAGGGCTTGCTTGGAGAATGAGGTGCTTCATAGGTTTACGGTTGAGGTTTCTTGGTAAGGCGATTCCTAGTCTGTGTAGCATGATCAACTAAGAAGTACTGGATTCAGTCCAACCTGCCGCGATAGACTCTGGCGCTCGGAGATTGAGGCTGCCGTCGAGTCTCGCGATGCCCAGGCATTATCGCTAAATGAACGGCGCAAGCAGCGCGCGCCCTGTCGCTGCCCCATAGGGTCAGAAGAGAATCAGTATTGAACCCGCTCACGTAAATGATTGTCCCACGTGATACCACTAACTCGCATTTCTAGGGACTTCCACGGGGTCAATATGATCTTCTCGGATCGGGCAGAGACCTCGATTCATTACGACCCACCTCTGCCGATTCAGTCTCGCCGCAAAAATCACAAAAAGTACGAGCAGCCGGATAGGATCTATGGATTGATCGAGACACAGAATTTCAAAGCACTCCTGAACTCCGCCGATAAGCGTGTTCCGCTCGACAGTGAAGAAAGATTATTACGAGATACGCTCGAGGCTTCGCCATTTAAAGGCGACCGCGAGTCATTGCTATTTCCTTTCCTGCTCATTGAGGCCAAGTCAGACGCCGTTGGGGACTCTGCTGGCGTGGAGATGCAGTCTGCCTTTGCTATCAGGCGACTGCTGACCGTCCAGCATGAACTTCGCGCTGCGACTGGGGCCGAAAGCAAGTGGCTGACAGGGCCACTTGTGTGGTTCTTCGGCTGGCATGGCCAGGACTGGTATGTTAAGGGCAGCTTTATGGATAATGACACCGATGAATCTTCTCCCAAATATGTAGGTAGTGCATGGAGGTGGCGGCCACTCCATCTGTTCCTGAACTGACCGTGGAGCATAGTGTATCCTCGATTTATGGCAAGGCAATATCTGCTGGAAAAGCAGTGCACTGCAGCTTCTGCTCATCGTTGATTATATATTTGACTGGGCACGCGACGGATACAGACCATCCATCATACATGAACTGACGACATTAGCAGCCGGTGAAATGCAGCCTTTCGACCCGGACATATTTTCCACCCTCGCGCGAAGAGAATCACAACTTGGGTCGGACTTCCATGGCTTCTCACAGGACTCACTGGGAACTCCTATGGTAGGGCTAGGTCCTACTGAGGATACGAAGCCAGACTCGCCCCACCCACCCTACATTGACACCCGTCTCTCCCTCGGCGTGGTTCGAGACGCTTCAGTGGTTGAGTCTCAGTTTTTGGCACTTTACGTCACTGAAGCAAATGTGGAGAATTTCTGGTCTTCCCTGACGACACTTGATGCTCCAAATCTTATTGCCCGGACCATGACGCGGTACTTGGACAGTTCATGGCGGGTTACTCGAAACACCCTGTCTTACATTCAGGCTGCCTGGACTGGCTCGGATCATACCACAGGCAACAGCGGAGCGGACGAGACTTTCTATGTCATAATTTCTATCCTTTTTCATGTGGCAGACAACTGGAGTCTTGTCCGGCAACTTACATACCTCGCAATATCCGAGGAGGCTCTCCACCTACTCTTATCAAGAGTTAATTTGTCCAGCCGCATTACCGGGAGGCTTGGAGAGCGGGTTCGTGCCGTTCCCGACGTTGAGCAGTCCAATATTGAACCCTTCATAAGATCCATCACACGGCAGTCACCAGTGAGCAACCTCACCGCCGCTGTGGGTATGCTGTGCCTGGCTAGCTCATATCGTCGAGGATCCGTCCGAATGCCGAAAGAGTGGCTTCTTAAAAGGTCGAAGAGCCTATCTGCTGGCTTCATGTTAGATAGCTCACCATTGATATTGGAACTTGTGCATGGAGTTTACGACACACACAGAACCTTCGGGATAGGCCCTATAGGTTCTCATGTTCGTTACTCGCGAAACAGAAGTTCACAGTTAACGCAAGACACCGAGCCTTGCTTGTGGCCACGTCTGGAACCCATACGACGGGACCAAAACGGATGCGCATTAGTCGAAGGCCTGAATCTGTCAGTGGATGGTGCGAGGTATTGCCTATATATTATATCTAGATATGATTTTGGGGGCTCTGACACGGCTGATGCCGTCAAACGCTTGGCTGAATCTGGTCTGTACTACTCGACTCTACAGTTGGACTCTAGCCAGCGGCTGCGCAAGTGTTTCAGGTACCTGAACAGATCAACAGAGTCAGCCGCCTTTTGGCGAGACGCAGAGAGCCGAGACTCTGTGAACGACTGGGTAAAAGGTCTTGGGTCGCAGCCACAGCGCACAGGGGCGCAAGGGGAATCGCCGAACTCTCCAATTATGATATCATCCGATGAAGAGTCTGACGAGGATCCAATGGAAGAGGACGATTAACATTGGGTGATTTTGAGAAAAAACAAAACAAAAAAAAAGGCGCCATACCCGCTTCAGGACGAGGCTCGGCGAGTGCCTTTATACGACCCTGGCTGCGTTCGAGGCCGTGCAGCTAGAAGCATCAATCAAACAGTCAATTGGTAAGCAGAATCCGAAGGCCCATTGCGTACTAGTTACCGGGGTGTTTATTCTGTGCCCGGAGCGAATGCCGCGGCAATACAAAGTTGCGTCTGGGCGCGGCAGACTCCACCTGGTGGGCAAAGGAGCTTCACAGCAAGGTTTCTCCCGTCGACTTCCATCCATAGCTCATAGTGAATCTCGTAGAATTGACCCTCAGGGCCTGACTTGACCTCTAGTAAGCCCTCGTTTTTCACCTGCTCTAAATCAACCCGGAGTGTTCCTAAGACTTCGGCCCCTGAAGGCAACTTCATGTTAGCCATACATAAGTCCACCGGCTCAGCAGTAGGGTTAAAGTATGCTCTTGCCTCTGTTTGGAGGATCGTGGACCCTATAATGGTCACGAGCGTTGTTGAAATCGGATACCCAGACCTTCTGATTGATCACGAACTCATCATGCAGCTTGAAGGTCTGCCAGTTACGCGTTCGGAAGTGGTGGCGCTTGTTTAAAACCCGTTCCTATGCCCGTCAAACGTCGTTTCTAGGGGAGCAGTCTGACACCGAAGAATGTGGAGGTTATCAATACCTTTTTTATGACCCAATCCAGAACATGGTGCACATAGTCTCTGCCGTCAATCTCATTATACCTCGGACCCGCCTGTTGATGAGCGAGGAGCCTTCTGTTGTACTGCTCTATCTGGAGAAAGCCAAAATTCGACTGCACGATTCGTTTAGGCCCGTGGGACTTATTTAGCGCACGAAAAACGGCGCCGTGTGAGACGGTAACGTAGCTATCGCTATGGATGATAAGTCAGTGAAGGGCGCTTGTCAACATGCCTCGAAGAACAACTTACAGATCGAGAGGTGGGTACATGATTTTCAAAGAGGGGAACTCCGTTTGTATGTGAGTGCGCAGAATTCGGGCAGCTGAGAATCCTCCGACTAGCAGAACTTTCTATATCGAGAAGGTCAGCCCCTATCCTCACCGAGGTCGCCCCCGAACTGATGAGTTAATGAGATATACTTCAACCGTCAGGCCCTTGGCTGCCGCTTCATTAATTTGCTGGCGAATAAGTTTGCTTATCGCGTCCAGGCTTGGTTTGAAAAGCCCAGCGAAATCTCGTCTGCGACTTCTATGAGCATGTGAGGTCACATTACGCCATTGTGGTTATTTATTATGAGTATAGTAGACTGTGAAAAAACAAACCTTGAGATACGCATTGTCGAATTCCCAAACCCTAATGCCTCGTTCTTTTTCAGTCCGTGTACGATCAGGACCTCGTTCCCGTCCAGTCCCTGTGCTGGATCGAAGTCTCTCTTATGCTCATACTCAAACTTGGTCATCACATCGTGCTCAATGAGGTACTCAAACGAAGGCCCTCCTAGTGAGACCAGCGAGGAATATATTGTGCTTTTAATTCTGTCCATGACCAGGCGTTTGAGAGCTTGATTTGCATAGCTGGAGCCGCAGTTGCCTCCTGAACGTCTAGTCAGACCAATTTCTCGAAGTTGGTGGGATTCTAGAGTGTTGCCTCGTCCTACCTGTCGGAGCCACGACCTCATCCACTCGAAATGGTAGCTCTTCGCGGACCTTGTAGGTGATAGTGTCCTGATGTTTCTGTTATATTGCTGAATATCAGTGGAGCAATGGACGAGGCCTTACCACAGTCCCGCCTCCTGCGTCACAAACCATGAACACTTCTCCTGTCTGTTATATATGCGATAATGAGAAAACAAGTAATATGCCTATGCTGTGTAGAGTCGGATACTTACCGTCAACTTTTCGCTTTCCTTGTGCGCTTCAAGGAGATAAGCCGCAGCAGCCTCTGGCTCGTTGAGGACAAATAAAGGGTCTAGAATTCCCAGCTTGATTTCCTGTGTTATATCCAGCAGTATCTCCTGCATGGTACGAATCGCCTTCATTGGCCATCCGGCAGGGACGCAAAAGACCAGCTCGACCTCACAGTCCTCACTAAAGCCCTCTCTTTGTTGCAGGAATTGCTTGGTGTGATTTAACACCTGTCGAAGATAATCCTTGCTCACTTCCTTTTCATCCTTTCGAGCTCTCAACAGAGTTCTCCTCATCTCCTCGCGCGGGCCTCTTGTCTCCGCTCGGGTTCCCGGAAGAAGGAGCTTCGCATACTGAATAATGCGATTCTTATAGTTTAGATTATCATCCTCGATCCCAATGATGGCTTGGCGAGCCCCGTATCCCCAATAGTACTCATTATCGAGATACCAACTCTCGCTCGGTACCTCTGGGATGTTGCGGGCCCATTTCCCAGCACCAGGCCAACAAGTGACCGACTTGATCTGCTCGCCGCGAAGTGTGCTGGGAGGATTGGCGGGGTCGAATTTAATGTAGGAGACGGAAGAGAAGGTGGTTCCATAGTCGAGGCCAATGATGAACTTGGTTCGGGGGGGGGGTTCGACAGTGAAATCAACGGTCGGAGAAGTGGGACTGGAGGAGGAGGAGGAGGAGGAGATTCGTGGATCGGGCGCGGGTGTGCAAGTTCCCGTCGTGGAGGCTGTCCGCGTCGTCGATCGGCTGCGAGCTTCCAGCATCACCACATCCCCATCGCGCTCTTCTCCGTCACTGTCCGGAATGATAATGGTTGAGGCGCGACGTCTCTTTCGTGGGTTCACCATTTTGTCCCGGAATGGACTAAAAAGAAGTTAAATTCGCTCTCTCGAGGTGGGCAGCGGTTGCGATTTAAGGCCTTTGGCGCCCGGGATCCCCATCGCGACCAGCCACGCCGTATCAGCCCTTCGAGGCAGTTTCCTGTGAAACCCGACCCACCTGACTCATTAGCGCCCTATCAGATAAGACAAAAGCCCGCTGGAATGTTGGTTGGTGGCTGCACGAGGTTGCAACAGGCACTGGCAGCAAGACCCCTGTCACGAAGAAAGGAGCTGCGCCCCTGAGCTGGCTGAGCTCCGCCGTGACATCCATTCCATTTCTTCATTCACCCATTCACATCTTGTCATCGCATCGTCCCTCGTTCCAGGCGACATTTCGAGTTAATTGCGAGCGAAATTCTCCCATCAAAGTTCTGTAGAGCATGCCGGTCAATACTCTTGAGGATGCTGCGAGAAGGGCCCCTTTCGAGGTGGTGGTCCCCGCCCACGGTAGGAGAAGCTGGCCAGGCTGGGTGATGCTGACAGACGGCGAAACCAATACGCCAAAACGTGATGTTGGAGATTCACGAATTCTGCCAGATCAAATACTCCCGACTGGCCAGAAACGGACCCGGCGACGCGACAAGAAATTCAGCTTCAACTACGAAACTTCTTCTACCGCAGGGGGATATGACATTATACCTTCCGCACGATCATCAGAAGAACTCCGCTCGCATGTTCTGCCTCGGCGTAGAAGGCAGAGGACTCGTTCTGACACGCAGAGTGAAGTCGAGATCAAGCGCAAAATGCGACGGCTAAAGATTGAGAACGATCTTCGGGCTCTTGCGGAGTCTCGCGAGAATCGACAGCTCAAGGTCGAGGTGAAACGTCTACAAACCCTCAAAGCCGAACTGAACAGAACGGTCGATCGGCTGACGTCCGACGCTGCCCAGTTGGATCCAGCAAGGATCTCAAATGTCAATGAAGATCTATTGCGCCGTATGGAGGATAGAATCGAGCGTCAGGCTTGCATGATCAGGGACCTCGAATCAAGCCTGAGTAAGACTTTTGAACATGAAAGTCTCCGTTTCAAAGCTCGAGATGAAGATTTGCACGTAAGTGCAGCCGGCGTTGAGAACTTTATGAATTCTATTAGGCTAGACATTATTCGGACAGCGGACCTGTTATCCACCTGTTTACATCCTGCCCATCCGATGCTTCGTGCAGTTCAGGGAAATCCAGATCTTCGGGGTCGCTTTGAGAGTATAGTCAAAGACAGCAAAGTCCTCCAATCAATGCCAGAGGCGGCCATTCGCGCAGTATTATTCTGCATTATCCGTGATCACATTATGTTCTCCGAGGCATGGACAGTGTTGCACACTGAAGGCTATATGCTGAGAGCCTACCAGAGGGCTCTCCAACAAACTGGTAAGCATTTCTTGCCACTTTATGTACATTCCCTCCTCCTGGGCTGGCTTTATCTCTAACGTTAGCACCCAACACCATTAGCTGGTCTTGAATTCTTTGAAACGTTCCACAAAGCCGCTCTTCTCGAAATGGTGCGCCACGACACAGACTTCGAGGCCTGCTTCCTCGGCGCCGAAGCAGAAGAGTTGCAGCTTCACACCATGGAGCTTTTAAACCCTCTACTCGACCCCACCAAACTAGAAGCGAACCAAAAAGATCTTATACGATCAATGAACCAGCTCTTTTCGCAGGCCCTTTTATTTCGTGCCCAATGTCTCCCTCCAAAAGGTATACGCTATGAAGTCGTTCATTTTGAGCCAGGAGAGCCCTTCAACAGCGACCTTATGGAGGCACAGGATGTCACAGGGAATCGTGTATCAAGCCCACCGAGCGGCTCAAAGTGCTCAATCAAACTCTGCATTCATGGCCTTGTTGTGGCTCATAATGCTCAGGAGACAAGCACGCAAGACGGACTGCAGAAACTTAAAGCGTTGAGCCAGCCATTTTTTTCTTCGAGGACTCGGTCGCGTAATGGTGAGACAGACGGTGAACTTATCAGTGGCAAAGCGATCGTGATGATTGATTGAATTTATCAGAGAGTATGACAGAACATCGTGTCGTTCCGTTGGCGAGCCTCTGGAAAATGGGAAATATGTGCTCACGGCCTCATGCTAATCTTACAACGAAATTCTTCGTCATAAAAATGGCATTCTACTACTATTCCTAAACCTATATCTACCCTGACTACCTCTACCCACTTTATCCAAGCCCCTAACTCTATTTACAACCCCACCTTCCAAGTCAAGGCACCTTCTCCCCGGTCTACAGGGCCTTTGCGGAGACAGACCGAGGGAGAAAATTAGGTGGAGGCCAAGGTTGAGGAGATTGCGGGGGTAGCCGGGGACGTGTAGAGGGATGACTCGCAGAAGCCGAATTTGAGGAAGGACCGTGTGTATGCTGGGACTAAGAGTATAGCCGCAGAGACGGGTTGTTGATGATCAAGTGACGGATTGGAGGATTTTCCTTCGAGGTGTGGTGGATCATGGGTAGGGTGAATTAATTAGTTCCTACTAATTTTGTTGCTACTGTCAATCACTATCTTCACAGGCTGCAGGCTTGCAAACTCGTCATGATCACAGATCAAGGTACATTGGGCTATGTGGGTACAATCTGGATGGCCCTAAATTACACTTTTCCCTCCCTAATCCCATCCAATCTCTGGTCCTTGTTTCCCTTCTCTCCTACTAAACATTACATAGATGCTCAATCCTCACACCGACACTTCCGATCATTCCACCTCCGACAATTCCTCGGCCGATCACAGCACTTGCAATCCCTAAAGTCCCAGTTATGGCACCTGTCCGGCTTGGGACACCGATCCCTGCACCGACAGTCCCTGAAGTCCCAGTTCTGACAGTTCCTGGGTTTCGGACAATCGTTGTGGCGATCGTTGCACCTGCAGTTCTTAAAGTCCCAGTCACGGCACCATCCAGGTTTGGGGCATCGGTCTCGGCACTTGCAGTTCCTGAAGTCCCAATCGCGGCAGTTGTTAGGGCGAGGGCACTTGGGGCTATCGCGACATCTGCAGTCTTTGAAGTCCCAGTCGTGGCAGTCCTGGGGTTTGGGGCATTTGGGGTCGCGACATCTGCAGTCTCTGAAGTCCCAATCATGACAGTTATTTGGTTTGGGACACTTCGGATCCCTGCATTTGCATTGCTTGAAGTCCCAATTGCGACAATCATTAGGCTTGGGACATTTGGGATCCCTGCACTTGCACTCCCTAAAGTCCCAGTCGTGACAGTTATTTGGTTTAGGACATTTAGGATCTCTGCACTTGCACTCCCTAAAGTCCCAGTCGTTACAATTGTTCGGCTTAGGACACTTCGGATCTCTGCATTTGCACTCTCTAAAGTCCCAATCCCGACAATTGTTTGGTTTGGGACACTTCGGGTCGCGACACTTACACTCCCTAAAGTCCCAGTCGTGACAATTGTCGGGCTTCGGGCATTTGGGAGGCGGGGGATCCTTGCATTTGCACTCCTTGAAGTCCCAGATCTTGCAGCTGCTGGGTTTGGGGCAGTTTTGTTGTTGCTGATGCTGGTCGTCCGGGGAGCGGACGTCGAATCCCGAAGTTAGGTCTTCGTTGGTGTCGAGGTCTCGCTCTGAGGATGTGTTAGGTCTGATACTGATATAATACGGTTCTGATAACTAGGGAAAGAGATCTGTGTATGTTGAGACAGCATACACACCTTTAATATCCTCGGTGTCTAGCTCTTCAATGGGCGAACTAAGCGCCAGAGTAAACAGAAGTGCAAAGAGAAGAAGAAGAGTAGTATGGACATTGACTTTCATGATGCAGGATGAGTGTTAAATTGGATAATGTTATCCAGAATAATAGATTCTGACTTTGTACTGTTCCTTGACTTCTTGATTGCGAATATCTGAGAAAAGAAGTCTCTCTCCCTCTAGCTTAGAGGACCTTTTTATACCTTTCCCTCTCCTTCTTCCATCTCTCCTCTATTTCCCTCAACCAGATACAGAGAAGTCAACAGCAAGCATAGCCTCCAACCACCCACCCTCATTCCAAAATCTAGACCACGGAATATCTGTCTGTGGACAAGTTTTCCACGTCAAGACTCGCGGAAGACTCATCCAAAACACCAACACCAGCATACCTATCTCGCCAAGAAACAGAACCGCTCCGCTCGAAACTCTCAACGACCGCCAAGAAGGTCGAAGACTGGATAGTCCATAGAGAGGGACGACATGAACGAGCAAGAACGAAGAAGCAAGAGAGGCGAGACTGCGTCTAGAGCCGCCTGTGGGGAGACATGGTAGATGTTTCAACTTTCCTATGACCCCAGGCCGAACCTAGAAGAAACAATGCGAGCGATAGGTGGATACACTTGTACTCAATCCGCTCTCTCTCACTCTCCCCGCACGAGAGAAAACACTGGGAGTACAAAAGTCACGGGTGGCTGTGTCTTGATGTCCATGTCTCAGTGTCGAGAATCAGACCACACGCGCCAAGGAAACCTGTTTCTCGTTCTCGCTGTCGTTTGGGGGACCCTGATACTCAAGCTCATGACGTGGGGTAGATAGAGTTTCCAGTCTAGAATGCTGGAGAACAAAGGGGGGAAAAAAAAGAGCAAGCTCAGCCCAGCTTCGCAGGTGGGACAAAGTCCAACCGTTAGCACGGCACGGTTTCACCCGCCCCCACGGATTCGGCAGCCCTTCCCTAACGCGGGTGAACCAAAGATCGATCATCCACGGCTCCCTCCGGAACCTACACCCCCAGTCGGTCAGGTGCGGCTCGGACGCTATTTTTAAATGTGAGGGTCAGCGGCGCCGTGTTTGGATCGCGCTTATTGGGGTTACGGTGTTTCACAAGGGTAGCGTTCTTGTGGCTCGTGTTCTGAGAGCTATTTCCGTTGCTATTGAGTCGAATAGCCCCTCGAGATTCGAGTCTGGCTCTGTCTGTCAGAGAGCTTGCTGCAAGCGGCGCCCGCCATTGCGGAGGTGGGAGCCAGCGAATGGGGAGCAACGCTTCATGAAACACTGGGACAGATGCTGCTGTGGAAAAGTCATAATGTACATTATATCCAGTCGAGTCCAGTCCAATCCGATCCGATCCACCACGACCGGTCCAACCAATTCTAAAAGTATAATATATGCTAAATAAAAGTAGAAAGTATATGCATGCATGTCCAATGCCAATGATACCCACGTTCGACTCGTCGTTGAGACCAACGACGCAGAATCAAAAAAAAGTCTAGTAAAGAGCAAAGTTTAATATTGCTCCATATTATTCCAGTACAGCGTCCCGTGCTGCATCTCGCCGCGCGGGTTCAGCTCCCAGCCGAGCATCAGGTTCGTCCACTGCAGCATGTGGCTGGCGATCTTGATGTGCCCGACGTCCGTGGGGTGGTTCTTGGGGTTGATGTCGTTGTGGCCGAGGATGCCGTCCGTGTGGAAGAGGTAGACGAACCACCACTTGCGGTCCTTGAAGTGCTCGTACACGCGCTGGATCTCTTCTTCGTAGACCACCGTCTGCTCGTACTCGTCGCCTTCTTGGTTCCAGACGCCCCATTGGGTCTTGTTTTCTCGTTAGTTGAACTAGTTCTTGAGGGCTTGATAGGGTAGAGTGCGTACCATGATGACAATCGCGGCGTCCGGCCAGTGGCGGTGGATATCCTCGATGAGATCGATGTATCCCTGGTAGAAGTTCTCTCCGGGGATCTCGTTCGGGTGGCGGTGGTCGTTGCCGCCCATTTGGATGATGACCAGGTCGGCTGGTTGTTCAGCCGTCACGTCGTATTCTTCCGGCTCGCGGTCGTACATGGCGCGGGCGCGGGAGCCCGGGTCGGAGGCGCGGTGCCAGTACCAGATCATGCCGTGGGCGCCACCACCGTAGCATTGTAGGTCGACGAGACAGGCGCCAGGGTAGGCCTGCGCTTGTTAATAGCGTTCAGTATTGTACAGGTTGGGGAGAACTGACTGTGATGCCGAATTCGACGTTGCCAAGGCCCTGCGCGTAAACAAAGGCCCACGATGAGATTGTCTCATAGGTCGCGTATTGTCCACCCGTCAGTCTACCTCCATTAGCCGAGCTCAACCATATTTTCGAAGAGCGACGTACGATCCTCCGATAATTTCGACCTTCTTCTTAAATTGCGGGGGTTTCGTGAGCCGCGCGTCGACGTCGACGGATGCACCGGCGATCTGGACTGTGCGAAAGGGTAAGCGACGAGCGTGCGATCGAATCGATGTACTTATCCTATGCCCCAATTCGTGACTAAACCAGTTAGCATCTCAAAACGTCTCAAGCTAAGTTCGAGATGGGCGGCGTACCTCGCATCTCAAAAACATTGTCTCCGTCAAGCGGTAACTCTTCATATTCCGTGCCCGGTCCGACAAACTGATATGTTGCGTCGGCTGTGACGTTCGAGAAGCGCCAGTCGAGTCGCCCGAGCCTGCAGAGTTGTAGCGGTTGTGATTGAATTTGAGCCAGGGTAAATACCGGTACGCGACCATTGTGCCCTCGGAGGTGTGTTCCCCGAAACTGACCGCAAGCTATTCAACAGGTATTATTATTCATCGCTCGGTCGGAGGAGAGAGAATCGCGGTCGTACCTTGCTTCCGGAGAATTGCAGCTTGATACCCGGTGCTCTGGACTCGTTAGTGACGGTTCGGAGGCGAGGCGGAGGAAAAGGGGGACGCACGACCACCCTGCGACAAGTTAGCATCGACGAGAAAGCAAAGCGGCGAAAGTAAGGGTGGAAAAAAACGTACAGGAAATGTGTTTACTATCCCATCGTCCCTTGTACGAGATCTCAGGCGCATCGGCGTCGTAGTTCCGCCACGAGCTGTCGAGATCGATCGTGGACGCTTGTCCCGGGTAAGGATCGTCTCTCGGTTGTCCGTTCTGGAGAATCGTGGCCGAGACGCTCAGCGACCATGACAGCAGGACTGTGAGCAGACGGGGTGCAGACCACATTCTTTCATAAAGCTGTGGGCAAAACGAGCGACATGAAGGTTCAATCAAGAAGTGGATGTCGGAGGTCTGGAGTCGACTGGGGAATAATTTTCAGAGTGGTCGCTGCAACATGGCTTCAAGGGTCTCCAAGAGCTGGGCTCTGCGCTAGCGATGACGCGATGCCAGGTTGAGACTGCCCTACGGGACTTGTACCAATAACATTCCTCAAATGCACGGTGGAAAAGGGGCGGCCAGCCTTACAGTGCGAGGTTCATTTCCCCGCCTCCATCGGGGGCGGTTCTGGTTCGCTGCGTTTCTTGACGGCTGAATCCACTCTTAGAATGTGGCCGCCTATTTTTGGCCACTGATAAGTGCAACGATACCCCTGAATTTCTGTGGATGATATTGAAACTAATATGAGATGAAGGCACAAGACTCGTCTGACAAACTGTCCTCAACAGCAGAAGATTGAGGAACCGATTGTTTGCGTGTTACTGAAGATCACTTCCCCTTCCGCCCGTCCGGAACATCCTAAATCCGCCCAGCCCAGCCAGCTCACATCTTGGAAAACATCTGCTCCCTCTGCGCCCGCACATCCAGCTCCTGCGTCCACGTACTCCGCGGCTGCGTATACAGCCACCAAAAGATCCCCGCCAAGTCGCTTGGCTGCATCAAATACAAGTCCTTCTCCTTCAACCGCTCCGTCTCGCCGGCCTTCTCCCACCGCCGCCGCACAAACCCCCCGACAATGTCACTCTCGACCGGCCCGTCGACGATAACATGCGCCGCATGGATCCCTTTAGTCTGAAACTCGCGCGTGATGATCTGGCTCAGCGACCGCAGCCCGAACTTGCCCGGCGAAAACGAACTCAGTCCCGCGCTCCCGCGAATCGACCCCGTCGCGCCCGTGAATAATACCGTCCCACTCCCCTTCTCGAGCATACCGGGGAGGACGCATTTCGCGGCATAGAACGCGCCAAACAGGTTGATTTTCGTGAAACTCTCGAACTCCTCAGAGCTCGTCTCGAGAATCGTCCGCGGTGTGAACCGCCGCGAGCCTGCGTTGTAGATCAGCACGTCGACGACACCGAGCTCGGACTTGATGGATGCAAAGGCGGACTGCAGGCTCTGCTCGCTGCGCGCGTCCGCGACGTAATACTTGGATACGGGGCTGCCGACGGAGGAGTTGATGGTGTTTTGGATCGTGGCGAGCTTCGACTCCGTGCGGGCGATGAGCGCGACGGCGAAGTTCTTATGCGCGAAGTGGTGCGAGACGGCTTCGCCGATTCCAGGGCCGACGCCGATCACGGCCAGGACGGGCTTCTTGTCCGGGTTTAGTGACATTGTAGATGTAGATGTCGATACAGGGAGAGTAGATTGGTGTAAGCTGTGACTTAGTCGCAGTTGCAGTAATTGTAGGCTGTAGATTTTCAAGGGGATCTAATTATGGGGATACGTTATTAAAAGGTAGGAGAACCCGAGATTTGATGATTAGTCGACGATTAATGATGGAGTCGGATAATCTGGGGTTGAGGGCGTTGCCGAGAGGAATAATCGAAGCTCCGACAGTGATTAGTGATCGGCCTCGGGTGTCGAGGGAGTTGCCGACCAGACAAAGAAGCACATCAACCAAAGTCTAAGGGTAGAGAGGTGGCTAGACCTTCAAAGTTGACGGTTTTTAGCAGATCTATCTGAAAGTGGCTAACTCTAGAAGCGAAATACTAATCTCGTGTTAGTTGGTCTACTGTGATAGCCTCATTATATCCTCTACTATAACAAAATATATATTTCCGTGGAATGATGTGTGACCTTCACCCAGCAAAGACCTCCCAAAACACAGATACATCACGAGAAATTGATAGTTCTTGACCAAAACAAAAAGTCCAGTTTGTGAATATGTCAGGGCCTGGTAACTAGACGGTTGTTTAATGTACGGACAACAAGCTGAACCAAACTAGATTTGCAAATGATCATGACAACAATGCAAAAACAGGAAAGATAGTTAACTTAGTGCAAAGCATTTAGATCCTTATTGCTCTTTCAATAGGCCGATTTCTGTAATTCTTACATGATGGTGGATGAAGGGCTGACATTTTTTTTGGTCCACTGATTAGCAACAAATGTGCGGGGAAACATATGTAGAGAAACACGCGAGAGTGTAAGAATATGAAGCAAAAAATATATTATTTGTAATATGCGTTACAGAGTATGTTCCTGGATCTTGTACACCTTGAATGTACTTAGGGTACTGTAGGCAGTCTTGATTAGTTCTGGGTGTCTTGATGTCTTGACCTGGAAGCGGCCCTATCTTCCCAACGCAAGTACCAGCAATATGAGTAGCAGCGTGCCTGGAACGAACCTAATATCATCACCAAGGGCACTCATACAGCACATACCACACAGTCTCTCCATAGCCTTTTTTTCCTTCAACTAGACGCAGACTCCCATCAATAGCTGCTCTCATGCTGCAGCTGATTTACAGGGTTTGAAAAACAATAATGTAAGCTTTGGCTGTTATTCTGGTCGAAGGAGTAAGTAACTTCATACCTTGAGAGAACACATAGTATCATGAAGCTCCTCGAAGATCGTTTCAAAGTGCTCGATGTTCCATCCAATTATCTCCGTTTCAACGTTTTCGGTCTTCGCTATGCCATCTGTGTGGTTGTTGTGGGAATCCCTGGTGGCATTGGGTGCCCACCCGCTGCCCAGCATGGGTGGTGGGGACGTAGGTCGGTTGAAAAGGATGAGGTTTGGCTCTCTGAGAAGTTCGGCCAAGAGATCGAGCTCTTGCTGGGTTATCGTTACATTCTCGAGAATTTGAATGAAAGGATTCATTGTAATTGAAGGAGCTGAGACAAGGAAAAAAAGTCCCCAAGAAACCTGTGTATAGTATGAAAAGGAATACGGATGGAAATCTTCAAGCGGATCTAAATGATGTAATCCAGGTCGCACAGGGCCAGCATTTCTTAAATATCGCGGGGAAAGTAAGTACCAACCCCGCAGGCATTAGGGCAATCCTCAGCTGCGTCTTCTTCGGGGACGTGTCTGGAACCTTGGAGCTTACGTGGCGACAAGGCCTCACTCCCTGGCGTATTCTGGAGAATGTTTAACTTTTTGTTTTTACTTTAGTAATACGGAATGTGGATCTGACCATTTTTCAAGATGACATACTCCGCCAGCTCGGCCAGGGATAGATCTAATGTGAGTGGGTGTTGATATTCTCACAGGATGAATAGCAGTCATACCATATTTAGCAACTCTACAGGTGCTATTAGGCCTAAACTGACGTTAGGTACGTAAATGAGCAACGCTAGAACAGCCTTTCATCCTCCACAGGAAATCACGTATGTTGTCCGAGTCTCGGTAAATCCAATAATCACGGTGAATTCTGAGCGGAAGTACTATGAACGGACGACTTGCGAAACATCTACTTTCGAGTGTTAGGTGTACTTCTATGTAACACACCGCGAAACTAGCCCAGTATCGAGTGGAGTGCCTTCAGGTTTGCAATAACTTCGGTGGCACGCCTAGACCCAGGCCTCAGAACGCTGTCCATGAAGCTCTTGGACTCCAGCGCGGTCTCCGTCCCAGAAAAAGCGATTTTGCCGAACGGCTCCCGAAGAGACTTGCCAGCGTCTGTTGATAACACTTAAACCCATGACCGGACTCGGCGCACCCAGGAATGTGCCGTGCTTTGCCCATTCAAACTCGTGAGTTGCAATGGGCCAGGCATCTCCACCCTGACCTTGTGGCAGGCCAGTTTGATGTGTGCAACGACGGCCTCGCGACGCTGCGCTTCTGGAACCATCGACCACTGTCGACCAGGGTCACCAACCATGAAGCATGTAACAACCCACTGCTCGTGCTCCGGGATAGACGTGTCTCGAGTGAAGCAGACCAGTCCCTGAGACGAGAAGCTTCCTGAAAGCTCCGGGGCGTCATACCTCCACCATGGGCGATCGAACACCAGAGCTAACTTGGAATAGTAGCCGAGGACAGTGGATTGCGAAATGAGCCTTTTCGCCGCTGGGAGCTCCGGCTCAAACTTGATGGCCGAGTACAGAGGAGTGAAGATACTTAGAATGACCTGCTTGCAGTAGAAAACATTGTCGTCCCTGGCTTCCACGCGGACTACATCGCGGGTTTGGCTGATCTTTCGCACTCGGGTTGAGAGATAGATCGTGCCATCCGCCAGCTCACTGACCAGTAACGGGGCGAGTTGGCCGCAACCTATGTATTGCGCAGAAGAAGACTCGGATATGTAAGATAGCACTCGGGCTAGCAGTGGGAGAGGCATCGGGCAAACACCGAGTTCACCCCTTATTAGGGCTAACCTTGCCTCCTGCGACGCGCAGATATTGACCTCCATCCTTCTTGTCGGACAGCATTTGCTAAAGGCCACAATTGCTGGCTATGTAGTTTAGATAGAATAGAAAACCCATCTCACAAGCCTCAACCCCCAGCATGGCGCGAGTGATGTAGGTGGCAAATTCCTTGACGACAGGGTCGGTCCCATTTACCTCGGCGAATTGTCAAGCGCAACATTGTCATATTCCTTTGCCTTTGGCGAGGCAGAGGGATTTCAACGTCGATACCCTTGGCCAGGTCATCCACTACCCCGCGCGCGCGTTGCAACACCTCGTTAGCCCGAAAGGAATTTGACAACCATATCAATGAAAATGGATAACATAGGCAGAACTTACAGGCGGTTCGTCATAATCTCCGACCGTAACAATGCCGTGCGAATCAGTAGTGAATGTAAGCCCAGTCACTCGCTGTTGAACGGTCCGGAGCCCGTATTTTTGAGCCAGAGCCCACACCACCTTCGCTTGCGTAGTGTCATTGATCCAGGCAGCTCCCAATATCTATGTTGCCGTTACTGCTGGGAGACGCCTGCTTGCCACCCACACGGTCAATGGCACTCAAGCACCACACAGGAAGACTCCAGCTTCCTGGAGATCAACCGCGGCCTGGAGACCGCACAGTCCGGCGCCGACGACGACAACATCGACCTCGCGAACCTTCTCCAGCTGTGCGCAACGTGGAGCGATATCCGCCCGCTGCTGCGACTTCGGTATGGCAGCTGTCGCTTCCACCTCGTACTGGAGCCGCGGATCAGCCAAACGGCTCCACGGATATAAGGACTCCTCATGGGGAGGGGCTTGCCCGCGCTGAACAAAACGCTTGACCTCTTGGCTATCGAATTCTACCTGCCCAGCAACCTCGACGATGTTAGCGTCTTTAGCTATTGCCACATGAGAATAGCCCCTTTTGGGGGGGAATGGATAGTCGGAGGTGAGTTATGTTTGACTTGCGGTGCCATTGCTTGTGTTGATTGAGCATGTATAAATGGAGAGAGTGTTGGACAGAACTATCATTCGGCGGTAGATCCGTATTCCGGATATAGTAAATGCTTCAGTAAGATCGACTCCCATGTGGTCTCTACCAAGAATGGCGGCCGGCGAGCAGATGGGTCCTTTCCCACGACCTTCCTGCGGTGTCCAAACATAAAAGGCAGCACAAGTGAGACTGAGGGGTTACTTATACCTGACGAATATAGGATCTCGGAGCTCTTTTGGAGATGGGGGAAAAAGGCCTCCCATCTCGCTCATCCTCGTGCTCATAGCTGGCTATAGTAATATTCTCATAAGGTAAACCGCCTAAGCCTAGCCAATGATGTAGGTGGACACATTAATCTGACGCGGTGCGCCGAGAGACACTAGGGAAGTGATAGCGTTGTACAGATATCGAATGGTGTAAGACGAGGCGTGCGACGGCCTCTTGGCTGTCTATACCCGCTGAGCAAGTGATGCGGAGCTGATTCCTCAGCGAATGCGTAATCCATCCCAGTAGCGGCCAGCAGAGGACTGGGCTTCACGGAGTAAGCTGGCGAGAAGATAACGGTTTTCATGCCCATGGGAAAGTGATATCAGTTAGAGAGGAATTGGTCCGCGCTCAACACTTTCCCATTCGTTGCCTATACTGAGGGCTGAACATGAATAAAGGTATCAGTAATGGTCATTAAGTTTATTAGTAATATGGTCATGACAGGAGAATATCTATCTATCTATAAATTATATATCGCGCACACAAACCCCGCAGTCCAGGCCAGCGCAGAACAAACAACATCACCCATTAAACCCATCTGGGGCATATTAAACCAACCCTCTATGTAACCCACCACCCACAATCTCATTTATTAAACCAAATCATGCCGCCGTAACCTCACTTTCGACATCCCCCTTAACACTAACATTCTTCTCCGCGCGCAAACCCTGCTTGGTCTCCAACGCCCGATTGAGATCATACCCCTGGGTAAGAAAACTCAACAACATGGCCACGCCCGAAACCGCCGCACAGACCGCATACACAATGCGCAGCGAATCCGTATACGCGGTGCGCAGCTGCAGCTTCTCCTCGCCGTCCGCCATCGCTTTAATCACCTCTACCAGCCCCGCCGCATCCTGCGAGTACGCGTCCGCCATCGGCGCGAGGGCCGGGTAGCGGAGTAGATTGTGGAACATGCGGTTCTGGAAGACCACGCCGCCGATGGCGACGCCGACGGCTTGGCCCATTGCGCGGAAGAAGCTGAACATGGCGACTGCGATGGCGAGGGTATCGTTGGTCGCGGAGGCCTGGACGGCGAAGCCGATTGCGGGGAAGAGGAGGCCGAGGCCGATCCCGGGCACGATGTTGATGAAGATCCAGGCCGGGATGCTGGTGTCGACTTTCATGTATGTGAGGAGGCCCAGGCCGAATGTGCCGAGGATCCAGCCTGTCCAGACAGCCCAGCGGTAGTGGCCGAGTTTCGTCACGATTATGCCGACGATTGCGGCGCTGGGGGCGACCGTGAATGTTGCGGGGAATAACGCTACGCCCGCCATTATGGGGGTGTACCCCTTCACGGCTTCGTAGTAGAGGGGTTGGTAGTAGAGGATGCACCAGAGGACGAGGCCCTGTAGGAAGCTGCCGGCGAAGGAGACGATTGCGGTGCGGTTTTGGAAGATCTTCGGTGGGATTATGGGGTCAGTTGCGTAGCGGTATTCGTAGAAGGAGAAGACGAGGAGGCCGGCGACCCCGATCAGGAGGGGGACGAGTGTGCGCCAGCTGTTCCAGGGGTAGAGAATTCCGCCCCATGTGAGTGGGATGAGGAACGAGGAGAGGCTGCCGATGAAGATGACGGTGCCGATGTAGTCGATTTGGCGGAGCTTCTCGGCGAGGGAGGTTGGGAGGATGTTTAGTTTTAGGAAGAGGACAATTAGCACGCCGCCAACGCCGATGAAGGGAAAGTTGATGTAGAAGATCCAGCGCTGGATACGAATGTTAAAACATTTTTCATCAAATGGAAGGGGTGTAGGAAGCATACCCATGTAACGCCCTGCGAGAATCCACCACCAAGGATCGGCCCAGTCACCGAACCAACACTCCACATGGCCGAGAGGATACCAAAGTACTGGCCTCGAAGACGGAGGGGAACAAGGTCAGTGACGATGACCTCGCTGAGCGCGATTAGTCCTCCACCGCCGACACCCTGTATCGAACGGCCAACGAGCATGTAAGTGAAGTCCTTAGCAACGGCACAGACAACTGTCCCGACGAAGAACAGCACCAGCCCAATGAGGATGAGCGGTCGTCGGCCGAAGATGTTCGATAGAGAGGCGAAGTTGGGTTGGAAGACTACATAACAATGATTAGCATGCCAGAACGCGTTTGGTGTATGAACCCGGGGAAAGTATACATACCTGTCGACGCCAAAAGGAACGAAGTTCCACTCCAGAATGCTTCAATAGCAGTACCATCGAGATCGCGCGTAATGATCTGCAATACGATCATGAGTGAGCTTCGTTCCAGAACGACACAAATAACGAGATGGCAATACTCACCGGCAGGGCAACAGAGATGGAGGTCCCATCGAGGGCAACCATGAGCGTCAACACCGACAGCGTCACAAAAGCCAATATCCCCCGCTTGCCGAGGGCAAACTCCTCCATCTCCGGCGTGACATGCTTAGCAGTAGAGGCATCTGGGGTGGGGGTGGTAGTAGTCGTCGAGGAAGCCGCATCGGGCTCCGCGAGGACGCCCTCTTCTTTTGTCATTGTGGTTCGCAGTTAGGGTAGCAAAAAAAAGAAAAAGCTTGGTTAGGAGTAGATATTTTGTAGCTTGCGTGGAGAATCAAGAAGATAGCTAGTAGCTGTGCGATTGAACAAGAATGTGATTATCAGGGTCGACTACCAAAGATATATACATGACGCTGCCCAAAGGCATGACGATAAAGGGTCCATTCAGCTCAAGGGATTTTAGTCCTACGGGGGAATGTGAGGTCCGATGGAGGAAGGATCATGATATTGGTCATTCACTCATTCCGTATTCAACCATAATGGCATAACGAGAGATTGGATGGTTTGGCAAATACGATGCGAGCGGAGGAAAGACCCGCCGAGCGTGTTGAGTTGGCCCGCGCCATCTCCCCCCTGGCCGCCTCAGCGCAGATTGCCCGCCGGATGAATTGTTCAGCCGTCCATACGGATGGGCCAATTACAAGAGACACTAAATTGAACAGAGCTTAGGTAGGTGGACAGTGGGCCCGGACCGAGAAGAGAACCGGACTCGGACTCGGAGCTGGCGTTCCAAGCGTCGATTTCTCGTTCATCTCGTGGACTTGTTGCGTTGCGATCCTGTTTCAGGCATCCAGATTAACAATTAATTATTACTAGTCTATCAGGTCTATCGATGGTCATGACACATAACAGCGTGATGTTGGTACAGCTCCTGTTGGAGTAAGTCACGTCAAAGCGCAGCAACCTGACGCTGCTCGTCAAACGCGCGATCCATCTCGTGCTGCCCATACGGCGGCGGCGCCTCATCACTCAGCTCGCTCTCTACAAACACCGGCGGAGGAGCCTCGCTAGAGAAAGTATCCCCCTCCCACACCCTATAATGCGGCGACAGGTAGATGAACACGGGGATGGAGAGCCGCAGCTAGGTAGAGAAGATTGCGTCAGCAACTTAGGTACTCCTTCGGCCCGCGGAACTGAATACGAGCTGTACATACCTCGCTAAAGTGGCTGTCAGGATTCTGCATCCGAACGTGGATTTTCAGTTTGTGCTTGATCTCGATCCCCAGCACGCTCGTGTCTTGTGCGCACTCGCCCAGGCAGCGGGGGAGCTGCATCGAGCGGGAGAATTGGAGTCCGTCTGTTAACTTTGATGTATAGTGGGGAGTGCTCTCGTCGACTTCGTACCGGTCGCTTGCAAGGATGGTCGTTGTGCTTGAGTTGTTGCGCCCCGAGAGGAGCGCGTCTTCGTTCAGTGCGAGGTCGCGGGTTTCGGTCAGTTGCGACTCGATGTGTGCGATCTTGAGACCGGGGAGAATAGGGACGAAGTCATAGTTGACGTCTATCGATGTTCCGAACGCGACGACTTTGCTGGGCATCTCGACCCGGTATGCGATCTTTTGTGCCCAAACTTCGTCGAGCGTCTACGCGTGTCAGCTGGAGATCAGCCTTCTCAATGAACCGAAGTACTCACCAGATCCATACACTCCGGCTTCGGAGCACGAATCACGCGAAGACGTTTGCGATATGAGATATTCTTCCCGTGCTTCCGCCCAATGTCGACGGTGAAACCATATGTGATCGACGCATCCTTGAGCCCTTCTATACTCTCCGGCATGGACCCCTCGAGGAGGACATTGAACGGATATTTGTAGTCGCCGGCCGGGAAGACCTCGAGAGCCGTCCGATAGACATCGTGGAATTCCCACGATTGCTTGTAGAATTCGGTTTCTCGTGACGGGCGCTTGAATCCTGCTGCGCGGGTGGGGAGACTACATATACGTAAGGATAGTCAGCTTTGCGCCTCGATTGCAATTGCAATTGCAATTCCAACAAAGACAGACAACTCACGTTACTCGCCGAACACCGCAAAGGTTCAATCGGATGTGCTTGATTGGCGTTGCCTCCTTGAGTCGGAAGACGAGATTGCCGCTTAGGTAGACGCCCATTGCTTCCTGTTCTGATCCGTGGAAGACCACATGGTCCCTGTCGAGCCTGTAGGAGTTAGCTTTGATTGTCTGTAATACAGGATGAAGATGACAACGTACTGGACGTCAACAAACTCCTTGCTGTTGACACCCTCGAACTTGTGCCGATGGAGCGACATTGTTGTATACAATTGAGGTGTAGATGGTGGTCGAAAATAAAGTGTAGCGATTCAGCGCGATCGGGCGCAAGGTAATGTTCTTAACCAAGTGTCCAAAAAGCTATAACGGAGATTGTATAGCAGAGCGTAGCTGAAAAGTTTTTGTCTTAAAAAAAACCGTGAGGTAAACATAACGTAAGGCATCCCAAATGCGCTGGCAGTGGCTTCAGCCGCTCTACTTAAGGAAGCGGCGGAGGAACCGAACACTCCGCCGGCGGCCGACTGCCCGTCGCATGATAGACTTTGCCATTGTAGATCCTTTTTCGGCATATGATTTCACAAACACGTTAGCTGTTCCGGCGTAGGCTACAAATTTCCCCCTTACTACTCGGCCCGATCGTTACTTGCACATGCAAATTCGAGGCCCGGCAACGCTTGTCCGCTGCCAAACGCCATCTTCGCCGATCGCCGTCTCGCAAGCTAACCTCCATTGGGTCTAGGCCCCAGCCGCAAGGGTGATGTGAGGAAGGCGCCAGCGGTGACGGTGTCAAGACGATGAGATGAGATGATTCGGACGTGGCCGGCGCTTGTTGCTGCGTCATTTCGGAGAGTGCACCACCCTTGCCGCTTCAGCTTGCTGGCTTGCCTTGTTGTCAAGTGATGTTGAGTGACATGTGCGGCCTTCATTGGCTTTTGATTGCTACATATTCCGCCGAAGAGAAATCGGGGGCTGAATGTCAGAAGATGACTGCAGGTCGCTGCGCTGCGCCTGTTTCTGCCAAACGGGGCCAGACCAGACAGACCCTGCGCCTGGAAAGGCCCACTCGTCAGCCCACTCTATTTAGCCTACACTGCCGGTTCATCACCGCGACATGCGCATGTGCCTGCACTATTTTTTTTCTTTATCCGTGTGTCTATGGCATATCTGTCATTCGCAAATTCGTTGCGGTGTCAAATGCCTGCCAAAACACCTTTTCCATTCCGACTATGCCCCCCGTCACGATAATCATTCGGAACCCTGGCCTCCCATATGTACTCCCTCCCCTGCTCCCCAGATGTTGCAATAGATCCCCGTCGCTTTTCTGAGTTACCTCGGCTGTCTGGTGAATCGCCTCAGTGATATAGATCGCAAATCGGGTGCCCAATGTTCATCCCTAGATCAAACGGACCGATGAGCAGCATACCCACACCAGGTATCGCCACAATCTCCTTCACAATCTCCAGAGCATCCTTTGTC
This sequence comes from Aspergillus ustus, assembly GCA_000812125.1. Taxonomy (NCBI): domain Eukaryota; kingdom Fungi; phylum Ascomycota; class Eurotiomycetes; order Eurotiales; family Aspergillaceae; genus Aspergillus; species Aspergillus ustus. Next base: position 146,767 of record JOMC01000069.1, read on the forward strand.
TCGACTTGAATCGCAACGATCGGCTCGCTATACGCTTGCTCAATATACTCCATCCCTCTCAATTCTCGCACACTTCCACCGTGTGGAGCCTGCTCAACGAATTTCTCGACCGCTAGTAAGTAGACTCTCAAACCCCCTATTACCCAGAGGCCGGTACTTGGAGTATCGCACGACATTCTTCACATCTTCGGCGGTTTTAATCCCCGGTACTGGAACCGCATGCGCCCGGCTATCAAATGGCCGCTTTATCATCGACTGCTGCCCCTCGGGAACACGGACGATCGGCGACGCACCGCACGCTGCGGCTGCAGCGACAATCTCGTGCATGGGGTCGTCGAAAAGGTTTCCGTGTTCGAGGTCAACGATGAGCCAGTCAATGTCCAGAGATGAACGGCACATGGTCCGCGTCAGGGTTGTCCCTGCCCGGGAGCATCTGCCACTCGCCGAAGCCGGGGAATCCCGATCTTAGGGCTTTTTGTAATCGGTTGGCGTATTGAATTTGCGGTTTCATGTTTACATTGTTTGTGAATTGGGTTACATCTACGTTTGATGTCGGAATAGGAGGTATGCACCTGCATTTATCAACATAGGCACGAGGGGCATGGGGTAGGCGTGCCCTGGTATCTACGGGGACTACTGCCAGAGACTCTATACTATACCAGATGCGACCTGAACAGGTATCGTAAAGCGGACTCGATAGTAGGGCATCAGATCAAAGTGAGGTCTATTCTCTGGCGAGTCCAAGTGATCCTCCGTATGTCGGATACGGAAGCCGAAGGGCTTTGCCCGGAGAGGGGGCGGTTTTGTCTTGGGGATCGGGTCCTTGTTGCGACCAGAACCCCTCCATAATTATCGCATACGTAGTCTAATACCATACTGCGGCGTATTTATGAGATGAGCGCAGCCAGCCGGACTACCCTTGCTTATCTTTGGAGTACCCCCCAACTCCCATACCCTGTTTCTATTGCGCAGCGGTACCCAGTTCTCATAACGACCTACCTATCTATCTATCAAGCATCCAAAATGGCTTCTCTTCGCTACTAGACCGACCCCGCCCTCCTCTTATCCCGTACCAATGGTTAGATGGATTGGATATGGGTGGGAGTTGCGAGAGTTAGATTTGTATTGTTCTTAATAGTTCGAACCTATTTTTATCTTCAGCTTCTGCCTCGGTGTGTCTGTCTCCCACCATCTCCTATGATCCACTATTCCTTCATTCCTTTTGATTCATTCTTGCCCGTTCATAGTGGGATCAGCATATCCATATCTACCTTCACTCGTGCCAACTGTGGGGCATGTCCAGTTTTCATTAGAGGCCAAAGATCTCAGTCAGAGAAACCATGCTCAATGACGACTAGGATTTAGAATAGCTTTCGCCGTCTTCTGGAGATAATCAGTTGCCTATTCTTGCATTCTGAACTCATGACTTTTGCTGCGTAAGTCGAAAGATTATATAGCTAACAGGTGTTTGGTGAGACAATGGTGTATAGGTAGGGTAGACATGCGGTACGGCATGCTCGATACATAGTGTACTGTGAGGATGGTAAAATGGGGGTTTGGTGTGTGATATTTCGGGAGAGAGAGAGGAAAATAAATATTAGCCTTACTATAGATAGATAGGTGTGATTAGTCTGTCTCCTGACTGTCGTGAAAGGGTGAAGGCGAGTTTCGCCGCAATATCAAAGCTGGAGGATGGTGTATGTATTTGTCACGTCATGATTAATTTAGAGAAACAGAAGAAATCGCAGAGCTAATCTCAGATAAAGGTCAACGCATAACAAACCAAAACATACTAATTCAATCTGGACATAAGCACAAGAGCTAAACGTCGCAAACCCCGCACTCCCACCCCGTTTCCCCCTACTCAACAACATACATCTCTCTCAGCATCGAATCCAAAAACTCCCTCTGCTCGACAATCCACTCCCTACACTTCACCACATCAAACCCCCTGCGCGCCCTCCCCCTCTCCCCCTCCCGTTTGATCATCCCCCTCACCCTCCCCTCCATCACCTCAAGCCGATAGGCAAAATAATCCGCATACATCTCATCAAGGTTACTGATCGCCCTCGTCCCAACGAGAATACTTTCATCACGCACATCCGGGTCCCTTGGCCGGAACGGCGTCACCATGGTAATCCGCTCGCGCCCGCCTAGCGCCTTCAGCGCCTGGTGCTCGAGGTACCGCCCCTGCATGACGACGGAGTACCCCTGCGCGGGGCCGCGCACTTTTTTGATTGACCCGTTCGGCAATTTAATGGCCGTTTCGCCGCCTAGCATCCCCGTGCAGTCGCTGAGCATCGTTACGCACACGAAGGGGAAGGAGTCGTAGTGCCACGCGAAGGCGGGGACGTTATCCTCGTTGATGTTGTTGGTGTTGTCTGGTGACGGTTTGGTTGTGGTGGTTGTGAGACCGTCTTCATCATCATCCTTGACGGCGACGTTGATGTTGGCGATTTCGTAGTCGAAGACGGGGATTAGGTCGATGCCTGCTGCTGCGGAGACCTTCGATAGCACCTCGGGGGATTTCCAGACGTCGTAGATGAAGGGGGCGCGGCTGCAGAAATATCCATATCAGGCTTTGGAATGGATAAGAGAAGAATAAAGGTAATGGAAGGAAAACATACGCATGCCCCATCCCCCGAATCATATTCGTGCAAAAGCTCGACGCATACTGACAGTCCGCGAGGACCTCCTCACTGAAAATCTCCGCGCGCATCTGGCGGATCGCCTCGGTGGTGAAGAGTGGGAAGGGCTCGGAGATGGCGTTGGGAGAGATCCCTGCGCCCTCGAGGCCAAAATCGGCCATCTTGTGGATCTTCACTGGGGGCTCGTAGGCGAGGTGTTCGGATGGGGTGAAGGTTGCGCGCTCATCCTTGGGGATTCGGGCGTTTTCGATGAGGCTCCGGGGGAGGATGCGCGTTGGGCGTGTGGCTTTCTTCGTTGTTGGGCCGGTTACCTTGGGTGCTTTGAAGGGGGTGGTTGTTGTTGTGGTGGTGGTGGTGATGGTGCTTGTAGCCTCTGTGGCGAGGGTGGGGAGGAGGGCTGCTGGGGCCATTGTGATATTATGAGGTGGTTTATAGAAAGTATTAAGATTAGTTGAGACGGATGAAGCTCGCTGTGGTGCTTGTTTGGTTATCAGATCTGGCTGGTTCGAACGGTTACTTATAGTTCTCATTCCACGGGCATCCCATGAACTCCGGGTATGAACAGCCACCTGGGGCTATCCGTGCGAGATGGTCATGAGAACATGGAGATAACGCGGCCACGGGTATGTCTTCCTTTGCGTTGCCGCCCACCAGCAGTATCATCATGATAGGGCTACCGATAGTCAGGGTCTAGAATCGGTATCACGGGCCAATGGCTGGCTGTCGGGTCAGTCTCGCGAGCTAAAGATAGACTCCCGAGGGTTCTATCTAGATAGTCGATCATCGGCTGTCTCGGTTTTCTCTCCCGACTGGATACGTTGTCCAAATAAGGTTAAAAAATGTTGCCATAGTTCAGATGTTAAAACTGCAAGTCAAAATAGCAGTGCACCCTAAGACTGCCTCTAGTAGGAACATGAAGGCAACGCCGACATGCAACGTACACTTGCACCACCCCGTATTGATGTTTCCCTCGATAAACCGGAGAGCTCTGCTCGAGCTAGATACTCACAGCCGCCTTTCCACGGCTGAAATGCACGAGGGAAGCTAAGTGGGAACAAAGGGAAACGCTTATCTCGCAGGTGGGTGTTCTCTCGGAAGAGGAAGCCGAGGGCGTGCAGCTCGAGAGGAGAACCGGAGAGGCTCCCCCGCAGATCCCCTCACGCGGTGATAGCAGTGTCGTAAAAGGTCCGATACTCCTCACTTTGCCAAAACCCTGGGAACAAACCATCCTGCACTTCATTTTCGTTGAAAGTCCTTCTGTTTGACAGACCCAAAATGTCCTCCCTCTCCCTAAAAGACCCCTCCCTCTTCATCGAAGCCTCATACATAAACGGCCACTGGATCCCCTCACACTCCGGCGCCACCTTCGCAATCAGAAACCCCGCTACCGAAGCACAGCTAGGAACATGTCCAGAGAGTACCCTCTCAGACCTCAATTCCGCAATCAACGCAGCATCCGCCGCATTCCCCCACTGGCGCTCTCTCCCAGGCCGAACGCGCGGCCGCTACCTCCGCAAGATCTTCGACCTACTAGTCGAAAACAAAGAAGACCTCGCGCGGATAATCACCGCGGAAAATGGAAAATCGAAAAGCGACGCCGAAGGCGAAGTCCTCTTCTCCGCATCCTTCTTCGAGTGGTTCGCCGAAGAAGCGCCGCGGATCTACGGCGACGTGATCCCGCACAGCAACCCCTCGAGTCGGACGCATGTTATCAAGGAACCCGTCGGTGTATGTGGCTTAATTCTTCCTTGGAATTTTCCCATGGCGATGGGCGCAAGGAAGATTGCGGCCGCGTTGGCTGCGGGGTGTACGGTTGTTATCAAGTCTGATGGGCTGACGCCGTTTTCGACGAACGCCTTGGTCGCTCTCGCTGAGCGCGCGGGAATCCCGCCTGGGGTGGTTAATGTTGTTACAGCATTGAATAATACGCCCCAGCTTGGGCTTGCGCTGTGCGAGTCGGAGATCGTCAAGAAGATATCCTTCACGGGCTCGACGAGGGTGGGCAAGTTGCTCATGAAGCAGTCGAGCGATACGCTCAAGAAGTTGAGTTTGGAACTTGGTGGTAATGCTCCATTTATTGTCTTTGACGATGCAGACGTGGAAGTCGCAGTTAGCAGCGCGTTGGTGAGTAAGTTCAAAGTGACGGGCCAGACCTGCGTCTGCGCGAATAGGATTTATGTGCAAGCCAAGATATATGATCGCTTCAGCACACGGCTTGTTGAAGAAGTCGCCAAGTTCCGTGTTGGAAACGGGCTCGAAGATCCCTCGGTGACTCACGGGCCGTTGACGACGGGGGTAGCCAAGGTGGAAGAGCACGTCCAGAATGCGGTGTCGAAAGGTGCAACGCTCCTCCTTGGAGGCAAGCGGCTTCCGTCGCTGGGTAAGAACTTCCACGAGCTGACCATCCTCGCCGACGTCGACGATAGCATGAAGGTGATGAGCGAAGAGACCTTTGGTCCGTTGGCTGCATTGGCTAAGTTCGACACCGAAGAGGAAGTCATCCGACGGGCTAACAAGTGCGACGTCGGACTTGCTTCATACCTGATGACCACAGATCTCGCGCGGGCGCACAGAGTTTCTGAAACCTTACAGTTCGGCATGGTTGCTATCAATACGGGTGTTATCTCAGATGCTGCTGCTCCGTATGTCTCCATCTCCCCATTTACGCCACTTTCAATCAAGGTAATTAAACGGTATACTGACTATCGCAGGTTCGGAGGCGTCAAAAATTCCGGGTTCGGGCGCGAAGGAAGCAAATATGGTGTGGAGGACTATATGACTCTCAAGACGATCATCACAGGCGGGATCAAGTCTGTCTACGCACATCTGTAGTCTAAGTTATCTGGGGATGCCATGGAGACAACCAGGGCCGTGACGGAGGAGATGCTAGTTAGTAGTAATGTTGTGATATCCGGATAGAGAACGCTATCTCAAGCTATTGTAAAAATGGCGGCGAGTCACGTACGTAATGGATCCGAGGAGCCTATAATTACGTTGCTCCGAGATCTGACTCTTGCTATTAATGCGCAATTTACGAGACCCGAACTACATATACATATACATACACATACATACTTGTACTGGGTGCGGGCAAGAAAGGTCAAGGGCGGTGGCCTCACTCCGCCCCTCCTAGTTAACGTAACATTAAATGCGCTTGTATGAATCTGACATATGGCCAAGTAGCAGCCAATCCTACTCTCCCAAATCTGCAACTCTCTATATATACACAACCCCCTCCTCCAAAAGCCAAGAACAGAGCTAAATAGTCTCATCCCACGGCTGCAACCCCGGATCAAGAACATAACTCTCAGGATGCCCGATCTGATTAACAAGAGAAAAGAACTCATACGACGAAATCCCAATACTATCCAAGAAATCCACATTCGCTGCGTCCTGCGCTGCCGCCTCTAGCTCCTCCGATGGCGAGCCTTGGTCTACGGCCATGGACAGCGGGAGGGTTTCGGGGCCGTTGCTGTTACTACTACTGCTATGAGGACCGCTGTTTTCGGCGGCGGCGGCGGCGGGGTCGAGGTCGTGCAGGTCAGCACCGCGTGTGGATTGTGTCTGCTCCTGACCAACCAGAACAGCCGTAGGATCAGGAGGCAACACTGCAGGAACAGGGAGGATAAGCGTCTCCATACCACGGCGTTCAATGCGGAGAGCAAGCTCGCGAAAGAGCGTCTCGAGCTGGACGAGCTCTGATTTCCGCGCGGAGGCGAGCTTGTTCCCCTTGTCGATCATCTGGTCGAGGACCGCGTATGCATCTTTCAGACTCGTCTGGCTCTCTGTGACATTCGGGAACAGCACGCCGGCCATGGCGATGTGCAGGGCCGCTCCGTAGGTGAATTCCATGTCGAAGGGGAGGAACATTTCTACACCTTTTGTGTGACGGCGGTCAGCTTTTCGCTTTTTGATTGCATACTGCGTTTGAGGTTGGGGAAATGGTGGTACTAACCAAGAAGGCTATCTTCATCAGTGAGTATCTGCAGTGTCTTAGCCGCGGATTTTATCCCTGCCGATATCAGCGCGTTTGTCGGCGCTACGATGCTCTGCCAGTCTTCGGCGCCGTGGCCGAGCCTTTCGAGGCGTTCTTTGAGGACGGAGAGGAGGAGGGGGCGGGTTGCGACTATCACGCACTGCAATTTGCATTCAAATTAGAATCTGTATACCCTAATTGGACGAGGGAAGGGCTATTATAGAATGGACGTACCTGGTGATAGAGTAATGTGATATGCCGCGTGCCCTTCGGCATCGTATCGACCGAGTTCTGGAATTTGATCTGGATGATACTCTCGATTTCGCGCGCGTGGCCTGCGAGCACATGCAGGACTGATCGTGTTGTTTCGAGGAAGGTGCCCAGTTGCGTTTTCGTACCCCTGTAGATAGCTGGCGCAGTACACCATTAGCTTTCCATTGCCATCATCATCATCATCATCATCATCATCATCACGACGCCCGAAATTGGCCTCTAGCGACTCACAAGAGAGTATATAGGACAACAGATGCGACAATCTGACCAACAACCCCAGAGTCGCATCGCTCTGCGACGAGGTCGCGGGCGGATCCAGCAACGTCGTAATATCGCTATCCTTCGGGGTCATCGAGGCACCGACCGAGCTCGAGAAGTGCTGGTCGAGGATGTACAGCGTCCACCAGAGATTTCGACAGCGGGCGACGGTGTCCGCGCCAAGTTCGTCTTCGGGGAGCTGCGTGTGCATCCCGTCCATTTCGGCGATGCGGATAGCGTGTCCGATCTATTCCATCAGTCATGGGTAATAAGGGGGGGGGTAGTAGTTAGGCAGGCAGGCAGGCACGTACGTAAACATTCGCTGACGCGCGATGGTCAATCGAATACAGGTACAACCCTGTCAGCGAGAGAACCTCGATAGCCAAGAACCCGCCGCGCGACAGCGCAGTATGATCCGGCATCAGCGACATAGCGCGGAGAAAAAACTTAGCCCCCGGCGGGTCTTTCGCACTCCTACTGGGTAGCAGGAAGGCGTTCCCGAACGCCAGGACAAGCAGGAACTGAACGAACCACAGGCGACATTCGTTTGCGTGCTTAACCGAGTCGCCGTAGTAGAAGCGGTGGACGTTCTCGACGAAACCCTTCTCGTCGATGAGCAGGTGATTGTGGCCTAGGTGGAACTTCACTGTGTTGAAGAGGTATAGCGCGTGGTCGATCGAGGGGAGGTTGCTGATGTCGGGGTGTTCGTTTGCGCGCACCGGCTGCCACTGGATCGGGTACAGGTCGCCGTCGAACAGCTCGGGGCCGCTGTAGTGGGATTCGACGTGCAGGTTCTCGGCGATCATCAGTTTCAGCCGTGCGGTGAAGGACCATGTTGATGTCGGGGCGAGCCAGGCTGGTTAGTTATGTTAGGGCGATTTGGAAGAGGGAGTGGGAAATGGTCTCTCGCTTACTCCAGTTGCGCTTCGTCTTGTGGTTCTTCTTTATGATTCGCGACGGGAGTGTGAACGGGCTTGTCCAGATCGTTCGTGCGGAGTCAACAGCGAGTATACCGTCTGGCTGGGACTCGGCGTTGTCTGTACAGCCTTAGCATCTCAGCCAACACCAGGTATATAGTAAGACAGGCATACCATCGGGGTCAACCTCAGACCCGAAAGCCGACGCGGCAGTCCGCTTAACAGACGGCGACCTCTCATTCGCAGGTCGCGGCTTCTCACGACACAGCTGTTGTTGTACCTGCTGCTGTATCTGCCTCACCGGCTCACCGGCCTTTCCCTGCAGTTCACGAAGATACCTGGTCACCATATATCGACTGGCTCCATAGAAGCGCGGGTCCTCCATCGCAGGTGGGCTTCAACAACGATGACGACGAACCTTTCCGGCACCATCACCTTACTAACGCTCTCCAGGAATCGGCACTCGATGCGACGCCGCTGGCAGTTGGCGCAGGGGTGCGAGCCCGTGCATTTGATTTTGCTCTGGCGGCAGGCAATGCATCTGGAAGAGGTTAATGAAATTTCTTAGTAGATGAGCGACGTGGCAAGGTGTGAAAGGAGTAGATTCGCGAGGGAGATAAGGGGACGATCTCAGATGGGATAAAGAAGAGAATCTTACGCGTTGGATGTCCGTTTCAATTTACGCGGCGGGCCGGATCGTGGTTCCGCCATGGCAGTGATTATGGATTTGGTATATTACGAGATGGAAGGGATGTGATATTGAGGTCTGTGATGCAATGAAGGGTGAGAAATGTTGTCTCCGACGCCCCCGCTCGTCTGGGCCCTTCGCGGGGAAACTCTTCCCTTTTTCGTGCAACAAGCCCGGGGACGAACTCGGCAACCCGCTCCAATCATCGCAGACTGCTTGTCAAGAACATACTCGAAACCTTAAGATGGCGTCCAGGTAGAGGCGATAAATGATCAGCCCTTTCTGGCACATTGGGGCAGACACTGCCTTGGGGTGAGGACAGAGAGACGATGTGGATCGTATAAGTAAAGGCCTGCTTCTTCGAGAGCCAGCCATTAATTTATTATTATCGAGCGCATCGCGTATCTAGGTCTGGTGGGTGAGCCCAGGAGAGATGTGGCTCATAAAGACCTTGATGGAATGGGCATGCCACCCTCGTGTCCGTTATCAGGGTGCTACTAATGCAAGAGGTTGCGTTGTGCGCTACAGCCCCTCGGATGGAGAACCCGAGGAGGAGGAGAGTACCCGAGCGCTCGGCTTCTCCAACAGCTCCAACAAAATAAAAGAACAGCAGAACACATCATAGGTTGACCATCAATTGCATCGATCGCAATTCACCCTCTTCGCTTCATCCTCCCACCCGCTTCCTTCTATACCAAAATGTTCGACGTAATCATAATCGGCGCCGGCCTCAGCGGCCTCCAAGCCGCCTACTCCGCACAGCAAGCCGGTTTGAAAGTCGCAGTCCTCGAAGGACGCGATCGTGTGGGTGGCAAGATCTGGAGTGTGCCGCTGGCCTCGGGGAGAGGGTACGCTGACCTCGGCGGGGCGTGGGTGAACCTCACCCTGCAGCCGCGCGTCGGCGCATACGTGAAGCAGTTCGGGCTCGCTACGGAAGTACAGCGGCTTGAGGGGAGAGCGATCATGCAGGAGAGTGCCAATGAGCGGTTTGAGTTTCCGTTTGGGGTTACGCCCGATGTTAGTTTTGTTCCTTTTCAAGTCTTCTTGTCCGTTGGTGTTTTCCAGCGGGTGTGATTAACAACGGTAGCTAACAATAATATCGCAGTTCTCCCACGAGGAAAAGAAGAACCTCGAATACATCCGCGACCACATCCAGGCTGAGTCCCTGAAGCCCGGTCTACCGAGCGCCGAGGATGACAACGTCACGCTGGACCAGTACGTGCGCAACCTGGGCGCACTGCCCAAGACGGCGAAGATGGTGAACCTGTGGGCACAGGTGATGCACGGCCTCGAGTCGAGCGAGTACTCAGCCGCCTGGTTCATCGACTACTGCCGCCGCAATAGAGGTCTGCTCGCGATTCGCGCGGACCATGAAGGCGGCGGCCAGCATCTGCGGTTTCAAGGAGGTGAGTGCAGCTAGGGTTGCATCCTATTCATATACTCCCCTTGGAATCAACGTGTTAACGTTCGCGAATAGGCTCCCAATCCCTCGCCGAAAACCTCGCGACCCTGATCGGCCGCTCCAACATCCACCTCTCCACCCCAGTCCTCAGCATAACCGACTCGGGATCCCACATCACAATCACCAGCACAACCGGCGACAGCTTCATCGCCCGAAAAGCCATCCTATCCATCCCCTCAACCATGTACAGAGAACTCAACATCCAACCGAGCCTCCCGCCCCGACTCCGCCAAGTCACCGACGCGACCCGACTCGGTGACTACAACAAGGCCATCGTGTGCTACGACAGGCCCTGGTGGCGCGAGCGCGGGTTCAATGGCTACTTCGCTTCGTATGAGGGACCTGTCATTCTAGCAAGGGATACGAGCGTCGGGGCCGCGCGCCACTACTCGCTCACCTGCTTCGTGAATGGGAAGCCGGGGCGGGAGTGGAGTAAGCTACGGCCGCATGAGCGGCGCGCTGTCGTGTTGAAACAACTCGCGACGGTCTTCAACTGCACAGACAATCCCGACGACGACGAAGTCTGGAAACCCATCGAGGTCTTTGACCAGGTATGGCAGCACGAGCGGTATTCGCGGGGTGCGCTGGCGCCCGTCACGGCGCTGGGCCATTTAACCGAGTTTGACGATGTCTATGGCCGGTCGGTTGGAAATTTGCATTTTGTGGGCACGGAGTATAGCACGGAGTGGAAGGGGTATATGGAGGGAGCGCTTTGTTCAGGTGAGAAGGGGGCTAACGAGGTTGTGCGGGCGCTGCAAGGGAGGGGGAGGGCAAGTTTGTAAACTTATCCAGATACCTAACCTTGGAAGCTGCTTACATACCTAGTACTCTCTAGGCGGGTAGCGCGCTTTGGAGCATAGGATAAGATGGATTGTGGGGCGTCTGGACTGGAGATGGATACATGTGTGTGTATGAATCAATGCATATGAGTTTGTACATTTTATGACTGCTGAGTTGAGTACAGCGAGTCATCTCTGCATGCTGGCATCATATGATAGCGAGATGCATGTATATCAGACTTACGTTAAACATAGTTTGGTATAGATTTTGCTATAGTGCTTGCTATGCGAGAGCAGGTCAAGGAGGAATATAATGGTATCAAATTGTGCTCATATACATAATAGCTCATAGGATTAGGTAGCATAACCTCAATCGAGGCAACAGAATAGCCCACACTAATGACCACGCATCCGCATATCCCCCGTGAACACGCTCTCCTTGAGCCTCGCCACCATGACCCGTCCCCGCTTCATGTAATACCGCTTGGGCAGCGATCGAATGAACTTGGGCGTCATTTTATACTGCAGTATCATCAGCCTCCGGCTGAACCGGTCATGCTTGGTCATCGGGTTGAGCCCGTAGGTAAGCCTGATCTCCGGCGGCAGGTAGTCAACCGAGAAGATCTTGGCCAGGGTGGAGCGCAAGCGGGATGAACGGCTTGAAAGCCCAAGGCAGGTTCGGGTGCATGATGTTGGTAATATTAGACCTACTCCCCCCTCGGGGACGAGGAGGCGCAGCTCGTTTTCGATGACGTGCTGGTAGTAGATACTGGGCGAAGGCCGCGCGGTCCGTCCATTCTTGGGCCACCACTTCTCACGCACACCTGCAGCGAGCGACGTTCCGAAGACTGCAAACTCCTTGGTACAAGTGCTGAGCGCGGTGGTCGGGCAACGGCCCCGTACCTACGCCATCTCGTACAATCTCACCCAGCCAGCCGATGTACAGCGTCGCGGCAACCCGGAGCTGCAGGTCCGGGTCCTGTGCGACATACGCGCTCTCACCCTCGGCATCTGATCCGCGGCCGGGGGTCCTCGGACGGGTCCACGGCGTCTAGCGGTGATGCCACGCATCCCTGACGCTGATGAATAATGGGTAAGTATGTATGGACCCTGGGCTTGCGGGGAAATATGCATGCTCGTGCGAGGGCTGTCTAGGCTTGTTCCCTGCTAGGTATCGACCTTGGCACAGGCCGGGGTCACCACGGCGCAGTTTCCATGGCGCCATTTCTAAATGGACCCTATTTGCCACGAGTAGTATATTGCGTATTTTCCCGCGCATAACATGCATCAATTGAACATACTAGGTCATAAGGCCAATCAGGCCTATATCTCACCCAACTTCTGGGTGCTATGGAGTTCCGGCGGAGAATCTCGCATGCAGCAAAGAGCCACTGTGACATAGCGAATGTCGTAATGTACGCCAAGATCAGTAATGGGTTCAATGTTTAAAGCTGAGGTAGTTTCAACTAATATAAAAACAGTCAAGCCGAAATCAGTGGGAGTTGGGTCTGCTTCAAGAGCATTTTGAGCTGGACAGAACAACCACCATCAAATAATCCCATAGAATAAATCAAATGCAAAATGAAACTAACACACAAAGAACCATTTCATAGCAACCCATTCTGGGCTATTCACGAAACGAAGTCTGACAGCTGTAAAAATAACGGCCGCACTTTGAAACTTTTGGACAACCAAGGGCTTCATCCCACTCTCACGCCCCCTTTGCTGCACAAGGGGCCACCCAAACGCTCATCAATCGAACAACTCCGCCCGGGTTGGATACACTTCCAAGAATGGGAATAGTCCCACTTATAGATCAGTGTGCTGGGGCCCTACCCGAGTCAATTAAGCTCCCAAAATGATGCGAAGAAAAACTTACTGTGTAAAGTCCCGAACAACGAGTCCATCAACCCAATTGACCCAAGGTTACTCCACGGCCGAACATGATGCACATCATGCGACACAAGTAACCAGGAAATCTCGCCTTGCTCGTGGATGTAGAACGCAATCACCTGAGATAGCGCGCCCATCAAGAACTGAGAAACCACATGCGCGTTCATGAACCAAGACAGCAAAACTGCACTCCCAAAGTTTATCACCACAAACTCAAAAGGGTGACTATAATAAGCCGCCATGCACACACTTTGGACAAACTGATGGTGGACGGAATGGATCCTCTTGTACATCAAACCAGAGTGAAGCACTTTGTGAAAACAATAAAATACGATGTCAAAATAAATCGTACCGCGAATGAAACCTCCAATGAGGTCTGACAATGAAGGTAACTCTTCAGTTACTGTTGTCAAGGAAGTGTCCCAAAAAGAAACACCACGAAAAGATGATAATCCATATAAAAACACTGCATGCGATGCAGCAGCAGCCAAGATGTTGAAAGTGCACAATGGGAGACAACTGACAAGTGCTGCCCGATCCTTAACCCGAAAGGAATATGACTTGATGAAATAAGCCGATAAAATGAAAAGCTGGAGGAAGAGACTACCAAGTACCTCAATGGTAGGAGGGGACCAATGACGGACTATTGATGACCACATCGCGAAGACCACTTGGAAACAATGTTGTGAAAGTATTCCCCCCACACACGAAAAAGAAGAGGGGGGCCACAGCCAGCCTTATATCATATGAACTGCATCCCTGCGCGGTAAACAAAGTCCATATACATCGCCACCCTGACGGCTGGCTAATTTGCCGCCGAAACCGCCCATTTGGGGGGGGGGAGGGGGGAGCTATACGGCCTGTGTCACCCACATAGTTCAGTAAGCAGACAAAGCAGCTATCAATATGCCAACTGGCTGGTACATAGGACCGCTAGGCTTTTTCGGGCTAATCTAAAGCTGATCCCGTCGCTGTGTTTGCCATCTGGAGGGCAAACATGGTGGGCAGGAGCTCTAAATTAATTACATCTGCTGTGCAACGTGTGGGTTGGTGTAGCACCTCGGTCCATAGGTAAGTTTTAGCCCCATCTTATTTTCGCTTGTTTTCGAGTTGGAGGGCTGGACACCCAAACATGATGACGAAGCTCCTCTTCGAGAAACGTGTCTTGGACTAATTGGTCACAGTTGCTGATCAGTGTTTATTATGCTTCTTCCTTTTGTTTCAGTGGTTGTAAGATGGGGGGCCCTATGTGCAAGCATGTGGGGGCGAAGCCCTTTGTTAAGTATGCAGTTACTTTGCAAAGGGGTTTTTCTTGTTTTCCTTGTGGGTTATACTCTGGTTCCATGCGCATTTTTACTCAGGTCCAGACACAGATCAGATAGGCCATGCGAAGGACATTCGCATCGTGCATCAAAGGAGGTGATCGTCCGGCCTGGGGAACAAGAGACCACCTCCGTCGATATTGTTATTGAGCAATAACAGATCTATATATCAGCGCCGATCGGGCCAAGATATGTTACAAGAACCCTAGCGAGAACTCAGACAAGGATGCGTACTGATCGAATGGAATATCCCTGACACTTGTCGGGATAACCATGATGAGAAACTTGCTTTGGAGAGTCTGTCTAGCAAGTGAAGTGCCTTCCTCTCGCTCGTCTTGGCGCGTTCTTCCGCGTCTTCCCATCGCTGCCCATCCGTCATTCTTCTTTACCAAAGTATCCTCGCTTGCCTAATGTCATCAGTGGGATCGCTGTTGAAGTTAATTTGACGATTGAGCACTTCGTCGCTCTATTTCACTTATTATGATTGGCTGCTTGAGGCCATCAAAATGCGCCAAAGAAACGTGACGAGGCTGTCGGGCTGAGGAGCATCATCCCGGGCGCCAAAATCGTCTCCAACGCACTCCTCCTCGATCGCGAAAATGCGACTCAGCCCATCACCAACTCGACATGTCCACACCACGAATCCGGTTAACGCACGATGCATACAGGGTTGGCTGGATCAGCGCGCTGCCGCTCGAGATGGCCGCCGCAATTGCGATGCTCGACGCCAGCCATGCCCCGCTGGCCCAGCCTAAAGCCGACCGCAACACGTACCACCTCGGCGAGATGGGCAGCCACAACGTTGTCATCGCGTGCCTTCCGAGCGGCATCTATGGCCTCACCTCGGCCGCCGTCGTTGCACAGCACATGCTATCGACCTTTCCTTCGATTAACATTGGACTCATGGTCGGAATTGGTGGTGGAGTGCCGAGCGCGACTGTGGATATCCGCTTAGGAGACGTGGTTGTCAGCAAGCCCACGGGGCTGTTCTCTGGGGTGATACAATACGACTATGGCAAAACAATTGCAGATGGCTCATTTCATCGAACGGGGTCGTTGAATAATCCTCCAGAGTCGCTTCTTACCGCGATCTCGGATCTGCAAGCAAAACACTTGGTGGGCGACAATAACATTGCTCTGCACCTGGGAAACGCGGCGAAGGCTCGCCCTTCTATGCAGGCGTCACTCGTGTACCCTGGCACGTCCGACGATGTATTGTTCGAACCGTCATATGTCCACGAAGGCGACCAGTCATCCTGCGCCAGTTGCGATAAATCGAAGATCATCGTGCGCGATCCGAGACTTTCGACTGTGCCGTCAATTCACTACGGGTTAATTGCTTCTGGAAACCAGGTCATGAAAGATGCTTCGACACGCGACCGGCTGGCGACTGACCTCGGAATTCTGTGCTTTGAAATGGAGGCAGCGGGCCTCATGAATCATTTTCCGTGTTTGGTTATCCGGGGAATTTGTGACTATTCGGATTCCCACAAGAATAAGCAGTGGCAGGATTATGCAGCTGCAACCGCCGCTGCCTACGCTAGGGAACTGTTGCAATCATCGCTCCCTACGACAGCATCGCCAGAGAGGACAAACGATGTTGTCAAAATTCGGTCAAAGATTCCCATCTCAAAGTCTGTTTTCTTCGGTCGCGAAGCGGAGCTGGAGGAGGTCCGAGAATCGTTGGATCTCACTCACCGAGGGAGGCAAACTGCCGTTGTCTGGGGCCTTAGCGGTTACGGTAAATCGCAGTTGGCCCTCGAATATCTCGCGTCAAGGGATGACGACTACAATTCTATCCTCTGGATTGACAGTTCGTCGCGAGGCATGGCGGAACAGTCTTTTGAACAGATATCCCTGAAGCTGGGACCTCGAACCAGCCCACAACAATCCGGCGCTGAGAAGGTTCTTGAATGGCTCGAGCGCGATACGAATCGGTCATGGGTCATTGTTTTCGATGGCGTGGAGAGCATTGATGATCTGGACATGGTCGACGATTTAGATATACGGGATTACTTCCCATCGTGTAAGCATGGGCACCTGCTCCTGGTGACTTCATCGCCAGATCTCCATCTACGGCTCGCCTTCCCCGGGATTCACGTCCAAGGCGTTGACGAACACACCGGGGCCCGCATCCTGCTCAAATGCGCCGGGGCCAAGTCTGAAAATTCTGCTAGTGAGTTCATGGTTTATATGCTAGTTGAGCACATCTGACTGGGCTAGGTCACGGAGTGGCGATGACAATTTCGCGTAAGCTTGGTGGAATGCCACTGGCAATAGAACAGGCGGGCTCTTATTTGTCGTACGGGCTAACTTCCATGAACGATTATAACAAGGACTTCCAGTTGCGCTTCATGGATAGGACACTGAAGACGCCGATGCGAAAGTATGTGGGGTCGTATGAAAAAGGCCGCACGCTGTGGACAACGTTTGACATGCTTTATGACGCTCTCCAGCGAAAGAATCCGGACTCCGTGCGACTTCTGCAACTCATTGCCTTTCTAGGTCGAGGCTCGATACCTTTTAGCACAATTATGGGCGGAGGTACTGTTCTCGAAGATGTTCTCGAAGGAGCTGATTACGAGGATCAACAAGCCGGCCAGGTGTCTCTCGTAGCACCCTGGTTGTTGGAACTCCGCTCTGAGCCAATGGTGCTGGCAAGCGTGGTCGAAGAACTGGAAGTATCCGGATTTGTTAAATTCCATCGGAGCGAAGGTGAAACTGTAATTGAAAGTCTTATCCTTCACGATCTTGCCCGGTCTTTCCTCCACTCAAGGGCATCGCAGGGCGCCTTGCAAGACATGTCAGCCTCAGCGCTTTTGCTAAATGCATTGCAGCTATATAACAAAGGGCATATAGCAGAAGAAGACCTCCTTCGCAGACATATGGGGAGACTTCTCGTGGTGTTGGATGGCTTTTTGCTGAACATCCCCAACTCTATGCTTGAGCCCCCGGACGGGAAGTACCTTCAGCTTTGTTCAGCTGTTGCTCTGCTCTATGCCAGGGTCTGTCGTTATCACAGAAGGTTGGATACAGCGGCGCATATATGGGGTATAGTCCTCCAGCATAGGGCCTTATCCGACAGTGAAAACCTCCGCAACTCCCACTCACATCAAGAGGACCTCATGGAAGCGGCGGGGGTTGATTCAAGGCTAGGCAACCTGAGCAGTGCTATTGGCAAATACTCTGCCGTGGTGTCGTTCTTTGAGTCCTGCGGCAAGGAAGACGATGATCTGTGTATTAAGGCTGCGGGCCGATTGAGGGAGTCTCGCGAAAGACTGCAACGGCGAGAACGCGATTTAGGGCGAGCGATCGCGGCCATGTCTGCACCGAAGAACGTACGACGGGACAGGAATGACGAGGAAGAGTCAGAAGAGGAGGGTGACTCGCAGTCTGATGAAGACTCTGACGAGGACGATGAAGAAGGGGAGCTTCTAGCTAGGTATGAAGAATCGAAGCTGCATAGTCATCATTCCGCTTTCGCCTCAGCGCAGAGGTTGTGTGTTTATTACCAGCTACGTGATCGGCCCAAGAAGGAAGCGCAATTCCGGGAGATGATTTGGAAGTACACCGAACAAGAATACGGGCTCAATAATGTGGTAACCGCGACAGCCTTTCGTACACTATGCGATTGTTACTACGCAACCGGAGACCTGGGACCCAAAATTGCCGGCGACACAGATTTTGCATTAGCATGGGCGAAGCAGTTTGGCTCCCGTGTACTTGTGGACCTGCTTTCGTCCGACGCAGCTCCTGCTACCAGGAAGTCGCTCGCGCTCGGTGACTTGGACATCATGGCCGCCCTAGTAGCTCGCGACGAAATGGATACTGCGTTTTGCTGGGCGGCGCTACAATTCCACTCGGCCGGGGGCAAAATGTTGCAATACCTCAGGGACGACGCGAATTTCTCCCCCGCCCCACTCTTGTTAAAGGTGGCTGAACGGCCTTGGAGTGGGATGGCAATTGAGGTCCTACTGAAATGGGCCAATACTGCCGACGGCTCTTTTCACACGATCATGAGTTTGGCACTTCTAAGTGCTGTAAAAGCAAATAATAAAACAGGTGTCCCTGTTCTACTCTCCCACGGCGCCAACGTGCAGTACAAAAACAGCAGTGGTGACACCGCCATACATCTTGCAGCACAAACCGAGTCTAGCACGATGATTAAGCTGCTGTTGTTGCACGGGGCTTGGGCCTCGCAGCCTAATGACCAGGGTAGAACGCCGCTACACATAGCTGCCATAGCTGGCATGAGTATAGCAGTCCGGACTCTCCTAGAGGTTGGTGCACAGGTCTCAGAGACTGACAATGATGGTAGAACGGCTCTCCATATCATGGTGGGCAATTATGCACACGAAAGCTCGTCCAGCATGGAGGTTCTGCTGGAGTATGGTGCATCAATGACGCAGCAGGATAATTATGGAAGAACAGCTTTCCATAGCGCGGCCGCACACCATGAAGATTGCCCGACGACGTCAAGGCACGCGGACGTAGTGCGGTTGTTGGTGAATTATTATCAGAAAGACGTGGAGCAATCATCGGGACAGCTTTACGGAATTGCGGAAGTCCTTAATATTCAAGACTGCAATGGTCGGACTGCACTCCATGAATGCTCGGACATTGGCAACAAGGACATTTACAACATCCTGGTGTATGCAGGGGCTGATCCGAGCATAGTAGACAATAAGGGACGTACTGCCTTCTTTAAGGCGATGGCCATAAAGGGGCCCGACATCTCTTCTCGCAACTCAGACGACGTTCGCAACAGCGAGGATCACAACACTGCCGCTCATGCGGAGGAGGGGCCCGGTGAGACGGGGGTAGCCCCTCCGGTATCAGACAGCGACCACGACAGGAAAGGCCAGAACCGCGAGGAGCAAGGGCAGCAAACAGAAACCGATGCTGCCAAGGCCCAAGACGCGGAGATCAAGCCGGCTGGGAAGGAGCGAAGTGGGTTGCGGACGCGCTGGAGACACTGGAGGCAGAAGTCGGTGCCTTTCCGAGCAAGTCGGGGACAAGAGTAGATGTCCGAGTCTCGGCATTTTCGCGGAGATCCAGTCTGCACCCTCCAAATCGGCAGCCAAGGCCCGGCAGTGGAGGCTGAGCAGGAGAGTGGACCCGATGCCTGCAAAGCGAACACGAAAGCGAACGCGAGAGCGAGACCGAGACCGACAGGGAGCGCATCCTACTCCGTAAGCACAGCGAGCGCCGGAGATATAAGACCCAGGTCCGGCTTATCCCCCGGACTTTGGGCTTTTTAAATAGTCTGCTATCTCTCTACATACCTGATCTGACCCACACACCTCGCTCGTTTAATACACAATGTCGACGGCAAACTGCACCTCCGTCACCCCAGAATGCCCCGTCTCCGCAACAACATACGCCTACGTTCCTAATCTCGGCGCCAACGCCTTCTTCGCGGCCCTATTCGGTGTTTGCGGGATATACCACCTCGTAGTGGGCATCAAGTCGCGGGGATGGACCTTCATGATCGCCCTCGCACTTGGTGCCCTGATGGAAATGGTCGGCTACATCGGTCGAATACTCATGCACAATAACGTCTGGGACAGCAACGCCTTCCGGCAACAAATCGTCTGTCTGATCCTCGCGCCATCTCTCATCGCCGCAGGCATCTACTGGTCGCTCAAACACATCGTCCTCTACCTCGGCCCCGAGCACTCACGCCTTCGACCGAATCTATACCCCTGGATCTTCATCGGGTGCGACATCGGGTCGATCTTCCTCCAGGCCGCCGGTGGAGGAGTGGCCAGTGCGGGCGACGATAACCCCGATCGTGTCAACGCGGGAAACAATATCATGATCGCTGGTATTGCGTTCCAGGTCGGGACCATGGGGATCTGCGGGATCCTGGGGCTTGATTTCATCTGGCGGGTATACAAGTCGCGCAAGGCGGCTGGTGGAGAGAAGCCGCCTGTCAAGGATGGGAATAAGTTCTATCTTTTCTGTGCTGCGGAGGTTTTTGCTTATGTTACTGTGCTGATTCGGTGTATCTACCGGTAAGCACCTTCTATGACAAGTCTTCTCACCACCTGTATTCTGACATCGATCAATAGACTGCCTGAGATGGCCGGTGGATGGGGGAACGAGCTCATGCAGAACGAGACGGAGTTCTTGATCCTTGATGGGATGTGAGTTGCGCCTTTACTCTCTTATTTATCCCTTACAGGTGCTAACAGTTGCTTTGCTAATAGGATGGTTGCCTTGGGCGTCATCGCGTTGTCTGTCTGCCACCCCTACTGGCTGTGTCCGTCGATTTTGAAATAAGCACGGTCCGGCTCCAAAGAGGACGGGTGGGTCTATATATATAGACATATATTGAGGTTTTCTTTCTCCTTTTTGTTAGCCTCTCATTTAAAGATAGCGTTTCTTGTCGTTTGCTTTATGATATGATCTTGGTTGAGACTCCCGGTATATTCGGGGAATGCAGCTCCCGAAAATTGCGAAATTTATAGTATAATGTAGATATTCACCCGCGTCCACCATTTCCTGGTGGGTGAGCACATGTTGACAAGGCTCACTCTTCAAGGAAAGGTCCCTCACCACCCTTTCCCTATCTTCCAAAAACACCACGCGCCCGTGCAGCTGGCTGAATCCTGTTGCTTGGCTTGAGACAGGGGCTGAAAAACACAGAGGGTCTGGTCTCGGATCTCGCAATTCGGCAAATCCGATTCGCCAGAGCAGCAGCCAATTTGGGGTCCAACTCTCGGCATCGTCACCGCGGCGGCAGCCTAATCTCGCCCTTATCTAACCAAGACTCCAGTCAGCAGAAGATTCTCGACCTCGAAGATTGATCCATAAGATTCGTACAGGGTAATCTAGGCACGACACTTGCATTATTAGGCATGCCACCCCTCAGAGCCCACAAGAAATCACGCACGGGGTGTCTGCAGTGTAAGAAACGACGGGTCAAGGTGAGTGAGTGAGTGAGTCATGCATGTCTCGAATCCATCTGTGCTTACTACTTCGTACTGCTACTGCACACATGCATTCATCTACCGTATCAGATTGGGTTGGACGAACCCAAATCAGGAATACGAGCTCACTCCCTGAGGTAATGCTGACATCAACACACACACACACTAGTGTGACGAGTCCGCCCACCCCTGCGCAAACTGCTCCTTCCGCGGCCTGGACTGCGCATACCCCGAGCGTCCCGCGCCGGACCCGGGGCCGGGGCCACCACAAGCACCGAGACCCTCACCCTCACCCTCGCCCTCGCGCACGGCTTCGCCGATACAGCAGCTTGTGCTGGCGAATGAGAATAGTCCTCCGCAGTCGCAGTCGCAACATTCACCATCACCACAATCAGCAACAGGAAGAGCGTCAACCCGCCTCCAACTGGAGCTGATGCACACCTTCAGCACCTCAACATACAAATCACTATTCTCCGAACCCACAGAGAACGCCACATGGCAAGTACACATCCCGCGGCGCGCGCTCGAAGACGAGAATGCGTCGTTTCTACTGGATGGCCTGCTCTCCGTCGCGGCGCTGCATACCGCCGTCCTTCTAAGCAGCAGCTCAAAGCCCGAAGACCGTGTGCGCAAACAGCTATACGTCGATACGGCGATGGAGTACCAGAGCCGCGCGCTCGAACCGTTTCAACGCGCGATTCAGTGTATCTCCCGCGAGAACTGCGATATCGTCTTTGCGCACTCGCTTATCACGATCGTTAATGGGATTGCGATTCCGCAGGTCCTGAACGTGTCTGCTGATCGGCATGGCCATGACCATGGCCTCGTGGCAGCCAAAGCAAACACGAGCATGAACATGCTCGAAACGATATCCACCCTCTTCGAACTTGTCCAGGGAACTGCCGAGATAAGCCGCCTCACAGGCCCCTGGCTAAAAGATAAAGACCCGTGTCTTGTATACGAGAATTTCTGGGCGCCCTCGAGCGGGACGACACTCGATCACGAGACGGAGCGCGCATTGAATATGCTGAACGAGCTAAACGCCCGCGAGAACAATCCACCACCACAACCAGCACAACCACATCTCCACAGCACGGAGAATCAGAATCACAATCGATACACACTAATCGATGGGGCAATCTCCCGCCTCCGCAGATGCTTCCAGCGATACAGCGCGCTACACGACCCCGTCTCCGTCCTCACCTGGCTCGCGACGGTCGATCGCGGGTTCGTTGATTGTCTGCGACGCCGGGAACGCTTGCCGCTGCTTGTGCTTTTGCATTGGGGGGTGTTGCTTGCGATGCTGGATGGGAGTGTTTGGTGGGCCGAGGGGTCGGGGATGGGTCTTGCGAGGGATGTGCTAGGGATTTTGGGGGCTGAGGGGGGTGGGGGTATAGATGTGAATGGTAGGGGGAGTGGGAGTGGGGATGGGATTATGGATGTAGGGGAGGTGTTGGCGTGGCCGAGGGCGGTTTTGGGGTTGTGACTGACTGGATAGTATGGTTGGTCTGAAGATACTGAGGTGTGTTCTGGACTGGATTGGGTGCTATTTCATACTGCCTAGTCTCTAGATAGGGCTCTGCTAAATATCTCCATGGTATCAGAGTACCCTGGAATGGCGTCTTGCCAAGAAAGGGACGGAGAGAGGGGAGCCAGACTTGGCGATGCTGCGTCACTTCATATCTCTGCCTATTTGGAGTATGTGTGCTCGTATTTGCCGCGCACTTCTGGCCGCAGCCTGCAGCACCTCCCCCCTTTTGATATATAGAAGGGTTGAAATCCAGAGGACCCAGCAGAAATGCAACGCGTAGATAAGAATACAACAAAGCCCCGATATGACCTCCAACGTAGAGAACGCAAAGTATCCCGAATTCCGGAACTGGCTCGGTAGCCCAGGCGCTGTCGCAGAACACACTCCACCCCTCAACAACCAAACGCGCCTAACCCTAATCGACCACGTCATCGACGCCATCGAAATATTCTACCTCGATATATCTGCAGCTCTTATTCTCACCACCAAGCTCCGCGCCCGCGCCTCGCAAGGCATATACGACCATATCTCCTCCAGCTCCGAACTCGCAACCGCGCTGACGACGGACCTCCAGGCTCTAAGCGGCGACAAGCACTTCCGCTGTCTGTACGGAATATCGCACACACAGCCTTCGAGGAAAGAACAGTTGGCGCGTCTGGAGAATATAGACTACGGCTTCGGAGATGTCAAGATCCTCGACGGAAATATTGGACTCGTGGAGATTAGACTATTTGCCCCTGTGCATTGGACCGGTGTTCGTGATAGTGTTCGTGAGATCGTGGAGAGCGTCTCACGGGCAGAGGCGCTGGTGATAGACCTGCGCAAGTGTCGGGGAGGGGATCCGAAGACTGTCGCCTTACTCGGGAGCTACCTCATCGGGGGTGATGATGAGGAGGATGGGCAGCAAAAGGCTTGGCTAGAAATGGTCCGCCCATCTGACAATACCACCGAAAAATTCCCTATAACTCCACTCCCATTGGACACAAAATTCAATCTGCAAAAACCGATCTACATCCTAACAAGTCCCTCGACAATCTCTGGCGGCGAAGACCTAGCATACGGCCTACATGCACGAAAGCGCGCCACGGTCATCGGCGAGAACACAGCTAGAGCGGCTAATCTCCCACGTGCATGCGTCGTACCGGATGGATTTATCTTCTGGGTTCCGAATAAATACCCAGTTTGCCCAATTACCGGGGGCAATTGGGAGGGGGTTGGCGTCAAAGCTGATGTCGAGTGTCCCGCGGAAGAGGCGCTGGAGCACGCGGTTCAGCTGGTGAGGGGGGAATTGGGTGTATGAGGTGAGCTGAGGGTAATACAGCCTAAGTATGTAGAGTCGTGTTCTGGGGGCTCGAGCGTTTCTCTGCATTGGATATTTGTGTGCTATACTAATGGAGGGGAAATGACATGGGATATATCGCACAGCAACCCGGCGCTGGTGCTCTGGAGTATGTACTCCCGCTGGCTTACAACTACTAGTAGGGGTTCCCTTCCATACTTATGTAACAGCAGGGCAATGTAGGTAAAGCTCAGAAAGCTAAAGACTGCTGGGGTGTCCCGGGATCTTTGCTACGGCGACAGAGAAGTCAATAAAAGCAACGAATCGAATATATTCTATCGATATATATCTAAGAGTTTCTCTATGAACGGAGGGGCAAACGTCCAAAAAAAAGCATCAAAATCCATCTCCCGAAATGTCGAAAATCAGGAGGAAAGAAGAGAAAGGTAAGAATCAGAAGGCAAAGAATTTTCACAGAAGACCTGCCCTGCGGGCCTTGGAACAATAACAACGGGCTAAGTGGGAAGGAACATTCCCTATGCGCCTTCCACCACCAGCAGTCTCAGAGCTTAAGGGGGTTCTGCGCGAGGAATTGTACATCTGCTGGCACCCCCGAAAAGAAGAGCGAAGTGCCTTTACCCTAACCCAGGGTAAGGGTAATCTGCGCAGAAGAATCACAGCTATTGGTATTCACATCATCCGGATTCTGATACGACTCCGCACAATCCGCATCACCAGCGGCACAAGTCACAGAGGCCGAGCATCCCGAATCACCAGATGCCGAGAAGCCCGCCGTAACAAATGCGGAATCCTCGTCGAGATCAATCGACGACAGGTCCCAATACAGCGTGTCACCGTCGTTGGTGTACTCGAACTGCAGGACACTGCTCTCGTCATCGGAGGTCGACAGCTTGATCGAGATGCCGCTGCCGTCCGAGGTTGTCTGCCAGTTCTCGGAGTAGCTGCCGCCGCCGGAGGACAGGGTTTGCGTGCCGCCGGAGCCGGTGGTCGAGGCGGTGGACACCGCGTAGACGGTTGTGTTCAGGTTGTTGATGATGTTGACGCTGCCGCTGCTTGAGGAAGTGGAGCCGCTGCTGCTGCTGGAGTTTGCGGATGAGGTTGCGGTGCTGCCGCTGTCGGTGCTGGTGCTCGACGGGGTGCCCTGGGGAAGGGCGGAGACGGCCAGGGCGAATGTGGCGGCGAGAGGGAGTGTGGAGAACAACATTTTGAAAGATTGGACTGGTTGTTTGACGGTAAAGGACCAATTGGATTGGATTGGACTGAACTGAAGAGAAGGTCGGATCTGATCAACAGATAGCACGAAAGGAATGTGAGAGGGTCAACCTCGAGAAGCAAGAAACGAGTAGATAGAACAGATATCTCCAAAGAAAGGATTGATTGAAGATGGAGGGCATCGTCAGTGCGAGAATCGACGCCTTTTATAGCAGCCGGTGGGTCTAGAAACACGAGGGCTGTGCGTCATCCGTGAAGATATTCTCAGGTCCAGATGTAAAAGCCTCAGGGGACAATCCAAGATTCTAGACCACACCGTCGGTGCCTGGATCTTCGACAACGAATCGTGGCTGTCTTCTCCACGAGGATATCGAACAGCAGGCGTGTGTTCCTGACCCACATCTGGCTGGCCACATGGAAAGGTCTAGACCCCCTCCCCACATATTACGACAACCGCGTGGATTCGCCACCGGCTTCCACCTTTGGTCGACCAACGAGATCACAATTCTGAAACAGTGCCACGCAAGTCAGATCGCCGTTTGCGGAAGGTCTGTGCTCATTTTTTCTTCACATAAGAACGTGGCAACGCAAAACTATCCCGCACCGAATTTTGAGGGTGCGGGGCGTCATAGTGGCTAGAACGCAGTCGCCCCCGGGTTCAGGCTACTCGGTAGTGGCCTCAATGCTCTGCCGATGTACCTACTACGGATAGAAAGGAAGAACGCTGGAGGGATCGTGGTGGGCTCGCCACAGAGCGACTTCTAGAGTAAGGATAGCGAGTTACGGCATAGACGTCCATCGCGTCATTTCCCAGGAGCTTACATGAGGAAACTGCAATGCAAAGCCAACGTGGAACTTCCCTGTTATGAGTGGTCTCCGCGACTGAAGGTGTTAAGGCCCTTTCCGTTTTGCACAGAAAGAAAAAGCGCATGGGTCTGACTATACATGGATGTACGCAAGCAGTACCCTAGATTATCGCGCATGGACATCAGCTAACAAGGTAAAGTCCATCACCAAATTAGGTTCAAATGATTGATTCCTCAGGTGAGGAGGAAACGCCCAGGAGATATTACAGTCCCCCAAATATCTTGCCCTGGGATTGCCTAGCCCGCCCAACGTCCCACGGCTACCTACTATGCCGTATGAAGACGCCACCCTTGACGTGAGAGCCAAGGATAGCCTACCCAGATTTCGTAGTTGTCCTGGGAGTGGCTGGCTGGATTTTCTTCCCCCGCGGTACTCGATCGCCACCTATGAATTGAGCCCGACACTGGACCCCGAAGCTTTAGAATGCTTCACTTATTGAATGGAATAGGCTACAGTTTGAAAATAACAAGAGACGGGAAGTTGGACCATTAGAATAGTTCCTGTTGTCTAATGAAACCTCTGCATTCGCACATATAGACATGGGGAAAAAAGAGCCCTCTTCGTCACGACGGAGGAAAGAAAAAAACCCATGTCGAGGTTATCGTGGTATATACACTTGACAGAGCGACATTGGAAAGTTGTTGTGTCAACAACTCGCTGTGCCTTGGTGATTCCCTAGCAGTATGGCCCGTCGTAAACGCACCACGTAGCGGCCTTGACGCCGGTGCCCATCTGGGTTTGCGGGGTGGAAGTTCTATGGAAAGCGAGGTTAGTTAGTTGGCCCAGTTAAGTGGGGTATAGAGAGTGGAGAGATACTGTGTCGTTGGGAAGTAGTATGGGCTAAAAGAACTCACTGGGGCTCCATTTCGAATCCGAAAGGTATTGGAAGTAGGCTGCCTGACTGGCTAGGATGTATGCAATTGGTAAGGCTGTTTGAAACTGAGATGGCACCCACCTGTCGTGAGAGATATCATCAGCCAATTTATATCTGCCTGGGGAGTGTGAATACCCCAAACGCCGAACTCCGACTGCAGTGCAGCCTAAAGGAATACCCTGGCTGGCTGAATGAATGCAGTTTGCCCACATGATGCGGGGTGGCGAGCTGAGCTGCACGTCGTGTTGCTATCACCCACAACCCATTGGAGTTTTCCGCCTTGCCTGCATAATCTAGCGTGCTTTACATGCACGATAATCCAATCTAGAGGAGGAGGCGGGGTAATTATAGACAATAGATAGTCCAACCGCCGACCTCAGCTCAGGTCTCCTCTCTGCGACTCTAGGATGTACCCGTGGCTGGCTGAGCGCCTACTACCAGGGAGGATATTCCACCCTAACTAACTGATAAGTAAATATCCCCCCCCAACTTTCATCTTCTCGTTCCGAAATGGTCAGGCAGTAAGTAGGCTGTCGACACCTAGAATTACTATCACGATGGCAACAACCACCACCAGCACTATAATCCCAGCTATCCCCTTCGCCGAATACAATCACGATGTCTACCACAGCGTGACGAAGCCCTCCTTGCACGCCGCGCTCGCTGACTTCCACGCGCTGAACGCAATGCACCACATCAACACCTCAATCCGCGACTGCTTCCTGCGGCACGGAGTCGAGAAATCCTTCACGGCGTGTATCAACCACCGACACTTCGATCTCGCTCCCTCCGAGCGCAACATTGAGGAAGTTGATGGCCGGGCCTTGGCTTCGTCAGAGACAATCAATATCACCCCCTGCACTTGGCTCTTCCATGAGGGGAAGCTATACCCATACGAGTTCAAGCGCACCGAGGTAAATGGGGACGCGGAACGTATGGCAGGGCCACCCACGGAGTTCGTCAGTGAGTTAGGCGCGATACTGGCGGATAATGGCCTTTGCGATGTAATTGGGTTGCAGGCGTATAGTGAAGGGATCGTTGGGATGGAGAGCACGGATCGGGAGAAGAGGGTGAGCACGACGAACAGTTATCCTGAGGGAGCGGAGGAGCTGAGGACGACGCGCAACCCGGTTGTTGCGTCTTTTGCGTTCTTCTAGCGTCTTCAAGTCTAGTATTGTATACATACATATGTACGTAGCGGATATCAATTTACAAAGTATCCCATACCTTGGGGCAGCAAGGATGTCTAAACGAGAGACACCCTCGAATTAGTTACTATTGCATCATATCCTCCTCCCGAAACCCTTTAATCGCATCAATAATCTGCAAAACAGCATCCCAGATCCTCGCTCTATTCCTCAGCCCTTGCAACCTATCCCGATGCAACACTAGATCCCTGTAAAGCCGGTACCAATTCGTGCGCGCAAATGGAAGCTTAACAGGGCTCAGCTTCAACATCCCCGCCCTGTCGGGGTCCTCCGGCCACTCCCACTTCGAATTATCTTCAATCCACCGCTCTGCAATCTCGGGCATCTGCTCACGGATGGTGATGATGCGGTCCTCCAGGTCGCGATGGAATTTGTCGCGCGCGCTCTTGCAGGCGAGAAAGTCGGGCGCTAGTAGTGTGCTCCAGTAGTAAGGGGCTGGATCGGGGGACCACGCTTCGTACAGGTAGGGGATCTCGGTCACGATGAGGTGGTGCCAGAGGGAGGTGGGGAGGTGGGTGAAGACGCGGGAAGAGAGGCGCAGGGAGGCGATGTCTCGCGAGTCGAGTTCCCAGACAATGCTATGGATGAGCTCTGCTGGAAGGAGCAGGAACGGGTCGTGCACCAATGCGGGGGCGGGTACGCTGCGCTCCCTCGCGGGAAAGGGGCTGCCATGTACGCTAAAGCCCTCGGGGATGGAAATCGCAGCCGCAAGGATTGGTGTCAGGTCGGGGATGAAGACTGGGTTCGCGACCAGGTACTCGAGACCGGGGCTGTGTTTCCACACCTGGTCTTGTTCGCTGAGGACAACATCGTCGTGCGTTACGGGGAATTCCTTTCCCTGCAGAACTGCACGGTCTCGAATGCGCGCGAGAGCGTCGATGTCAACTTTCCCGATGATCTGCCTGCTTGCTTGGATGAAGAGCTCGAAGCATGTTGGGTGGAAAGGGAGCCCGATCTCGTCCAGCTCCTCTTGCGTCTGTTGTCACAATCAGCCTAGTTATTTGAAAGCGTAATGGACAATGTAAAACCTACGTACCGTCTCAAGATAGAAAGCACTCTGCGACCGAAGCCCATCACCGACCCCATGCCGCGCCGGCTCAATCTCCATATCCCACAAGCTTGTCGGCATCCGATCCGCCAGCCCCGTCAGGAAGTAGTCGCCGTCCTTCTCGAAATCCATATCATCTGCCGCTGGATTCCAATTGCGTGGCTTGCGCAGAATACACTGCACCGTATGGCAATTTCGCATCTCCTCGACGGCGATAGCGTGCGGGTGGTATCCCTCTGTATTGCAGCAGCCGGGGCCGGCGATGTGCTCATGGTACTGCTCGTTCATTCGAAGAAGATGGTTAACGTATGGAGCGCCATCGGGTGTCCTGAGCGGGGTGTTCAGACGCGTAGAGATTGGCATGAACTCGCTGTCGTATTGTGGGGGTGTCGGCACTGCTTGGAAGGTCCATTCCGCACCGGTATCTGATGCGCTACTGTCGCCAAGTTCTTCATCACTGTCAATGCTCTGGCTGCGTGCAATAACGCCTACCTCTTCCGGCTCGGAGTCATATTCAAGCGGCTCATTCTCGCCAATCTCATCAACTGAACCATCATCAACATAATCCGGATCAAGGTCGCGGTCATCCCGCTCAGACCAAGGACTATCAGCAATATATCCGGAGCGAACCGCGATGGCCGCCAGTTCTTCCTTGCGGTAGATGATCAAACACCCAGAAGCGTCTCGGCATTGCCAGTCATCTTCCTCCGGCGACTCATCACGCATTTCCCGGTCGTCGTCGTCGTTGTCATATTCTGCGCCTTCTTCACCTTTATCGTCACTCGGCTGTTGTCCCTCCTCATAATATAAACCCGTACACGACACCCAGTACCCCGGGTGACCCCCAAACGCGGCTGATCGCGGTTCGTCGCGCGAGCGGAGGCGCCTGATGTTGAAGCTGACGCCGCAGATTTGGCAGAGTTCCTGGAAAATGCTATTAACGACTTTTTGTTTTCTTTTTTTTTTGTGTGATTCAAACACGGCAGGAAAATTCTTGGTCATGCAATTTTCGTACCTCTGTATAGCCTAGTAGTTGCGGGCAGCAAATTAGCATATGCCTAGCTGCGTTAAACTGTTGCGAAAGGTGGGAGGGAGGGAACTTACCCATCGTTATAGCGGTATATACTGAAAATGGGAGGGGAAGTCTTCGAGGAGAACAAAACAAAAGTCGTTTGTTCTCGAACTCGTGTTCGAGGGGATGCTTTGCTTTTTATACGAGGTCTGGCTCAAATCAGGGGCCAGATACCTCTTCAGCCAATCAGACGTGATCTTCGTGTTCGGGTGATCCAGCTGTCGATCATCTTTGCTTCAACTTTAACATCCACACGTGGTTTGTCTGGATACAACAGATTTGGTGTTCGAGAGGTCTGTTTAGCAGATATAATCGTACACTTTGCCCCTTGCGAGCCATGTCGCACTTGCAGGACAATCCGGAGTAAGCATCGCGAACCTCTCGGAAAACCCCAATTTTGTGTCGCCATAGACGCCGTTGTATCTGTAAAGAAGGGGGTGGTTGGGTTGATGCGTTCATCGACACCCCCACCACACCCAATATCTACCCCTAATGACCATGTAATACAAACTACAAGCCCGCAAAGCCTACCTTAACTATGCTAACATGGCCGTCACCGGACCCTAAAGTAAAGTGAAAGCAAGCATAGCCTGTTAGATCCAATTAGAATAGACCAAATTAGGCATGGGGGTGTGTCAACCGAGCAACTCCCTTAATAGTGAGGCATACTCCACAGGATCCTGAAACACGGCATTACTCGCCCCGCAAAAATCATGTTTTTTTTGTTTCCCTCTTGATTCTACGAACTGTATTAGAGCACTTGTTGAATTTATGGACCTCAAACCTTGTTGAAGCCGCTATCACAAGTTCCTTGCTTGTGAAGAAGTCTGTGTACTGTGCGAGATGTCAGGCTTGTGCTGTCACTGGGTCCCTTATAATCCCACATTCCGCGCGATATATTTTTCTTGGAAAGCACTCGATCAGAGAAACAGCGAATCTGAAGACACTAAGGCCGTTCAACCATAGCTCGATAGAACTCAATCTCCATCGTTTTAGAATGCATGCCTCATTAACAGTATCCAACGTCCAAGAGCAAGCTCACATCGAACGGCATACTTTCTTTGTCAAGTTAACCAGCGACCCTGTTGGATGCTTCTCGCAGCGCGACAAGTTGGCAAAGGATTTGTGAAGGGCGAATAATTTAGTGACGCACGCTCTGTCGCGGGCCTCTATAGTAGCGGGTAAAACTGCCAAAGGGCGGGATCCTAATCTACGGCCTGACAGCGAAGTCACACCTCATGCGGGAAGCTGGTGCCCCCTCTCTAGAAATGGTAAGTCGACGCCTAAATTCAGGAAGCCTGCCTCGGCAGCAGTTCGGAAACTGGTTAGGGTATAAATATGCACTCTGGATGTAGGCCGATAGAGTTTCAATCCATCTGTTTAACACATTAAATGCAACCAGGTCGACTGAGCCAGAGCCACCTTCCTGTTCTCGCGTGGTTAGAATTGCCCGAAATGCGGGGTTGCGAACCGGGCAAACCGCACGATTCCGGGGAAGCCCCATTCATGACTCGACATCGACGAACTAACAAGCACTTAATGGGAATCTCGAACCACCCCACAAAATCCATCTGCACGTGGTTCTGTAATGCGGAGAAACAACAAGACTCAGATGGGGTCATCTGGTCAGCTGCCAATTATAACTAGGTAGCCAACGCTGGGCTCTTGGAACCCGCGGAGTGCGCAAAACCCCCCTCTTTGCATTTCATTTCGCGCCCTCATGACTACAATACCAGCAACTTTAAGCGCAGGGATCAGACCCCTCCGAGGATTACCCGCGCCATGTTTCCAACGGGTCGTGCCGAGCTGGTTCTCATTTCCGCCGCTACTCCGTATTTGCGAGACATTGCGTTGGGATCCTGGTTTCCTTCGTGTCAAATCGCGTTTTTTTCACCGACTTTCCATGACTGCACACCCGGATATCGAGGGATGTTTCGGGAACAGAACTTGATCTCTTGCTGGCGATGAACCAGGTAAATCCAGACGATTAGCTGTCTCGACTTACGCCAGAGAAACCACCCTGTATCACTGGTCCGACCGGGAAGTAACGCACCTCGTAAACCTAGGAGCAGATAGCCGAGGGATTCCGCCAACGAGTCTAGGCCTGGCGCAGGACAAGGTTTAACCTTAGCTTCACACCCATATGGGGAGCCCAGCGCCCCTGAATGGAAGCTTCAAGCACCCGCGCTTGCGTTAGCGTGGCGCCCCGGATTCGAATCCCCGGAAGTGGTTGCTCATCCTTCAAGAATAAAAAGGAAGGGTCTGTCCGGGCCCCAGGGTTCTGCGTTGTGCATCACACTGAGGATTTCCCCTGACATACTTTTTTTTCCCTCTGTGTTCTTTCACCATCTGTTCTAAGCCTGTTGGTAACACCAAAAATGGACGCAGAAAAACGCCCCCTCGACACAATAACGGACCAAGACACGTCCCACCACCTCGCGCACCTGACAAACCAAGAAGACCATTCACGCTCAAAATGGGACGCGATCAAGACGCACCCATGGGCGTTCGCCTGGTGCATCTATGGCGCGTGGACGATCCTGCTCGTCAGTTTCGAGAACCAGGCCGGCGGCATCGTCGTTAGTATTCCGCAATTCCGTAAGGACTTTGGCACCGCGTTCGAAGGTGATTATGTCCTCGATACAAACTGGCAGTCGGCGTTTTCGGGCGCGCCGGTGGCGTCGTGAGTGCTGACTCCTCCTGCTTCGCATTTCGCCTTGGGAACTGGATACAATAAGGGGATCGGGTGCTGACAATGCGTCGTCGTGTTTAGGATGGTTATCGGGTCTCTCGGAGCAGCGGTCATCGCGGACTGGATCGGGCGCCGGAATACACTGATCATCGCTCTCGTTATTTCCTACGCAGCCGTGTCGCTCGAGGTGGTCGCCACGACGAACGAAATGTTCTTTGGAGGGAAGTTCCTTAACGGCTTCGCTGTTGGCGCGATTCAAGCCGTTTGCGCGACGTACATTGGAGAGGTACGCATCTTGTCCCCCAGCTCTGCAACCGAAACCACCTATATACATATCCATACATATACTAAACAACGCTCACGTTTCATAGATCGTCCCCCTCGCCCTTCGCGGCCTCATGACATGCTTGATTGCGCTCGCGTTCACCGTCGGTCCCTTTATTGTCTCGCTGATCGTCAACGAGCAAGGCAGTGTTGAATCCCGCTGGGCGTATCGATCCATCTTCGTCGCTCAGTACGGGTTCGCGGCTGTCACTACTGTGTTTGTCTTCTTTATGCCCGAGTATGTACTATACCCATCCCAATCCTTCGCTCACATCCCCACACATCCATCGTAAAACTAGTTACTAACGAGGTAACGCCCAATATAGATCCCCCTGGTGGCTCGCAAACAAAGGCAACGACAGCAAAGCCCTACACAGCCTGTCCCGACTGGGGTACAGCACCAGCACCGGCGAAGCCGTCGCGCGACTCTCGACGATAAAAGTAACTCTCGAAGAAATCCGCCGCGAGACCTCAGGCGTAACCTACCTCGAATGCTTCCGCAAATCGAACCTCCGTCGCACAATCATCTCCATTGCCCCACTCGTCATCCAGCAGTTCACGGGGATCGTCTTCGCAGCTTCGTACTCAACCTACTACGCGCAGCTGGCCGGGTATAGCACGGATATGTCTTTCAAACTCCAGGTCACGCAGCAGGTGCTTTCGATGGTGGGGAATATCATCTCATGGTATCTGGTCGATAAAGTCGGGCGTCGTGATCTCACGCTATACGGGACGGTCGGGTTGACGGTCATCCTGTGGGTTATGGGTGGGCTTGCCGTTGGTGGATCGCTGGGTGAGCTTCGGGGTGCTGTCGCGATGATCTTGCTCTACTGCTTCTTCTACAATGTGACCATCGGCGCGACGGCGTATACGTGTCTCACCGAGACGGCGACGTCGAGGCTGCGGATCAAGACGATTGCGATTGGGCTTGCGACGGCGAATTCGATCGGCGTTATGTGGAGTTTTGTGCTTCCCTACATGTTTAACCCGGACAGGGCGAATCTGGGTGGGAAGCTGGGGTTTGTCTTTGGGGGGCTGTGTTTCCCCGCTATTGTTTTTATCTGGTGGTATCAGCCCGAGACCAGGGGGAGGAGCTATGAGGAGCTTGATGAGATGTTTGTGAAGAAAGTTCCCGCGCGGAAGTTTAAGGGGTTTAAGACGGAGGTGGAAGGGTTGGGCGAGGCGGCGATGGTTGCGAAGGAGGGGGAGCAGGCGAAGTGAGTTATGTATATTTTGGTGGTCATATTGGACTTTGGGGAGATGAAAGAGATTCCAGGGATGGACAGAAAGCATGTTGTACCCGCTTTGCCAACTGGCAGGGGATTAACGAAGCGGTAGACAATTCAGCCCCCGTTCCAAGTTCAGTTGAATTAAGGTCCGCCGCACCTAACCGGTGCAAACAATGTATTATCCAAATGCTGGTCCCGAGAGATTGGAAGGTTTGTCACACAAAGACAGGCATTAAAGGCGCATTGTCTCATGGGTAACTAACTGCATTGAAGTCGGCAATGAGCACAAACAACCCCTGTTGACTACGAGTTGATCTATTATCCCAGAAACAATCTTCTCTCCAAGATGAAAGATCCTTTATCCAGACAAATCTATAAAATCCACATCCTAAACTTTGTAAAAATAGCCTCTGTCGTCGATCGCCGACACTCCCATGCGTATCCCTGTTCTCGGCCGGATCTCCGGCCGGATCTACCATGCTGTCGCACCGATCCCCATCGTCAGAACCCTCTGCTCTCTCTTCTTGGATGATTTAGAAATGCTGATTATAAAAGACCTGAGCCACCGCTCAAAGATCAAGAAGCTGCTCCCGCACATCCTGGAAGCCGAAAACGCGACCCACCTGCTGGGTCGCATGATCGGCGACTCGGCACTCGTGGGCCACTGGGACACATATCAGCTCGTCGCACCGATTGTTTTTGAGCGCGTGGCGCTGCCGCGGTATAAGGAGGTGGTTACCGAAGCTTTGTCGCTGTGTATCTCGAAGGCTTCGTCGCCGATTGCGCAGGACTTGGTGTCGAGAATCTTGCTAATCCCACAGGCCGAGCTCCGTGCGCAACTCCTGGGGTGGGCGCTGATTTGCAGCGCGCAGGAGAACAATGTCGGGTTCGCAAAGAGGTTGCTCCGCCAGGATGTCGGGCACAGGTATGTGCACACCGCACTGCAGTGCGCGGCATCCCGCAACCATATCCAGTCCACGACTCTCCTCCTCGATGATATCCTCAACGAGGAGATGATCGAAAACCGCGGTCTCCTGGACGGAACCTCAACATCACGGAAAGGTAGACGCACCTCCATTGTAAGCTACCACTGCTACAGCATCACCTCCGCACTCACAACGGCAGTCGAGCGAGAGTGCCACGATACGATCGCGCTCCTGCTCACCCCGTTTCTCGACTGCATGCACAAGCTCGACCCGCGCTCGCAGCAATCCTTCCGCAGGAACACAATCCTCGCTCGCGTGCCCCTCGAGGGCGTCGAGCCCCTCGCGCGCTCGACATGCTTCGACATCCTGCGCCGCCACCATGAACAGGATAACCTCCCTCCGCAGCTGGTGACTACACTCCTCAACCTCCTATGGGGAAACGTCGAAGAACGGCCTGATACCACTCTTAAGGTTGACCGGACCAGTACGCGCGTACACCGCGATGTCCTCGTGCACTGGTCGCCGTATTTCGCGGAGAGGTTGGGGGCGTCGCCAGCTACTGCTGCAGGTGCTAATGTTGATTCTAACACTGTCATAGATCTGACAGGAGATGTAGCGGCGCGGACGCTCGAAATCCTTGCGCAGTTTATGTACACCGGTGCATTGCCGCCTGCGTCTGCGCTTTGTTGGGCGGCGGAGGATGAAGCTGGTGTGCAGCAGAGGCGGAAGGAGCTTCGGCGTGCGGCGAGATTCCTTGGGATTGAGCCTTTGAGAGTCCTCATGGATCAGCAGTAAGTGTTTCACCTCACGTGTCTTTTCTGACTGACCCCGACGCACGCTCTTTTGGATAGGTAGTTCCTTTTCCTTTCTTAATCCCTAGCTCTAGGCTAAGCAGCGAGTGAGCAGTAACCGAGAAAATCACAAAAAAAGTTGAGAAAAAAAAAGAATCGTTAGTAACGTAAAGATTATATCAACCCGTAAAGTAGGGATCTGTTCTTCATACAGACAAAACGGCAATCCTGTCTGAAAGGCACTCATGTCCGGTTCTCCCTTTTCCTTCCTGGCCCTGAATTGAATCCGTTGCAAACATCATAGGGATCCTGCCCCCCTGATCTCAGGTATCAAAGGTAGTACGAATTCTCCTCGCGTCGTGCTGCAAACCCATCGCAATATCAACTGATTTGCCCAGCTGCTACCCTGATTAGCTCCGGGGCGCACCCAGTCAATGTGAATATTTCACTACGGTTTACACATCTACTATGGTAGACATCAATCGTAAAACAACGGGTGGAGATCAGGTTACCTCCCTCTATGAGGAGAAGAATCGGAATGTGAATAGCAACAATTTCCGCTCACATGAAACGAGTCCTAGCCAAGCTATCGAGTCACACAACCAGAGCATCCCTTAGTTAAAAACTGGATGGACCTCACAAAGACTTATCTATAATACCCTAGGTCTAAATCCTCGCCTCGCGATTGCTAATAAACTTGCTCAACCTCGCGCGATCGAGGATCTGACCCTCAACCAGCCGCCCAACCTCCTGGACCGTCCCATCGACACTTTCAAAGCGAACCAGAGTCGGGACAGCAGTCAGATTCCACTTCGTGCGGAAGATATTCTTGGGATCTCTCCATCTGGGCGAAAACTCAGCATGATTTCCATAGACATTTATATACACGTAGGAAGGAAGGAACGGCAAAAAAAAAAGGAAGAAACCACATACTCAGGTCTCTGTCCAACCTCAACAAAGGCAACATTCGGCGCATGGTCTGTCGAAAACGTCTCTTGCAGAACTGGCAGCGCGGCGACGACATCGGGACACCATGGTTTCCCCGTGTTTGGTTCGACGGAGGCGTGGAAGGAGATAAAAAATGGGGCGCCTTTGGAGACGGCAGGGAGATCGAGCGCCTTTGCGGTGGAGGGAGGCGTGAAGTCTGTGAGGATTGGCATTTTTGCTTTTTTTCGTTCCTTGGTTCTGATCTTTGTGTTTGATATTAGTTTTTGCTTTTTGTGGTATGTGAGAAGGAACTATAGACGCGGAGAAAAAGCGTGGGAGGGAGAAGTAAGTGGGTGGGTGGGATGGAAAACTCGGTGAGCGATCACCGAGAAATGTGGATTTGCGGCGGGTTTTGGGGAAGGAACAACTGCGCTAATTACGCCATCGATGGCATGAATGCAACATCGTCTTACTCTTGTGCCAATATCCGCAATTAAAGACGCAAGAACGGGTTATATCAGACGACGGAGTCCTGGGTGACTCGCTTTCGGGGATAACTATTGGGAAAGGGGGTAACTCATCTAAGTTTCACTCTGATGCGCATACACACACACATATATATATATATATATATATGTTTCGCGACCTTACTCCATACAATAGGCGAGAGAACGTTGGCATAGAACGAGGCTCAAATACACAGCGGGTCCTTTCATAGCGAGAGCGCACTACACATAGCATGATTTCGAAGCATAATAATACTCACTTTAGATTAACCTTGGCATTGTCTGCACCGATTCAGACGGGTGTTCGGTCAGTACTTTTCTTGGTCACGTGCGATTGCAGGCGAGACAACAAACGAGTTCCGTGACCGTATCACGCACGGTTCGC
Source organism: Aspergillus ustus (assembly GCA_000812125.1). NCBI lineage: Eukaryota > Fungi > Ascomycota > Eurotiomycetes > Eurotiales > Aspergillaceae > Aspergillus > Aspergillus ustus. The sequence continues at coordinate 184,810 of JOMC01000069.1, forward strand.
TGCATCTCTTTGGCGCGCCCGTTCTGATCTCCTTCGGCATCCATACGCCAGATTCTCTCACCCACGGTGACCTGAAGCACCATAATATCATGGTACAAGATGGACGCATCACCGGCTTCTTGGATTGGGAGTACCGGGCGCAGCTGGATTGTGAACGCGCGTTGACGTCTTTGACCGCGTCCTCTGTTTCGTGGTAGTCTAACCGCTGCAAATGGCGATAGGAGCCGAGATTAGAATGAGAAATCTTCTTTTAATTAATTCCCCTACTACCGGCTGGACCTCTTTAACTTAAGAAAAAGGGTAGTAGGCAAAAAAATGATAGTAATGAAAATCATGGCATTCCTTCCATCCTTCGCACACTTGTTCACCCGCATCTTCGGTGACCAACCCTAAACTAACCAACAAAGCAATCATTAACCGAGCGAAGGAGGAGAGTAGTAAATATACGTGGGCGACCGGTTGAGAGCATACATGAATGGCTATGTCTCACAACCACAACCCACAGAGTCGCGAGTCTGTGATTGGCCTTGGTTAAACATTATCCGCTGTATCCATCGCGTGTTCGTTTCCCCACTCCTTCACTTCAGCCTCAAGCGCGGCTAGATTGTTGCACCTGAGGATCGCCTGTGCACCGCCGCCGGCCGGAGGATGCTGGACCAGAGCGAGGACCAGAAATAACCAAACGCGACAGGTGATTCCGGGGGTGGTGTTCAGCCGATCATCGAGTGATCGCAGGGACTGATCGAGATGGCCCTCCAAGCCCTGCGGAACATCGGTGATCCGGAACAGCCCCACGAGCAGGAAGGACTTGATGACACCGGCGGTTGTGCCTCTTGTTGCGTCGCGAGGCGCACGGGAGTAGTAATGTGTGGATTTGAGCTGCGATTCTTTTGGGTAATTCGTGTAGCTCTTATACGTGGGGATTGCTTCTAGGCATGGCTGGAGTGGTTTCTGCGGCGCAGACCATGTTCAACGTATTACTTTGCTATTATGACGCCGCGGATGTGGGACGTGAGTGAGGTTTGCTTCTTAACCTGCATCTCGAAAGTTTCATTTGAATGTTGGCAGTTTTAATAATTCAATAGGAAGCCATCCAGTGGATATCTGCTGCGGCAATGACGTGTGCTGTGGTCGGGGGAACCAACATACCCTCGTATCCTCTGCCGCCAGCCTCATCCCCATCCGCGCCCAAAATGCAGTATAAACCAATTGAAACGAAGATTCCAGCGCCTCATCTGATAATGCGGATGCGGCTCTTACCAGGTTGAAGTCAGTCCGCGGTTAGTTCGACCACAGTTTACATTCGTGTCCGGCTTAATGTGTTCCGGCGATGGGTACATTTCTGCCTTGTAGAACGATGTGGATATATTGATATGTCGAGGCGGCCTCTAACGGCCGCTGGTCCGTGGGGAATAGAAGGAGAGAGCTGAGAGGAGAATTTACCACACCCAGGCCAGATCAGCAATATCATTATCACACCAAGGCGTTGCGCGGGACGCAATGTACGCTACCTACAAGGCTTCATGCTAACATGGCTAGCGCTGGATACCTAATGGCTGAGGGACGGCTATCGCATTTATCTATGCACGCCTCAGCTGGTGTCACTTAAGCAAACCCTTACGCATATTAAGAAACACCCGGGCCGCCACACTCCTATTTGTTAACAAGTTGAAACGGTTCCCCCAGCCCATCTTTTATACGGGGCTAGCTAGCTAGGCCAATCCCAAAAATCCACAAAATCGAACGCGATATCGCCCAACGCCTGCACTCCACCATCGGTAGTAGTAGAAGTAGAAGTAGTAGTATTAACAGGCGCCTGCTGCGCGAGAACCATTTCATCCCAGGCAACCTTCATACACCCGATCCTGCGCCCGATGATATCGAACGTACTCTCGCAGCCTCCGTCTCCTTCGGCAACCTGAAACCCAGCGGCTTGGGAGACCTGCAAGAATCGATTCGCTGTTTCCTCGAGCACCCACGAGACGTTGATGCTCTGATGTAGGAGCGATTTATCCCATTCCGGATGATCGCATGTGGCCAGGCGGTACAAGTTCACCAGGCAGCGGACGATATTCGTATGTGCGAGGGCGGAGAAGCCGATGTATTCTGCCGGGGGAATTGTGAAGAAGGTGTCGAGCCAGGATTTTATGCTTTGCATGCTGGCGTAGATGTTGGTGAAGCCCTGGCCAGGCGCGAGGAAGATGTGTGACGTGGGGAGGAGGGCGAGTTGGGTGATGGTGCATTCGGTGTTTTGGAGTTCGAGGAGGAGGGTTTTGTTGGTGAGGAGGTCTGGGGGGGTGTTTGCTTTGAGGGTTTGGAGTTGAGCTTGGAGGGATTTGAGCACCACTGAGGCGTCGGGCCGGAGTCTGGTATCTGTCGCGTATGTAGTGGTGAGGTATTCGATCGCGGTTTCGGCAAGCTGCCGGACTTTGACGAGGTGAGTTAGTAGGAGATCTGATGGGTATTCCTTTCGCTCCTCGAGCACCTGGACACATTGGTCGTAGTAGGGCGTCCATTTCAAACTTTCGCCTTTGCCTTGTTGCGAGGGGCTGGCTATGTCAGTTCAGTCCTTGGTGAGGGAAGCGGTTAACTTACACGGTGCTTAATAAATAGCATCCCAGAACCACTCGATGCTCGTCTAATTCCGGAGGGTGTTGATATCTAGTCGGCCTCCTGCACCCTTTCAGGTCATGAAGCATCAAGACTCCCGCATCCTGGTACGCTGGTTTGTCGAGCCCGAGTTCGTACATTATCGAGGCGGCAAGGTGCACCAAGGTGGTTGAAGTGTTCTTTTCAATCACATACCAGCGATCCCTGTGCGTAAAACTAATGAGCAATCCAACCTTATCTGATGAAGAGCGATGGACATACCAAGCGAGATAAACGAGGACCGCAAACAGGAAGTCCATACTCTTCGTCCCGTTACTAAAAGCCTCATTCCCAAACACTCTTTTCACCTCTTTCGACAAGGCATTCTGCTGCTCTGGTCGGGTTGATGCGACGGTCATAATGCTGAGCCAGAGCAGCGGCCGCTCGCGGCGAAGTTGCTGCGCCGTTAGCGACGGAGATAAAATTACAAACGGCAGGTCGGCGACAATCAAGTCGCGAAACCGACTAAGATATACCTCCGCTTCCGAGATAGTCGGCTCGAGCAGAGAAGGGGATGTGACCGGCTGCTGTTGGAGCTCGGGGAGTGTAACTGGCGGAGACGGGAACGGAGGAGGATGAGAAGCAGGGGGTACTTGGACCACCGGCCTCGCTCCGCTCACTATTGCATCGCCAACAGCCGAACCTGAAGACGTCTTCTGACTCACGGCGGACTGTAATAGCACGACCAGGCCGTCTAATCGTTCCTCCAGCTTGTCTATCTTGCCATTATTGCGCTCAACCCGAGCCCGCCGCTTGCGGACAGGAGGAGAGGGCTGGCAGTGCTTGTTCAGGCGAGTGCATCTAGTGAATCCGTCAGCATCCGAGAGCCAGCGATACCTAGTAGGTACTCGTCGGAGCGATTCACCTTTCGCAGTGTCCACGGGCGCCAGCGGTGCACTTGACCTTGGCGCGGACGCAATTAGTGCATGCGCGGACGGGGGCGGTCTTTACTCTGGGAATATGAACATCCGACATTGCGACGTGACGGGGAAGGAGGTTAGTAGTCAGTGAGGGAGGAGAGAAGGAGAAGGAGGATGAAATGGATCGAGGGTCCGACGGGTAGTTGGGCACATCGGAGTCGGAGCATATATCAAAGTCCGACTCCGAAGGCTGCCAAGCGAGGCTTGATTGGATCAAGACGGAGGCGATCTACCGAACTATCAGGTCTTTGCTTCTTTGTTATCGGAGTTAGGCGCGCAGTTACTCCGGTCTGCACCAGATCATATAAGAGACGCGCGCCCAAACATTTTCTCGGTCGGAGATCAACTGGAAGTCACTCATCATGGAGGAAATCGGTTCGAAGCGCGGCCCTGTCGACCACGGGCTGAAGAGTCCGGATCTCGCAAAGGAGGGCGCCACGGACGAAGGGCAATCTACACCGACACAGCAGACACAGTATCCCACGGGCTTCGCTGTCGTCGCGACCTTGGTGGCCCTTACCTTGACTTCATATCTGGTGCTGCTGGACACATCCATCGTTTCGACGGTGAGTCGCTCGACCTTGTCTGCGAACCGTCGACTAAGCAATTCAGGCCATCCCGCGAATCACGTCTGATTTCCACTCGTTGAACGATGTCGGTTGGTATGGAACAGCGTATCTTCTCGCCAAGTGAGTGTCCACGTATACTATCTGCCGACGCACGATCTAATGAAGCAGCTGTTCCCTCCAACCACTCACCGGAAAGCTGTACACGTATTTCAATATCAAGGTCAGTCTCCCGGCCGCCATGAGATGCCTGTCCAACGTTTTAAAAATATGTTTTTAGTGGACATACCTTGTATGCCTTTCGATCTTCGAATTCGGATCCGCCCTATGCGGTGCAGCACAGTCTTCGAACATGCTAATTGTCGGGCGCGCCATTGCCGGTATCGGCGCGTCTGGTCTCTTCAATGGTGGCTTCACCTTCCTCGCAGCATGCGTGCCACCAGCGCGGCGGCCAGGTATGTAATGTACAACCTTGTGCGGTAGCGATCATTCTGACGGAAACAGCCTTGACCGGCGTCCTCATCGGCCTATCGCAGTTGGGCCTCCTCTCCGGCCCATTGATCGGGGGCGCTCTGACGGAGCATACATCCTGGCGCTGGTGTAAGCACGACAATCCACTATCCATATCCATATCCAGTTTAGAAATACTAACCCCTCCAGGCTTCTACATCAACCTCCCCTGCGCAGCCGTAATCGCACCCGCCCTCGTCCTCGTCTCAACCCCGGACCACCGCACCCCCGAAACCAAAGCGCGCACACTGCGCCAAACCCTACCCGACCTCGACCTCGGCGGCTTCGCCATCTTCGCCGGTGCCGCGAGCCAGCTCCTCCTCGCGCTGAACTGGGGAGGGACCACCTACCGCTGGGACAGCAGCACGATCATCGGACTCTTCTGCGGGTCGGGGGTTACATTTATCCTCTTTCTTGGATATGAAGGGTATATGGGCGACCGCGCGATGATTCCTTTCTCGCTGATCGGTCAGCGCGTGATGTGGAGTAGTTGTTTGAATATGGGCTTTCTTATGGCTTGTTCGATGGTTACCACGTATTATCTGCCGATCTACTTCCAGGCTATTCGGGGTGCGTCGCCGACGCTTAGTGGAGTGGATTTGCTGCCGTCCATCGGGGGTACGATTGTCTTTGGTGTGATCTCTGGAGGTCTCGGTATGCCGGCCCCCTACCTCTCTCCATGTCCCTCATCAACAAAATCAACCCACCACTAACGCAAGCATCGATCGTATGCAGTAACCCGCATCGGCCGCTACACCCCCTTCGCGCTCCTCGGCGCCACAATCGCAACCACAGGCGCAGGCCTACTCATCCTCCTCTCCCCAGACACACCCACCTACAGCTGGGTCCTAATCCAACTAACCCTGGGCATCGGCCGGGGCCTCGCCGTCCAAATGCCGCTGATAGCAGCACAACACAACGCGCCCGCAGCCCTAAACTCCATCGCGACCGCACTCGTCGTCCTCGCCCAGAACTTCGGGCCCGCGATCTTCCTCTCGCTCGCGCAGGTGATTTTCAGCTCGGGACTCACGAGTGAGCTTGCAAAGCATGCGCCCAGTGTTGATCCGGGGATCGTGGTTAGGGCTGGTGCGGCCGGGTTGAGGGACTTGGGGCTTGATAGCCAAGTTTTGGCCGGGGTGTTGGATGGGTATAATGCAGCCATTATTCGTGTTATGTATCTGGCGACTGCGGCTTCTGCCACGAGTTTGGTGGTTGCGGGGTTGATGGGGTGGGGGAGTATTAAGGAGAAGACGGAGACTGCGGATGTTGAGGTGGAGGGGGAGGTGCAGGAGAAGGGGAAGGATGCTGTTAGGCCGGAGGCAGAAGGGGCTGATGGTGCGGATCGGACATCAGAGAGATCCATTAAGGAGAGCAAGGAGGAAGAGAAGGTGGGATGAATCGGAGACGACTGAGCCTCATTCCAGTTACAGATTATTAAGGGCGACACTTCTTCACTCATGAATATTCTAATATGCAAGTTATAGATTGCCGGCTTATTCACGATAATACAGATTTAATCCGTTTAACTTACCAGAATCATCTCAACTTATCTTTGGTCTCGCTCTAGAAAACGAACCCGTGTAGGTCGGTCTCATTCTCCAGATTCCACGCCCGTTGAATCAGCCTATCTACCTTGTTATCATCCGTAATTCCACCATACTTGGCCAAACTCTTTGCCTTGGTCTCAAGTTCCGCCCTGGACCAGGTTAGCAATGATCCACGAATACGTATTTTCTATCAAGGCTCAAGGATACGCACCTCGTCAAGGTAAACTCGGGATCCCCCTTCGCAAACCCTGTCCTCTCCTCAATCACCCTCCCATCCTTCGTGGTAACAACAACCCTCCCCGTCCACCTCTCGGGAAACGCATCCTCAATCTCCTGATCAAAAATCATCGTAACCCTGCTCTGAAACTCCCTAATCCTCTCATTCTTTAAATCCGTCTCCGTAAAATCCGTAATCATCGCCTGCCCCTTCATCGCCGCAACGGCCAACACAAACCCCATACTAAACTTACTCTGATGCACCGTCTCGCAGTCCCCACTCATCCCGAGCACGTTCAACGCAGCTTGATACGTCGGCACGACAATCGAGTCAATATCCTCGAATCCGACCCCATACCTCCCCATCAGCGCAAGCAGCGCATCAACACTCGGATGCGTATGCCGACACGAAGCATGCCACTTGAAACTCGAATGCAGAACCTCATAATCTTTCCCAAGATCGGCGTCAAGCGCCTCGGGTGCCGTCTTTCCAGGAACAAGCCCATTCCCCATCCCCCGCGGTCCCTCGATGACATCTTTCGTACCTAGGAGCCCGTCGCGCGCACAGTAGGCTGCGAAGATCCCGTCGAAGCACGCTTTCCCGGTGTGCACTTGTTTCGAATGTGCGGCGTCGAGGAGGAACTGCCACAAGCCCGCTGCTTGTGTTCCGGCTGTGCCGAGCGCGGAGAGGGTTTGTGCGGGGGAGATTTTGAGTAAGTGTGCGGCTGCGGCGGCGACGCCGAGGATTCCGGCTGTGGCTGTTGAGTGGAAGTTCTACTCGCAATGTTAATGGTCTCAACTGGACCTGATGGGCAAGAGAAATGAGGAAGGAGGAGGTGGAATTGGAAGAAGTATGTACCTCGTAATGGCTCTTGCCCAGGTACGCGCCGACGCGACACCCCACTTCATATCCGACCACACACGCCGTGATGAATTGCTGACCGTCCGCGCCCACATCCTGTGCGACGGCGAGCGCTGCGGGGAAGATGACCGTCGCCTAGATAGATAGAGGAATACGTACGTAGGATTAGTCGTGTGTTTCGCCCAACCCTCGTACCTCCCTCGAGACACAGGGAATCGCAGGTGCGAAAAAAAAAGGTTAAGGGAAAAAACCTACCGGATGCGTAATACTCCGATTATGCAAATCATCCTGCTCGACGACATGGCTCGCGGCGCCATTGACCAGCGCCGCGAACGCGGGGCTCGTTGTACGGAGCCCGCCGAGATCACTACTACTACTACCGTCAACGAGCTCGCTCTTCCCAGTGGACGGCCCCATCGTTTTCGCGAAATTCACGATCGCGCGGACGGCCGGGTGGTGCCGTCCTGCGATCGTGCACCCGAGCCAGTCAAGAAACAGGTCTTTTGTTCGCTGGATTGCGGCGTCGGGTAGGTCTGTGTAGCGGAGTGTCGACGACCAGGTGGCCAAGCGCGCGGTGCGGGTGTTGGGGAGGAGGGACATTTTGATGGCGAGATTTTTTTTTCCTTTTGAATAGTGCAAAGGTAGATAGATATGGTGGCGAGGAGGTAAGTTTATGGATAGATTGTTGATGTATAATGGTTTGTGATGAGGCGGATGTTCTCCGAGAAGCACAGCGTGGGATTGAGTTTCCGAGGCTTTATGGGTCCGAGACGCCTATATAGTCCTGGTAATGGCAGCTGTGATTGGTTGATGCTGTCAGTTGCGGGGCAGCCTCGGTAATTCGATGTTTTGTCCAGTGCAGTGGGGGGATTCGCGGGGTCGCGGGGTATAGGTATCATATGTGGGAGATGCACTTGATACCTACCTGTACTTCCAACATCCTGCACTGTCTCATGCGCTTCATCACGGTCAATGGTATCGTGGGGACTCACTCTCCGGCGCATTGTCTTCTCACTTACTCCCCGAGTACTCGTTTATTGTTCATGTGGTGGATGGATATATAGTGAGGGTCAACATGTTGTGGGAAAACCATTTTAGTGAGTAAGAAAAGATCGAGGCCTGGTATCCAGCGTTCTACCTCGGAATTTTTTTCCTTTTCTTTTCCGTACACATTCAATTCGCGATATACACAAGTAATAGTGTCTACAACTATTGAATGTTTCTATACAGAACCAGGCGTAGTTAGAGAAGCTGTTCAAGTTATATGCAAGCATCACGCCAGATTAAATATGTTTATTGTTGTAACAACTTCCATATTAGCCATGATCTCGCTTTTCGTGTACCTCTAGATCCCGCTAAGCATGTAAAAAAAAGTTGCGGGACAACAGCCACCAAGCGAAACTCCGCGCCGCAAGTAGGAGAAAGCATACTAGGACATCCACACACGCACCCTGATGCTTTTGATACATAGACATACCCGGGAAGAATACTTTCTTTAGATGCTATTCTGCGAATCATCTAGAGCCCGTGCGTTTTAATATCAGAAGGGAAGAACACCCGAGCGGCCCTCCCAGACAGGGACTTTTTGGTATTATCGCCAATCCTGTGCGCTGGTTGCCATAGCATGCGGGCGATCCCAGATTAATAATGTTTCGGTCATGTCAAAAAAGGTGCGATGTGTCAGGAGGACAACATGACAAATCCGAAGCATGACTATCCTTTGTTGTAAGGTTGGTGTTGTTCCATTCTTCACAACATGCGCATATGCATCTTGGGCAGCCATTATTCGATCGGCAAGCACCGCCAGTTCATCATGAACGATTGGGGTATTGGGACTCAGAGAATTGCTGTATTGGATGTATTTGAGACTGCACTGGATTAACCGTTGATCATTGTAAGCCAAAGGGGTCGAGAACAGGGATTTAAGGAGATGGGAGGCAGTACAAAGCATTCGTCCATCCGGTCTCCAGACACACCTAAGATCAGGATGGGATCGAGTTGCCCGATCAAAGATTCTATTTTGGGACGCTGATTCGGGGTACTTGAATGTGGTAAACCCGGTCTGCCACCAATCCATTTGTCTGCTTCTCGCTTTGTGGTTCCCCTACAGTGTCCTACGTATTCCATGAACACTTCAGCTAACTGTCCCGCTCTCCAAGGAAGTCGTTATCCCTCCGTGCACCTTCCCTCCACGACCGCAAACCCCGACCGTGCGGTCGACTCGAACGGACGCAGACAACATGAATAGATATCGGCTGGGGACAGGTGGTCGGACAAACGTTGAGTTATGATGCGGCCAAAGCTTTCCCCCCACAGTTGCTTGGCGATCGCGCTAGGTTCTTTCCCCGACAGATGCGGTGTTTTTTCCCCGGCCGCAACGGACTACATACATAGTCGTCCCTGCGACCGTGCCACCGACTTCCTGCAGTGTCAGAGGGACCCGGTCTGGGGAAGGGATTCGACGATCAGCGAGGTTACACATTCACCCATTTCTCCCGTAGTTAACCTCATTGCAATAGATAGCGCAAAGTATTGACAAAGATTGTTGCGCATGGACTTCATTTTCACATGCAGTCCCCGCTACGCAGCCTTGAGGATGTGACCGTGGACGTACCACTACGACATCTAATTATTACAATTAGAATTCACGTCCGACCTTCCCTCTCACTGTCCCCGGTATCTTCCTACGTCTATAGATCGATCTGACCACCCCATCCAGACTTGAACTCACCAGTGCATGTTTTGATTCTATCCTGTGTGGAATACCCACGCTCCAAAACCGCTGTTGTAAGAACGTTGGGTTCATATACTCACTAATCCTCTTTATGCCTTTGTCGCTTTTCACATTGGTTGGGGCGAGTAATTTCTCCAGGTTTCATTGTTCAAGGGAATGCAGGAGGCCGAGATATGAAAAGCCGAGAGCACTGGATACTAATGGATCTCGATTACGCGACAAGGTACCAAAGAACTTTACTCTGGCACTTATAGTTAGTTCGTGGGTAATGTGAAGGAACATCATGGATTACAATTGGGAAACCAAATATTGGCGGGCAGAAGGTCTCTATTTCGGAGACAAACCGAATACTAAACTCAACATCTCGGAGTGCTGATGGTCTGAGAACCCGATTCTCCGTTTACGACTGTAGATACGAGTCTACCACCGATCCCAGAATGTCATCCTCTAGCTCGTTCTCCGCTGGCTGCTCGTCCCCCTTGCCATCCGGACAACGCGCGCGCCCCTGGACATCATACCCACGTGCAATCCTCCGAAGCTCCTCGCCAAACAACCACCGAAAGTCCCGCGCATAGCGCGAATCTTCCAAGACACTTGCAATAGCCCGGTTGACGAGGTGGACAAAGTCCCCCTCGTCCCAGCTATGCCACGCAAACGTGCCGACGAAAGTGTCCTCGTTGTCGAGGGGTGGGGAGCCCGGGAGCGCCAATCGGCGGCGGCAGCCGATGGAAGTGTATTGCATTCGGGGGTCGATGCTTACCTTGTAGATGATCGTGCGGCCGCTTCGGACGGGCACGAAGTAGAGGTCGAAATAGCAGACTTCGCCGTCGGAGGTGGTCTTGGTGATGTCGCAATGTAGATAATGCTGTTTAGCTGCCATTTTTCGATGTGTGTTTGGTTGGAATTATGTAGGGAGATCATATTGCTGGAATTGCATGAGTAGGTTCGGGGATTATATACCGGTCTGCTCCCCATTGAGGTTTTGGGCCAAAAAAGTTTGTTGCGCGGGAACATTCAAGTAACAGGCTTTGCCATTCTGTCATTGAAACTCTTGGAGCTATCTGGTTTTGTTGGTTCAGTTGTTATCCTGTCTTGAAACAAGTAGTAAGGAGCTTAAAGTAGGAGATAACAAACTAAAATGTACTGTTAGTTATTGTTTCATATATTTGTTTCTTTGAAAATACTAGTTGTTGATAATAGGTGATTAAATGTCTGCTATTCTTTGGCTCATAAGCTTTGCCATGCTTCATGCTGACAACACAAACCTTATGGACACCTATGAGGGACTTTCCTTCTTTGATTTCATGATTCATGGTAGGTGTTGTAGTGAAACATGATCTAACAACCCGAAATCACGAGCATCCACCATTACATGCCAAAGTCAAGAGCATACCTTGATGAATAATCAAAAGACAGCTTTCGTTTGGAACTTTGGCGTGATATAAACATGGAGGATATTATTCCCATTATTCGACCAGGCAACATCAAGACAAGCTAGCTCGCAGATCCAAAACACACATCAAATTTGGCCGATTCTCAGATGGCGGGCTTTTGCACAGCCAATACTTGTGATAGAGGTTACACCTAGAAAGGAGGAGGATAACCTGTCTTACCCTATAACCCTATTGCTGGCTGCTTAACAGCCTCTCTACCCTCACACTGCTTGGCCAGCGAATAAGGCCCGATTGCAGCATCCAGTGTCGCCTTTATGGAAGAAGATTCGCCACCTAAATTGCGGGACAACCGCTCTTGGCTGTGTCGGGTTGGAGCGAAGTCCTCTTGCTCTAATTTCATGTTAAGTAACCAGCCAGGAGCCGGTATCCTGTACGGACTCTACGTCCTTAAGTTATGCGATCGGGTCTAATTTACCTGTAATTCTGATGCCTGAGGCCGGATAGTTTATTGCCTGATGATTTGGATCTTGGTCGGTATCGATGCTCACACAGGCGATTTCTCATTGTCGATAGGTAACTACGTTGCAATGGACTGGTCCAAACACGTCGGATAATCCGCACAGCCTCGATCCACAAGGGGTGGACACGAACTACGGCCTGCTAGGCACCTACGGGACCCTTGTTGCCACTTCACTTCACTTCACCATTGCGGTCACACGCTCTGTCCGAGGAGAGCGCGGGACCGACCGAAGTTGACCTTGAGTGAAGACCCTTGCTAAGGCAGTGTCGACAGAAAGAGAGAGAAACAGAGAGTTGGATGTACGTTTTGGCGGTTAGTTGGACCGCGTCACAGGGTGGATGGGTGTGGCATAGGATATCTATCTGGTATGGATAGTGCGGCACTGAATAGATGTTTGGGAGCCGTGTTGTTTTGAATGTTGCGGCCTGATGATGGCGCCCCCCTGGCGGTGTTCGATGGCGGGGCTCGACGTGCTCTAGACAAATGAATTTCGAACCAACCAACCGATACAACAAATCTGACCCTTCGGCTCGGCTTGAAAGCCCGATAAACGCTGGCCGGTCTCGCATCTCGCATCTGGTTCCTCGGCTCGTCTCATCGCGCATCTCACAACCGGCTTTAGCCGCATGCAGGACACCTCCGTGGTTGTACTAGGAAAATGAATGAAGGAGGATATGAGATTGATTTTTCTTCTCACTCCCTACATGTCACTACGCTGCTTTGCATTCCCACGTCCTTTTCGGAGAAATATATATACGGAAGGGCCGGGGGGCCGTCGGGAGTTAAGGCTCTCCTCGTGGGCCTGCGTGCTAGATACATACCCCTGCGATCTTGGATAATGCAGGTGGAACGACCTCGTGGTCGTCATCGATCATCATGCATTGTTTGTTATTTGACTGTAGGATATGACATGTCAGGACTGTACAGGAACGACTACCCTTCTCGAAAAAAACAACGACCACACATCCAAATCCGAATTATCAAGCTCTGTCCTCAGACTCACTCCCCTCCGCAACCTCCACCGTGCTCCGCCTCGCAAGACCGCCGGTCCGCGGACTCCCCGGATCCTCCGGGTTCGGTTCGCAGATATGAGGCTGATCGTCCCGGGGCTCGTTCTCCGTAGCAGCGGTGGTGGTGGGTACGACGAATAGAAGATTCGGATTCTCCTCGTCAGTCTCCCCCGGCGAAGAGTCGAGCTCGTCATGGGCTTCATTGTTTAACGTTATAGCGGGGAGTGTTCGGCCGGTTGTCGTCGTCGCTCGCGGCGTTCTTGGCGGGTCGCCGGCGATAGCGACTTGGGAACTGGAATTCTCCAGCGGGGGACGCGCACGCTCGTACGAGTCGGTTCTGCGAGTGACTGGGCTGTTTATTATCTTGTAAGGCGGGGATGGATCGCGAGAGTACCTTCGGACTGTTTGAGGGCGGACACGTTCTCTGCGATTGAATACGTCGACGAGGTTCATCTCGAGGCCGTATGCTTCCTGTATCCCGCGGTCTCGGACCTGGTCTTTGATGTACATGGGGAGGTTGAGTGACCAGGGGTCCAGATCCGGGGTGGCAGGTCCGGTTGCGCCGGACGTGTGAGTATGCAGTGTCTTTTCGATTATGTGCAGGGACCAACCTGTGAGAGAAATGGACGAGTCCTTGTTCTCTCGACTTACGCGTCGTATGTCCCTCATGTCTGCAAGTAATGCGCGGCGGTCTTGATCGGTGTTCGTGGTGAGGAACCGAGTGAGGCATGTAAGCTGGGCGTTCAGAATATCCTTTTGCTTATGGCGCTGCAGGTGGTACATGCGAGATAGCCGCTCTTGCTGGGCCTGTGGTCCACCAGTGGAGCAGTATATCAACTCTGCGAGACATGCAACCTCCGTCGCATAGTCCTCGTGCGAACGTGCGGTCTCGATGGCGACTTCCAATAACCCATCATCGGATGTCGGCGCAGCGTTTTGGGGGTATGAGGATGGATACCAGGTGGGATTTTCAGTTTTCACTGGAAGGTATATGGGAAGAGTGGATGTTTGCACTATCAGCCCAGGAAATGAGCTGAGATGCGTTATCAAGTCTGAATCTGCAGGGTTTCGCTTTCTTCCTAATTGTGTCTCAGCCCGCAGCCACGCAAGATACGACCGGCAATGTACCAGCTCGGGGTTGGTCTCTTTCAGACATGTAGCCACGCTATGTGCATGTTCAAGCGATCGCTCTGCCGTTTTGAGATCTTCTTTTGTCGGGGGTTTGAATGTGTAAGAGGACAGCGAGTTGCTGACTTGGACCAGTATGTCCAGAATAGCGAGGTATGTCGATTCATCGTACTGCGCCATATCCCAATCAGCAAGCAGGTTGTTGAATGCACTGGGCGAGTGGGTGTCTGTTCGGTAAATGATATGCCACGCATTATTCGCACCCTCGCACTCGACCAAGGCGCATATAAGATCCCTGGCGTCCCAGACCAGACCGCTGGCCAGTAGTGGCCTATACAGATGGTCGCAATTTGCCCAGTAATCGAATTCTGTCTCAGGAACCAGGTCGGTTTCTTTTTCGATTCTAGATAGAATCATGAGGGCATACCGGAAGAGTTGCACCTAGGAATTCTCATCATCAGCCGAGGAGATCATCGGACTAGCAGGTTCTTCGTGTACCTCAGCTGACTCTAACGATGATGCAGTTTGGGGAGCTCTCGATAGAGGGCGCAAAAGCCTTTCAATGCTTCGTACTATGACTTTTGGCATATCCATGTCGCCATTTCGGTGCATGAGGGCGACCGCATTAATAAGGTGTAGGTTCGCTTCGTATAACCACACTGACCGTTCCTGGTCAGTCAACCTCACGCCCGCCGATAGATGATGACTGAGCGTGTCGTGATGTGGTCGCAGAAACTGGGTCAGCGCATCATATGCGCCCTGCTCCACGAGCATATCGGCGTACTCGATCGTGACCGGGAGTATATCCGCGAACTCTCGCAAGCTCTCATCGAAATACTGCGCCGCTGCACGGTAGTCTCCCAGCCGCCTGAGGCGCGAAAACTGCTCTAGCAGGGCACCCAGATCATCAGTGGCGTTCATGTCAAAGTGGACAGTAGTGTCCTTCTTGGAGGTAGCAGGATCGAGAATCGTCTGGGCAGAGAGAACTTGGGGTGGAATTTCCCATCCTTGTGGCTCCGTCATTCGGTAGGGTACAGTGGTGTCCGGCTTTCGCCTTGAAGCGGCGTCCGCGACGTTTCGATGGGTTGTATATTCCTTTCTGAGTGGTTGCAGCTTCGGCTGGTTGACCAGGCTCCGACTCAGCCCCGAGTCCTTGATATCGCCAGGAACGAACAGCTCGTCGAGCTCGCGCTGTCGCCGGGTGCGGGGCGCCGCCATTGTGTGTATTCCTTAGGTATTCACCGTGGGTTGTTGAAACACTGTATTGTGGGCAAGAAATGTGTGATAAAATGTCTGGACACGATGGTGGGGGATTGAAGAAAAATCATGTTTTGCAGGGATGATGGCGCCGTGTGTGGCTTTGCCGCCTCGAAGCAAACTTGGAGTGCGAATCCCCAGCCTCGCACATGTCGCACAGGCGCAGCTCTCGTTTCATTTGGCGGGGGGAGGGGGGCTGTACCACGCAAACCGACTTCTCGAATTTTCATTTCAACCTGCTCCTTTCCTCTCATCAATTTTCAAGACAAATCCAAAGCTTCCACTCAATGTCCCTAACAACTCCAGCAGCAGCCAGCGCGGGTCCTCCGACTTACGCCCGCCGCTTCGGTCGCATCTACCGCGGCCTCGACAATCTCACCACCGCAAGCCTCTGCTCGCGAAATGTAGGCAAAGTGCGAGCTGACTGCCGCCTGCGAGTATCCAAATCCCAATGGGGGTCGCTCGGGGTCCGCGAACACCCCGCTGCCATCGTCTACATGGACATTGCGATCGACCAGCCATCGAATTGTCGGCTGGAGAGCGCAACCGTGCTCGTCACATTAGATGAAACAACATCGACAAGCCTCATAGCATCGTCAGACAAACCGCTCCAGATGACAGATTACTACGGACCGAAGCAACTCAGCGGAGAAGCGACAAAAGTCACCGTCAGTCGCAACGTGCATCTCGTCCCGCAGGTTAACGTGATGGGCAGCGGGGGTGGGGGGATCGGGGTCGAGAGGGAACGGTCAGAGAGCTATGAAACGCGATGGACATTCACGGGCGGCCTCATGGCTGGCGAGCAGATCAATCCCTTCTACCGGACGCTGAAGTGGGAATTACGCGAGAATGAGTCGGGCGCGCGATCGAATCGCAGCCCTGTCATTCATACTGCCTTCGCTCTACAGCACAGCGACTGCCCGTTTATCATGCGCATTGAGATCCAGGGACGTCTGCAAAGTACAACCGATCGCTTACGACAAAAGATGCGCCATATGAGGTTCCCCGGTCCAAATAATTCTGAGCAGGGCTGCAGCGACACGCTGGTTTATCCAAATAGCGTCGCCGCCCGCGGCCGCCCGCTGGATATGCTCGCCATGGGTCTATCGAGTGCCATGGAGCGTGAGAACCTTTTGCGCGTTCCTGTTGAAATACCAGACGCACTGCCCGTTTCTTTCACTCTCGAGGGCGAGCCGGCGCACACAACGACTACTCCCCGGCCAAATATAGATACTACGAATACACCGCCGTTTGCTCAAAGAACGCCGGTGGATGATACCCAGCTGCAGGGCCGGCCACAACAACCAAGAACCATTGCGCCGGAACCGACGCCTGCGATATTACTCTGTCCGGAAAACAACGCCGCTTCTATTGGAGTAAACCGGCGCCGGCCTTCGACTTCGACATCCTCTTCTTCGGCGACTTTAGTCGGTACCCCGCGATATGGATCCAGCCCGCTCGCTCGAGAGCCCTCCTCCACGATTCTGGAGAGTGCAATCGACTCCTTCAGTGGGATTCCGCGGGATCAGTCCAGGTGGAAAGATGAGACACAGAAGTTCCCATCGCTGGAGATACCCCAGCGGAAAGAACCGGTCCAGATCCCAGAGGATGTTAGTACCCTTGCCATGCTGGCCAGGTATCCGATTCTGATTTTCGTGTTACGAATCATGGTCGGCATGTTGGACCTCCTTCCTAGATCTAAATCTTCTCCTAAACCGCCGACGAGTACGAAGGATGCAGATAGAGCTGGTGAAGAACCGCGTTCTATGAGCGTCCCTTTTCCAGGGCAGTGGCCACAGCAATGAATTATACATTTCCATATATTTACATGCAAAATATTTCAACTGGCCTTTCTCGCTCCATGCTGTAGCAATATTCGGAAGATAATCATCCACCCCGGGCCCCGGGTGTTCGAAACCTTGGAAAACCAAGAGACCCACAGACCCAAAGCTGAGAGCTTCTTCGTGCGACCGTCAGCCAAAGCTCGCCCAACCGCAGCATGTTGTTTGGGGCGGTCTCCCTGTCGCATCCACGGCGCGCCACATGGAGACCTGTCATTGGAGGTTGGGCACAAACATTTGTGCGGGCTGAGTACAAAGCCCCAATTGACTGCGCCCCGCCTTGTGTCATGAAGTTCTCCAGCCTCCTCAACTCACCCATATCCACAGACACACAGCCGAGTGGGCAATTTGCAACAAGGAGACGCGCCATTCCTCGGGCTTTTAGTAACTCTTTAACCTCTCGATACACTTTCATCAACTGCGCTATTACTCAACCAAAAGGGTTGTAGATATACTAGCAAACCTAGAGACAGCACCTCTTAAACACTCCAACACTCATTCCATTAACGAACTCCATCAACAAATATGGCTACATACCTCAGAGGCAACGGCTTTTCGGGGCCGGAAAGATCAAATTATAACGAAGCCCATCTAGTCCCCCTCTCTGGCGACAGATACTGGCCACCTCTACTAACCCGCGACCCTCCTCCTCCCCACCAACAGCAACGCCCACGATATCAACACCAGCGCCCGCGGGGCCCCAACGCCAACACCACGAGTACGACGAGATCGATGTCTCGCGACGGCTCATTCCAGCACACCTACAGCCACAGACGCGACAGCGGAGAACCATACCGCGTGAATTCCAATCCTAACCGTGTATACGACTACTCGAGCGACACCGAGGACTCGAATGATGATCATCTACCGGAGCAGTGGCGACGACCAGACCGACGAGAACGACG
The DNA here is from genome assembly GCA_000812125.1 of Aspergillus ustus. Classification (NCBI taxonomy): domain Eukaryota; kingdom Fungi; phylum Ascomycota; class Eurotiomycetes; order Eurotiales; family Aspergillaceae; genus Aspergillus; species Aspergillus ustus. The sequence continues at coordinate 202,869 of JOMC01000069.1, forward strand.
CCGCATTCACAGTCGGCGGGAGAACCCTCCAGATGATGCTAATGCTAATGCCGATGGCGATCCGGATGCGGACTGGGACGCATGGACGTCCGACGTGTACCACAAGGACCTCCGCACCAGCCGGAGAAGCCCGCGGCACAATTATCGGCCGGGTCGAACGGGAACTGGAGATTCGGAGGCTCCAGCAGGTGCTAGGATGGTGCCTAGGACCGTCTCGCAATTAAGCAGCGATGACGAAAGTATCAAGGGAGGAAGGGCCCTGCAGAGGAAAGGGAATGGAGAAGATTCGACCGGGGCGCCGATGGCGCTTCACGCGGGCGAGGATCAGACACGCCGGCGGCAGCAGCATGGCGGAGAAGAAGGTACACAAATCGTCCAAACGGCCGATGATAGCCAGGTCCGGGAGGAGGAGGCCCTCTTACAGCGAACAACGGAATTGCTGGAATGCTGGATCCAGCGCCTGGGACCGCGACACTACCAGACCGCAGTGCGAAGTGATATCAACTACAAGATGTTGAGACTAGTGCACAAAGTCCGAGATCTGGCGGTGGATGAGAATAATAGACCACGGCCAGGCCCGGTTATTGTGGATCGTACCGGTACCATGAATGAACAACAACAACAACAACAACAACATCGCCCCCGGAGACGCCCTCCTCCTTCTCCTTCTCCAGTGAGGCCGGAACTTCGAAAGAGCTCGCCTCCGCCGACGACATCTGCCGGGCCTCGCTATGCGCCTGAGCCATCCGTTGTAATGCTTGATGTCTCAGGAGACGGGCCCCCGAGGGCCCGCGCTCGTTATGTGCAAACAGCCGATTATTGAGCGTCCCTGTGCGATGGACGCATGATAACCCGAAAGATCAAATATAGACACGATGAGCGTGGTAGATCGGCTTGCCCGGTAGGCTGTGGGGGGGGTTGAGAACCTTCCGGAGTTGGTAGGCAGGTAGGGAACAGAATTTAGTAGTCGAATAATATATGAATATCGTGATGACCCCCACTGCCGCTAACTAGCCGAAAATGCGGACAAAATACCTACCTAACTTAATCTAAGCTAACCTAACCAATCCGACCGAGCGCCGCCGTACATAGCACCTAGAACGAATGCTGTTTCTTTATCCCACATCCCCGCATTACGAAGCCAATGTCCCCCGTCGCAGCGCCTCCCTCGCCAGCCCAACAAGCATAGCGAGGAACGCCTCGAAGATAAACAACGGCGGAAGCGGGGCGCCCGCCCAGCAATTCTCGCAGAGCCGTGTAAAGACCGCCTGGATTTGGCCGAGCAGCTGCAGATCCGAGTGGAAGGTCTCGGACACGGGGTTGTGGATCATGTTCCAGAATAGGGCGATTGTGGACGAGAGGATGAATTGGGCGTGTATCCTGTGAGGGGAATAAGGAACATAGTTAGTGGGGTTGCGAGTATGGGGGCTTTGTTTGGAGTGTGTGAGGGGATGTGTGTTATAGTATTAGTAGTAGGAAAGGAAAGGTGGAGTAGACATACCAAACAGTCGGCGCCTGCGCCAGACCCTCAACTCTGATAAAATAAAGCAACGTCGAGCGAACAGCATGGTAGTACAGCTCCACACTCGACGCCAGGGGCTCCAGCGGCCTCCCTTCCATCTCCGTCCCCGAGTACACCATACTCGACGCAATGCTCGCCTCATGTATAATCCTCAAACAGTAGTAATACTCAAGATGGATATTCATCCCGCGAATACCCAGATCATGCACTTTGTAATCGGGCCGCAGATACGCGACGGGGTCCGGTTGGAAGTGGGTCGAGAAGCTAGATTTTAGCTCGGCGAGGTGCGCGTCCAGCACGCGGATTGATTCGAGTTTGCGGTGCTCGGGGAGGCTCTGTGCAGCCCGAGATTGGAGCAGGGTGTGGATTCTGGATTTGAGGAATGAGAAGCGTAGGTCGGAGGGGTAGATGAGGACGTCTCCTGACAGCGGCTGGTCGACGAATTGCTGTGTCGACGCGCTGGGGATGTAGTTTGGTGGGAGGTCGAGATCCCAGTCTTCGTCGTTGATTAGCGGTGGTTGCGCGCTCCGGACCGACATCTCCTTGTCCATGGTGTAGCAGGCCCAGAAGAGGGCGCGCAGGTGGGCGTGACGTTCTGCATTCTCTGCAGTCGGGGGTGTGTTTCGGTGCGCGCCGAGGTTGTACAGCATCCGGACTGCGACGCCGAGGAGGAGGTGGCCGGATTCCGTTTGACCCGTTGGGGTTATGTACTGGGCCTGTGATAATCAGTTGTGTTGGACACAAGATCTTGAAGAGGAGGTTGATGGCGCACCATGATCATGACCGCTTGAAGGGCTTCGATACTCCTGGGTTCGAGGATTAGATGTGGTAACAGGGATAGTGATGCTACTATGTAGCAGTCTGGTTCGGCCTCGGCGAACGCAGGGAGATGGCGATGGATCTGCGTCATGAATGCGGTAAACGCAACTAGAAGTGCCCGCGCAACGGTTTTCTTTCTTTCGTCTAGTGAGTTCGACGTATATTCCTCAATCAATGTTCGCAGACGACTGGGTTCCACCGCCGGAAACACCGAGTATAGATTCTGGTTCGCATAGTGGTCAATAGACTCCCGCGTCAGCTCGATATCTGGCCATTTCGGCATGAGGCTCCTCGATGGCCTCGTGGAATGTGTTTCCTTGTATGCTCTGCGGACCTCATCCGTAAACGAATCGAGATCGAACGTCCCCTCAGTCCTGGCGTACACTGTAGAGAGGAAAGCCTCGCCCCGCAAAGAGTTCGGTGAAAGTGGGCCTGCGCAGGCCAGATGCCATTTGAATATCTCCATCGCCGCATCGAAGTCGGTCGGATCTCGGATGTGAATCCCGATGGCCGGTTGCGGGGCCGTGGTCCGCTCCTCGAGTTCTCGGACCCGGGATTGCGCCTCTGCGAGCTGGCTGGTAATTATATTATATTAGCGATGGCCAATTGTCATGTCGCTCGGTCAATACTCTTTCAAAGCAGGCTTCTTTGCCATTGGGTCCGGAAGGGAGATGATACACTCCACTCCTGCAAGACGACACGTCTCACACGCCGGCTTTTCTCCATCACATTTAATCTGTAAATAAAACAGCGTCAGCATCAGAATGTAGCATTTGAAACCCGGCAAAACTGGTCCTACCTTTTTGTAGCGACATAAATCGCAGGCAGCACGAAGCCGTCCGCCCCGCGGATGCGGCCGTAGATCATTCATACCTCAAAGGGCTGGACAAGGGGCGAAGAATCGGGTCTCATGAATGTAGTTCCAACCAATCGGAATGTCGGCTTTCCTGCTTCGGTGTTTGTCTGGACTCGAATCTCGAGTCCACCCTCCATGTACATACAGGGGTTAGTAGTATATCGATCGTAATAATGGATGGAAAAGAGGCAAACAGCTGCAAGTCGGAGAACTCGAACGCCGCTGACTCATCGCGGCCCACTCCAAAAACGATTCGTCATCCCGAGTGCCTATCTGTGGTGCAGGCGTTCAGGGTTGGCCAGAATGATCCGTCGGGGGGATGTCGGAGTTTTTTGGAGGCTATTTTTTTTTTGATAGCAGGAATGATGGAGGTGATGCGGCGGTGTGTATCTAGCGGTATGTATACAGAATCACCTACGTGCTATGCCCTACGAAGCTGTATCAATAAGCACAACATTTGGGAAACGCAAAAGAACATTTATTGGGAGCCCTGATTGTATGCAAAAACGAGCGAAAAGGGCTCTCCAAAAAAAAAATAGTTGGAATATCTAAATCACACATTTCGAAACGAAAAGTCACAGTGAATCCACCCATGACAGATGTCCTCCCGATTAAGCGCTGGCAGGAACACCAGAGACAGTAGCACCGATGCTGTTATCCGAGTTCGCAACACCCCCATCAGCAGTCAACAGCGCAGCATAGCTGGTATCATAGCTAGCAGAGACATTGACACCCATTGTAATCCAAGCAAAGAGTCCATCCGAGAGCTCGTCGCCGAGAAGCGCATACTCGAAGAACGGATCCGACGCAGTATCCTCCGTCTCGGTTGAGACGACATGGTCATCAGCATTGAGGGTAATCTCGATCTCGTTCGTGTTGTACGGGTACGTAGCCTCGACCTCAGTAATCAGATCCTGGTCGAAGAACAGCTGTCCGATGTGCGCGACGTGTCCACCGGTGATGGTGTTGTTGGGGAGAACCTTAGCGCCGATGTGTCCGACGACGTGGATATGCGTCGCGCGTCCGCTGTAGTGGCCCGGGAAAATAGTCTTGAACTGCGCGACACCGTCGTCGTCGGTCTTCTGGATTCCGCGCAGCGCGAGGTTGTCGAGGTTCGATGCGTCGTCGCCGTTGCCGTTGCTGGAGTCTTGGACGCCCGAGTATACTCCCGTGGAGTTGCAGTTCCACACGTCCCAGTAGAGATCGCGGATCGGCTCGCAGGTCTCGATGTCGATGAACTGGCCGTCGACGATAATGGGGATACCGGGTTCGCTGTCACGGACGTTTGAGCGGAGGAGCTCGCCCTTCACCCAGAAGGGACCGATTTCGCCCTCCGGCGAGAGGATGCAGACGGGGTCCTTGGAGAAGAGTTTGTCGGCGGAGGTGTTTTCGTTCACGTGGAGGGACGAGTAGTGTGACTCATTGACGGAGGGGTTGTTGTCGCGGGTTTCGAGGACCTGGCGGCGGTAGAACTCGAACTGCTCTGCGCGGCGGGCTTCGATGCGAGCGGTCACACCGCGACGCTCGAGACGGTCGGCGCATTGGCCCAGGCTGCGTTTGGCGTTGACGAGGAAGGATCGCTTCTCCGCGTGCGACATGTGGCCTTCCTCGTGGGCGCCGGGGTGTGCGGCGGAGAGAGTGGCCATGGCCAGCGTGGCCACCTTGATCATTGAAAGGAGCTGCATCTTGCTTGCTTTTTGAGTAGATGTAAAGAATAGAGCGGAGAGTGAAGATGAGTTGGATGTACACATTCATACTCCCTCGCGGTCATGGCCGCGGCTTTATACCACAGAATCCTCGACCTGGCCGATACTCGTCATTGCAATTGGCAACTGAACCGTTGAATGAAAGTGCTGTGCCAAGCCGATTCAACTCCATGATTCCTCATCGCCGTCGTCAGCGGATGTGAAGCCGGAGTACAGATTAGGATAGAGGTCGATACTCGCAGTGGGAAGTGTCTGTGGCTCCGGCCGCATGTCCGTACCTGGCACCAAATATAGAGGAGATCCCCCTGCGGAGCTGACGAATGTACTATATCTGATTGAACGGGCTCCCCTGTGGGGATGTTTCCACTTTGATCTGCGGAGTAAAGATCTGCAACTGTGGGCTCCATCTGGCTTTGTCATCGGAGAACTCGAGCTCCGGACGAACGAGGTGAGAGTGTTTGGCCCTGGAGAATGGATAGAAATCTTCAAGAAATCTCTTAACCCGCGTCTAAGATTTTAATCCCTGTTGAACTAAGGAAATAACCAGTCATGGGTCAGCGGTTAGAAAGCAGATGACGAGTTCGGCGATTCTGCCACCTCATCCCCGCGATGGCCACATTATGCAGATGTGGCTGGCATTGTGAGGCTTATTTTAACATGTGCATTAGGCTACGATATTTATGCGCAATGTTGGAAAGCGTTCTGAATCGGGGCTATTTCCTGAATTGGGACCTGCATGGTAGCTCGAATGTGCCAAAAACCAAGATATACAGTTTGACCACGACTGGTGCAATCGAAGGGTAACCGAGACTGAAGACACACTGGCCCCGTTCGAATGGAATATTCTCACGACACGCGATGATTCAACCATCATCGTTGCCTAGGGCTGGAGAATAATAGAAGCATCTGCGCCAAGAGTCTCTATTCCATGTATCTATTGGGGGTAGTCTAGGTTTGTGGCTGAGCCCCTGGCGCCAAAGCCTTCATTTCCCCTCGGCAACTTGGGTAGAAAAAAAAAGCACATGTCTAAGTGGCGTCAAGATGGCTGCCTAAGCTTAACTTGCGTGGCTTGCTATGCCGTCCTCCTCCCGTTCCCTCCCGCCAGAAATCTGGCTCCACATACAGCGACCTAACCGACCTCTGCGAGGCACCCCTCGCCCTGATCACAACGCTCCTTCCACGAGGTCGACGTCGTGACCAACGAGACAATTCTCCACCACCTGACTCAAAACGGCCTCGTTGGATTGAGGAACCTTATCCTCTCGCGAAACATCGTCGTAGACGCAGACACAAAATGCCGAGCCGGCCGCTCACCACTTGCAGCCGCATGCACTGCATGAATGGCCAGATTCCCAAAGGTAGAGCTCCTCTTATCTCGAGATTACGACGTCGACCATAACAAACAACGCGAGGAATTTCAGGGGAGATGACACCCCATCTTCCACGCTGCGGGAGACGGACGTTGTTTCGGGCCTTAGGCTCGATCCACGTGTCCGGCTACACGCGAAGGATAATGGGCAACACTCGCCATTGGCTTGGGATGTCCTCGAGTGACGTGTTGAGATTGTTGAGCGATTACTGTCGCTATCGCTACCTGCACCGTCTTCTTCTTCTTCTTCCTCCTCCTCCTCATTTTCGTCTTCATCCTCAAAAAAACACCACCACCACCACCACCACCACCACAACTGCGCACATCAACTGCTCTCGCCCTCAACGATCCCAACGAAATCTCCCCCTACACGCTCCTCATGTGGGCCGTCCCGCAGTGCGAGAAGGAAGCCCCGGAGACTCTACTCCGGCCTCATGATCTCGAGGTTGATATCGGTTCCGCCCCTACAGTGTTTGTTGAATCTTGGTTGGGAGGATGCTGCTGTTGAGCTTTTGGCGTGGAGCGAGGCGAGATGAGGGGGGAGGGAAAACGGCGGGAGAAGGGGTGTTTAGTTCAGGGTTGTGATGGGTCTAAGTGGGGATGAATAAGATACGGTACATAAGGTTGGCCTCAAATTGCTATGTATAACGTAGGGAGCGGGCGTAGTTGTCGGTTGAGAGCCAAGTGAGTTGGTGGGGAAGCTCAGCGGGCGGATCTGGGGGCAGGGTTGCCTGGAAGCCCAGCCGCAGGAGAGTTTCAGAGAGCGATATTCACTGTACAAATGGAATCCGGAGAGATGCCCAGAGTCTTGGTAGCGATGAATTTGCTTGGCTGCGTGGCGGAGTGCTGTCTCATCGTCATCCTTCTTGGCCCTCCGAAGTTGTTGCCGGATGCAGTTAGCCCTAAGCCACCCACCCCCAAGGAACTCAGGCGGAGGTTGATCCCAGGGTCGAGAAACGTTTATTTTAAGTGAATCATGCCTCCATTTCGAATGTCTATCCGGGAATGCTGTTCGTAGCACTCTCAGCCCTGCTACGGATTACTGTCTTGATCCAGAAGTCGTTTGGATCTTAAAAATGCGCCTCTCGTATCCCTTGGCAAGCGAGGACTAGCGTGTCTATATATTTCCGCAATAGGTCGCCTTAGCTCTGGTGTGCTCATACGTACAGTTTAACCATTTCGTACGATCTACAAACAATTGTGACCTTTCATACCAAAAGTTTGCTGGCTGCCATGTACGACACAAGCATCGCACAAGACCATGCCCACATCCTCCCTGCGACGAGAACTTTAACCATCTTGCAGACTCTACCACCACCAACGCTGTTGAAACCGATCGTAATCCCACGTGGGTCTCTTCTCAGCCTTCCAGGGCCTTGCTCCAGCGGTAGTGCTAACATCAAGCAGAAGTGTCGAAATCCGCGCGAAGCGAAATAACAGTCCCCTTCCTACGTGCCTACAGTCCTGCTCTCTCCGCGTACAAGATCACGCAAGAGGACTTCCTCACCTTCATCGACGGCCTTAACGAAGCCTGGATTGCCAATCCGGTCTTGCAAACAACGAGTATGGCCGGCGCCGTCATGGGTGTGATCCACCCGGTAGAGATCCCGGGGATGATTATCGAGACTGTTTCGGAGGCTGCGAGCGAGGGGAGCTCGTATCTCCGGACGAGGTGGTATTTGAAGAAGGTTAACGAGAGCATGTTTGAGCTGCGGGGCCTGCGTGTGAAGATTTGTGGGTTCAAGGAGATGTTGGGGGTTGTGGGGGTTACGGAAACGTGGGTTAGGGGGTGTCTCGAGCTGAAAAAAACAGGGAATGGAGAAGGGGATCACGATGATGTGACTCTCGAGGATCTTGAGAGGTTACTTGAGGATGCTGAGGAGAGTGGTGTCGAAAGGTCGCATCCGCGGTTGCAAATGCTGCAGGCGCTGGAGGGCTATGTGGCGCCGCTAGAGAAAGTGAGCCTACCTGTCAATATGCAGAAGCCGAATATGCTCAAGCGGTGGAATGCGTCTTTTGCTGCGAAAGAGGAGCACAAGCGTACCGCCGGGATGGAGAAGAAGTATGATGAAATGAGGAAGAGGCGGGCTGAAAAGTATCAGGAGGCTATTGATGAATTTCTGAGAAGGGACAGGGAGATAGAAAGGATCAACGAGAAGATCGTGAAGGCTCAAGCGGGCCGTGCTCACAACGGCAAGGAGACGGGGAAGAAGATTGAGCGGCTAGAAGCTGAGATTGACAAGATCGAGAGGAAGAAAGAGGAGAGAGTAAGACAGAAGTTGGAAGGCGCGAACGAAAGCCATGAGAAGCTGGAGCAAAAGGAGTGGGAAGATACGATGAAGATCAAATGGTTGCTGATCACCTCGATCGAGAGGAAAGCTCCGGTGTCTGGGGCTTGATCCTCGAACTGCACCGGCATATCGTGAAGGAAATAACGGATCGCAGAAAGCTTCTCCTTTGCATTTCCCGTCTCTTTACCAACTTCGTACATCACTTTTATTCACTTTCAGCATTGATCATCGTTGAGTGTGGTCAATGTGTCGAATCCAATTTACTGAATACCGCGAATATTCCACCACTCCCACGCGCCTCCTCTTGTATGTGAGTCAGTCAGACTATCGCCGCCTGCTCGGGCCTCTGCAGCAGAGGCGGATGATGACAAGTCCGACTCGCCGAAGATATCGTCATCCGACGTTCTGGATCAAGGTCCTCGTATTCGATCCCTGCCGCTAGGCAGCTCCCCGCATGACTGGATGACATTCTTCACAAATACGAGGTGCATAATCATCCGTTGCTTCTTTCAGCCAGGATGTCTCACATCCTCGGATATAAGATGGTCGTGAAATTCTGCAGAAGTAACTTGGGATTTTCGTCAACAACGTTCACCACGCCGAATCATGCGCGCTGCTGTCTTCCTCACGCTGCTCTCGGCCGGTACTGGTGTCCTCGGCGAGCTTTATACCGCACGAAAGGCTTACCAGCTTGCCCCCGGAACCTGGATTGAAAACCTTTCTCAGCGTGGCGGCTTATCTTGGTATACACGCCTCACTAGACTGGACAGTCCCATCGTCCAACAAGTTGACCCTTCGCATCAGCACGGCGGTCCTAACACCATTTACACTTTCCCGGATGAGAACAACGCCACGGGTATCGCCGAACTAGCTGCCGATAAGTACGCAGTCCTTACCGTCAAGCAAGCCAATGACGAGACAACAGTCTCAATCTGGACCCTCGACGCCTCATCTACACCGACTGCAAACAAAATCATCGATGATGTACTCGGCTCGCCGCATCTAAATGGCCTCGCCTCCATCTCGCCTACTATCGTCTTCGCAACCGACAGCCTCGTCGGCGGCATAGTCCGGATCAACCTGGAAACAGCTACCGCCGACAAGCCCCTCTCGGGCGATGCCTTCGGCTACGGCATCAACGGCCTCAAGTACCGCGCGCCGTACCTCTACTACACCAACACTGTGGAAGGCCTCTTCGGACGCGTCGCCGTCGACCCCATCACCGGCGCTCCCACGGGCGAAGCCGAGGTAATCGCCAGCGGCGAAATCCTGGTGGGAGCCGACGACTTCGCGCTCGCGTATTGGACCGAGGCGGCCTTTGTCGCGAACTTTTATGAGAATACGGTGGTGCGCATTGACATCGAGCGGGGAACGGCGGAGGTCGTAGTTGAGGGTATTCCGGCTCCGACTTCGGCGGCGTTTGGGACCTCTGGCGGGTTGTATATTGCGACGAGTGGGACGGGGTCGGATGGGGGCGCGAGTATTTGGGCTGTTAGGGTTCCGGATGAGACTTTTGCTTGACCACTTTTATATCGCCGTATATATACGATAGTGCTCGCGCGAGGATAGTAACTGGGGACGGGAATTGTGCGGGTCTCTTTTCTTTTTTTTTTTTTTTTCAAATCAGCCGTGAATTCAACTCTATTATGTATAGCCTCTATCATGTTCAGCACGCAGACAACATGTTTAGAGAAATTTACAACAGTATATGGTTTCGCTAGTAATCTATGTGAGGACTCTTACGATTCTGCTTTACCAGCCAGGAGTCATTCTTCTGCAGGGAATACGCCATCGCGAAGCAGGCTGCAATACTAAAGGCTGCTTGGTGTTCTATAGGATATGCACGGGGTTAAGGCTGACCATATCAGGCTTCAGGATTTTGGACCTCGAAAACTCCCGCGACAACATTGACAATCTGAAAGAAATTAGCCTATCAGCGACGTCCCTTCAGTCCAGGCCATTCTCGTGCAAACTAGTATCAGCGCAGCTTTGCAGCAGGTCATCCCCGTCGTGGTCTCGAGGTGGTTGGTAGAACGAGGGTGCACATATCACGTGACAGAGCCAGTATGTACGTAAGCATCTGTGCGTGCACCTAACCAGAGCCTCAATAACAGCGCAATAAACCCACGTCCCCACCCTTCAAAGATCGGAACGATGTCCTGGGACAAGTTACCTCGAGAGCTCCGACTTCTCGTCTTCTCGGAGCTTGCCGACCTTGATTACGACTGGCCGAGACTTTATCGTGGAAAATGCGGCGGTCTGGCAACGTGGGCAGCCCCAGTGCGCAAAAGTATGCAACCAAGCTGTGGATTATCTTCTAGTCTCAAGTGAGTTTTCCAGGTCTATTGGAGTTGTCTACTGTCTTGGTTACATTGTGTTACCCTTGCAATGCTAATTTGAGCGCAGAGTCATGGCAACACGAATACCGCGCCGCCCTTGTCAGGGGTAAGGCAGTTCAAACAACACTTCGAGCAGCTCCGGAGAACATAGCATAGGACACACTCCAGCAATGTCTGTCGCGAGAGAAGAACATTTTCGATGCCCTCTTGGCGAATTTCATGATCTTCGCCACGGAACGACCCTTTGTGTCCTGCATGTAGTAGCTGGTCAACCACGGTGACCGCGAAGACATTAAAACGTCCATTCTCTTCGATGAGCTTTTGCCAACAGCCGCGGAAATTAAATGTGCTCCTGAAGTCAAATTGTTACTAGCGCATGGTGTACCACCACAGCCAAGACGTGACGACAGTATCCTCGAGACAAGGCCACTTAAAACCGCCATGAAGGCAAATCAGCTCGAAATTGCTGAAATTTTACTGAAGGCGGGCACAACTGCAGTGACCAAGATACATTGCAGTACCTAGCAGATAGCCAGAACTTACCCATGTTGAAGCTGTTCTTCAAACACGGGTTTCGCATTCGGAACGAGCGATATTAGCCGTATGGGCATTCCCAGGTCGAACCGGACGACGAGGCGGACTGGGAGTATTAGGAGAGGAGGGTCCGCGAGCAGAACCCGTGGGAATGCATTGGGAAGACACATGTGCTTCTTGAAAATGGGGCCCGAGTCGAGAATATGCCGGATGCGGTGAAGTGGGCGAAGAGTGAGGAGATGAAGGAGCTTCTGTAATTGTTCATGTTGGAGACATCGGAATAAGCTTAAATTGACCACCCACCGCGTGGGTCCACTCTTCGTGTGCGCGTGCGTCTTTCGGAGATAGATGGCAGGATGCACGGCATATGCAACACACGCCCGCCCACGCTGTACGTAACCCGCGCCGGGGGGCTGAGACACAGCGTCACGGCAGCGGGCCGGTATTTCTGCTCGGGTACCGGGTGTCAAACACACATTGCATATGCGCCGACGGGCACGTAAGCTGCATGAGACACCACGGTGCTGCGGTTACCCGATGGTGTCGTTATCCGATGCAGGGTTCAGCCACCAGCCTACCCGCAGGTCGCCTGCATGGAATGTCTCATCTGGGTATGATTTAAATAAAAATGCATTTATGCATCTAAGCACCAATGTGACACAAGGGCCCGGAGGGAAAGCGGTTCCTGTCTGAGCTTGGATAACCTTAATTTGACTTCGTTCAGCCCGACCCCGTCCCTTTTTCCGCGCCCCCGCATGAATCTAAGGCTCCCATAACAACGATGGACTGGGGATATTTCAACAACATCGCAAGACACTCCCAGTCCTCAGCAGTTGAGTGCTCGACCATGTCTTAGCAGAAGCTTCCAATTGAAATCCAATCGCTTCTCTTCGGAGTCCCCGCGAATCTGGACTCGCCCAAGCGGTGCACTCCTGAGGCTCGGCTGTGTGGAATGGCTCATGAAGCACGCCGCTAGTCCTGGATGAGGTATTCCTCTCGCCGAGACAAGTGTGCTACTATATGTTGCAACCACGAATAAAGCCCGTCCGCCAGGTGAGTTACTCCTGGCTTATAACGCACCATTCGAAGTCACCGGTCCCCGGCCCGAGTTCAATGAGGAAAACAATAACAGCGCCGCTTGGCGCTCCCAGTCCCTCATGACCAGTTGATGATGAAAGAAACGATAACGAACTTGATCCCTGGGACTGAGTATCCCAGCCCGTAGATCCTAGAAGGCGAAATCTAAAGGGCATCTTCTTGTTACCACACTTGCCTTTGAAATACGTCGGCAAGGAGTAGTCTGGCCAGGGATATGTTCATTCATCTTCGCTGGACTGTATGTCTATCATTCAGCCTGTCACCTTGAGAATTATAATCTATAATCTGCTTGGAACAGAGTAAACCCGACACCCTTAGTTTCACTGTGTAGCTGTGTTCACTGTGGCCAAAATATATACACTGTAGCAACCAACTTGCTCAGGTCAATATATATTTATTTACCACTTGTCATGACAAAACAACACTTAGGAGAGTCCGTTTGTGAGGGTGGTGATAGAACCTGGCTGGAAACTGTTACTCTGTTTTTAATTAGATTTATTGATGCTTGAAGAGAGGTACACAAAAGCTCCCCCGATGCTGGCCCGCGCAGGCACCTTGCAGAATTTCATTGGTATCACGTGGAGTTGAATAAAAGTCAAGCGCGAGCGGGATTAAATGCGCTGGGAAGACATGAAGCTAGCCGGATACAGTTAGCCCGGGACCTAGCCACTTGACTTTTTAGTTGCGGATGGTGCAGTAACACAACACAAACACTGCTTGCTCTCTCTTAACACAAACACTTAGAAAAAGGCTTCTGTGTCTCTGTCTCTCTTTTTTTTTTTTTTTGGCCTCTTTTGAATACCAGTATACGCCAACTAGTTAAGATGGGCTGGTACAACTTGCCCCGCGAGCTTCACCTGCTCATCTTCGCTGAGCTTTCGGATCTCGATCACGACGCCTCGGCCATCTGGATCAAAAATCAAGAGAGGCCGACGACGTCTTTCAAGCCACCACGACTAGAAGCATGGAAATGGGCAATGAATTATCTCCTGATTTGGAGCACGTATTCCTTCCCCCCAGCTCTTCTGTTCTATCTTTTCGTGTTATCCTAACAACCCGTGGTGCAGAGCGCTGGAACGCAGAGTACAGGCCACCATCGCGAAGGGACGATCTGTAAAGACGCCAATGCAGTTTGGGCCGGAAAGGATAACATACAAGGCACTACGTATATCGTTACCCGAGTTAGATGATGCAAAACAGACCGAGTTTCTGGTACTGGCGGTGGATCGGGGCTTCCTGCAATGCGTGGAGATTCTTGTCAACAGCCTGTATCAGATTTGGGAGTCGTGGGTTGACTTGCCCCCTCCTCTATCGCGCCGTCCAGTTACGAGGCCCCGACATCGTCAAATTCCTCATCGCCCACGGCGGGCCGGACCCGGGTGAGTATACGTTCCATCTGCTTAACGGCACAAGAGTGTGCAATTGCCCGCTTGGTCTGGCAATATACCTGAACGAACTCGAGATAGCTCGGGAACCTTTGTACACTGCGTTAGACCCAGATATGACCATCAACACAGAGACCGGAGAGTATGATCCTTTGTAGTTCTTTGCGCTTAATCCTCGAGACCCCGGGTTGATAGATCTCATTTTCGCGAATGATCTTACGCCCAAGAATGCGAGTTATGACTGGGAGGCAGGAAAAGCATATTGGGGTGATATAAGTGGCATCAATGAGGAGGATGATGCTGAACCAAGGCACCCTCTTGAACTGGCAATCATGACCGATGCTGTCTCTGCGGCGGAGGCAATGCTGAGCTATGACAACATACGACTCCTCGATATTGCTCGGGGACATAAAGAGGCCCAGAGCGATGATATGAGACAGCTGCTGTGGTCCTACATGAAACGGGCCATAGCTCGCGGGTAGTTCGGGGTATCAGGATTGAATATTACAGTGACCTAGACGAATTAACAGCTGTATAACTAGTGATTTGGAAAAGAAAAGCACATTATGCAACATACCCCAGGAGATTGAGCAATTTCTTGTACAAGCACTTGTGACCATACATAACATTCATGCACGTCAAGTCAGAACAACATAGATCCTAATTGAGGTTAGCGTGGATCTTGCTGATTAATTGTTGCCTCTCACTCTGGCAGACGGACGAAAGTCACAATCATCGCTCCTCTCTCTTCACAAGATACCGTCGCACCAAATTCGACGTCAAGCTTGATCATTTGTTTTGTTTTTCTCAGTAGCTGAGACGATAATGCCGCCATGAACCAGGCCTGCTACACCTGCCGCCGAAGGCATATCCAATGCGACCGCTCTGGTGTTCCGTGCGCCAAATGTCAAAAGGCGGGACTCCAATGCCTCGATAAGAGGCCAGTTCGGTGGGTGCAAGGCGTCGCTATCCGCGGGGGAATGAGGGGAAAATCTTTTGAAAACTCGCTTGTGTGTACTTCTCCAGTAGGCAAGATAGACGTGTGTTCGACGCCAGCGAGCGATAGCTCAGCGATGACGGACACTCAACGCGACGCTAAGCCTCACACTCCACTAGGCGGACTTTCGCCTCTCTTTCAAGCCAACAATATGGTTGTCCCTACTCGAGCTACCTTACCGAGTGTACCTTTGCCGATGGACAATACTGCTTTGATGGGCTTGAATTCAACCTCCCGTTATTATCTTGATTACTGTAGGTGGTCTCGACTAGACTATGGGTGAAACTAATTTCTTCTACAGATAATGACCGCATATGCCAGCTGTTTATTGTCTATGACAGCCAGAACAATCCATTTCGCAATTTGATACCCCTTGCTTTGAGTGACAGTGTCCTCCTCGATGCTCTGTTGGGACTTGCTGCCCGCCACAGAGCTAACTTCGACCACCCATTCTCCACAAACGGCACACAGGAAACATTGGCTTCCGCAGAGCCGCACCATGAAGCGCTTCGTTTCAAGCATCGCGCCATTCAAGGACTCGCCAAGGCGCTGCAAGGCCGGGAAGCGTACCGCGACACTACCGTGGCAACTGTGTTTCTTCTTGTCTTCCTTGACCTACTGGAGTCTGGTTGTGACCAATGGAATCACCACCTGGAAGGCGCCAAGAGCCTGATGGCCCTGACCCCGAGCTCAGATCCTGGTCGTACAGTCCAGAGCATACGGCAGTTCATAATAAAGCAAATTCACCTGTAGGTGATCCCCTCACTAGTTGTGGTTTGTATTACTGACTGTACGCCTAGGATCGAAGCGCTTGGGGCTACTTTCGTACGCCCGCACCTCCTATCGCAATCCAACTCCATCGATCAATATCCCGGTCTTCTCGAGGATGCTGTCGAGGAATCATTTCTTGGGTGCCCAGAATACATCCTGACCTCGTTGCAATTCCTTTCCATTCAGCGAGACGTTATTGCGCATGGGAATGTCTCAGGCCAGGCGCCGATATCCGATGTCCTATTGGTCGTCGATGGGGTGAACGAATTTGACTCGTACCTTTGGGCGTCGAGTCTCCGGCAACACTCCGTTATGCACAACGTTGACGACCTAACGAAGCTGGCCAGGACATACCAGCTGGGAGCCATAATATATGGACAGCGTGTACTCGATGCATTGCAAAACACCTGCACACGGCAGGATTCCGCGGTGTCCGAACTGGTCAGGATAGTCGACGAGCTAAAAGTGGGATCGACGCTGCTGAAATGCATTCTCTGGCCGCTCACGGTGGCAGGTCTCGAGTGTCAGGAACACGCACAGCGAGATCTAATTATCCGCCTTCTCGAGACATTCTGGATAGACACACACTGCTTGAACGTCATGAACGCGGCGAAGATCCTCAAAGCCCATTGGACAAAAGTCGACGAAAACCAGTATGTGGCGACGGACTGGATCTTCGAAATTGGCCGGCTGAGCCATGATTGGCTGCTTATCTAGCACACGCTTCCCCACTCCCATTACCTTCCTAATGCGGTCTAACGGCCTTTACGTCAAGACTTTGTATTTGTCGGTTTGCTCCACACAGAACCATGGCCTCGACCCTAAACCACTCTTCGGCGCATAAAGGGGCTCTGACCTTGAAGCACCGGCCAGTGGCAAGGCCTCGACAGGCCAAGCATTCGGCTGTCCTTTCTATCCCCGCTCCTCTCCGTGCAACTACCCCAAACAGAAGTTCTTGGGAGTGCCAGTCAGATCCTATTACGAGATGCAAATGTAGTCAGCATGCTTCCACCCGTTATTAAAGTGTCAGGCGCCGCGCGCCTCGGGTTGCAAGGGAATAGCATATGATGGACGCTCAGAGCAACAGCCGTTACTCTACGACGATTGTCTTGCAGACATCATGACGTCGCCGAAAGAATCGGACTCTGATGACTCGCGCTTGGGCGAAAATACGTCGCTCATCGACGACTCAACCCTCGAGCGACTTGGACGCGAGAGGCCGGCGTTCTTTGCTGGGGCATTTTCGGAAATCGGATTTTGCTTTTCTATTGTTATGTCACAGATTCTTGCAGTACGTCTGATTACTTCGCTTTCTTCTGCATTGGATTACTAACAAGGTTATAGGAGTATTACATCTCAGGGTCGAATGTGCTTCTCCCCTCGCTAATCAAGGAACTTGACTTCCCCGAGGGCTCTGCGATATGGCCCGCCACATCCCTTTCGCTGGCCGTCACCTCGACCCTTCTCATCTTCGGCCGACTGACGGACATGTTCGGAGGCTACGCCGTGTACATCGGGGGTGCTGCATGGCTGACAATATCGTCCATCCTCTGCGGGATTTCACAGTCGTGGCTCATGTTGGTCGTATTTCGTGCGCTTCAGGGCCTCGGCCTGGCCGCGTTTCTCCCCTCCGGCGTGATGATTCTAGGGAAAACGTATCGACCAGGCCCACGGAAGAATTCTGTCTTTAGTATCTACGGTGCATGCGCGGCCCTCGGCTTCTTTATCGGTATTTTTTTCTCCGGACTATGCAGTCAGTACATGACGTGGAGGTGGTATTTCTTCATCGGCGCTATCCTTTCCGCCATCACCACCCTGTCATCCCTCTTCTTCGTTCCACGCGATTACGCCGAGACGAGAAAGCAAGGTGCGCAGATGGACTGGGCTGGATGTGTCTTGTCCGTATCCGGAACCGTACTTTTCGTCTTCGCCATTGCCTACAGCTCCTATGCACCCGACAAATGGCGAACGCCTTATATCCCTGTCTGCTTTATTCTCGGTGCACTCCTCATAGCTGCCATGGTCTACGTCGAAGGTTGGGTCGCGAAAAACCCACTCCTGCCAGGTGACATCTTCGCGGTCAAATACATGAAGCCGCTCGCAATCGCACTTCTCTTCCTCTACGGTAGTCTTGGCATCTACTTCCTCTACGCCGTGCTATAGTACGTACTCCCCCTCACCCCCTAATTCCCCCCTCCTCTCCAAAATATATCTAACAAAAACTAGTATGTCAGAATACATGGGCGCAACCCCGTTCCAAATGGTCGCCTGGAGCGTGCCCATGGCACTCGGGGGGCTAATAATCTGCTGCATCGGCGGGCTAATCTTCCACCGGATCAGCGGCACAATCCTCCTGATCATCTCCTGCCTGGGCTACATCGGCTCCGGCCTGTTCTTCGCCGTCGCACCACGGGGCGCAAACTACTGGGCCTTCGTGTTCCCAGCGATGATCTGCGGCACGATCGGGATCGACATCAGCTTCAACCTCGCCAACATCTTCATCACGACGAATATGCCGAAGGCGAAGCAGGGTCTTGCGGGCGCGCTGATTAATTGTACCTTGCATATGGGTATTGCCGTTATGTTAGGGTTCGCGGATATTGTGCATATTGAGACCATGCCGTATAAGGGGATGAGGGGAAGTTATAAGGCGGTTTTTTGGTTCGAGGTGGCGCTTGCGGCGGTTGGGTTGGTGGTTGTGATGTTCTTTGTTAGGATTAAGGAGGCGAAGAGTGAGTTGACTGTTGATGAGCGCGAGGCGTTGGCTAGGGAGGCGGTTTTGCGCGATACTGAGCCGCAGCACCGAGGTGTTTGATGTTATTTTGTGGTTGTTTCGTTGCATCGCGATTGCATATTGAGCGTCATATTAAAGCGTATTGTGAGTTAATAAAGCAGCCACATTTTCTTCAATCTAACGATTGGAATGTCTATCTCTAGTTGCCTCGTGAGTTGGGTGATCGTCTGGAGCTCGATATGGGTACTACATATTCAGGGCAGCCCCACAAACGCCTTAAAAATAGTATACGTCGCATCCAATAGCTCCAGCTCCTTCTCAGTGGATGTCCCATTAAACACTGGATCGGGATTCGCACTGTCCGCCGCATCACCACCGGGGAAGACCACCTGGCTGATATCATGGATCTCAGTCGTAGCTGGCAGGGTCTCGTCCACAAAGTACTCCTTAATCGCGTGCACAAGCCCCAAAGAAGCCAAACTGATCGTGGTATGTCCCGGTCCACGCCTAGTAACCAGCTGCGACGAGCCCGCGAGCCACTCATGAAGGCGCTGAGCAGAGGAAACAGGCGTGGTCGGATCATGAAGTGGATTCACGATGAGAACAGACGTATTCCGCGCTGCGAGGATCGCATCAGCCTCCCCATTCCTTAACTTCGCCGCACCGAGATTCGGCAGCAGCGGCCGCGTATTCGGGAAATTGCGACAGAACGACAACGTTGAGAGATCAGCGTTCAGCCAGGGCGTCTCCTCTGCAAGGGAGATCTCTAATACCAACCGCGCGACTTCGTGCAGACTCGTCTGGTTAGAGGGTGCGTTGTCCGTGCACTGGATCGGCCACCCGGCCACGGATCCCGTCGCGGGCGCGCTTTCGTTCGTGATGGATGTTGTCGTCGCGCCTGTGAGGAGTGTAGAGAAGGGTTCCGCGTCACCCGTCTCAAGAGCGCGTACCGCGGACGCAACCGTTGGCCAGGACGGCGGGAGTTTCAGGTATGAGTACATGAAGAAGCTGAAGATTCCGGCTGTGATGGACCATGTTCCGTCCGGCGCGGGGACCGGATTTCTGTAGAGGGAGGATTGCAAGTTTGCGAGCCGGGCTGTGATATTACTTGTAGCATTGCTCGAGACTGTGCTCAACGCACAAGCATCCGGTCGAGCTTCGCTGCACATGCTGGCGAAATCGTCTATTGTGTCGCGGACGTAGAGCTCGTCGTGCGGTAGCTGGCTTGTATAAGGCTCTGCGTTCGCCTCAGCATCGAAGACACCGTCAAGTACGATCCTCCCAACCCTCTCTGGGAACGTCTGAATAAACTCCGCGCCGTAGATGGTTCCATACGACAAACCCCAGTAATTCAGCTTTGCGTCCTCTCCATCAAGCGCGTCAACGATAGCTGCCAAATCGCGCACCACATACGCTGCGCTGGATGTATACAGCGCGGAGGAATTATACTCCGCACACTCCCTGGCCAGCTCGCCAACGGCGCTATCATACTCCTTTAGAGCGGTGTAGTATTCCGGAATGTAGCTCGCGTTGCGGAATTGGGTGTACTCGATCTCTGCTGCAAGGGGTTGATCGGCAGACCCCCTTTCTTCTTCGCCTATCGTTTCGAAACATTGCAAGAGTGGTTGTGCGGACCCGACCCCACGAGGATCCCATGAGATAATATCGTAGTAACCGTCGGTGACCGTGGAGATTCCTTCTCCGCCGCCAGCGAGTAGGAAGTCGATTCCGGAAGAGCCCGGGCCGCCGGGGTTTGTCAGGAGGGAGCCCTTTCGTTCAGCCGGGGGTACTGTGGCATTGTATCGCGCCAGGGGGACATGCGCGACCTGGCCGTTGTTTGGGGAGGCGTAGTCGAGGGGGACAGTTAGGGTGCTGCAGTCGAAGCTGGAATTTGCGGCGCAGGGAGCCCAATTGAGGGTGGCTTGCACCGACGTGGAAAGTATACATATGGCCACAGCGGCCAGGGGGCGCCAGTGGGTGGCCATGCTCATCTCGAGAGTGCGCGCTCTGTCACAACAAAAAAAAAAAAAAACAGGCGATCAAGGCGGGGATCCTCCCTAGTTATGGGTTATTATAACCGCACAAGATAGCCCCCCGGAATTATCGGCTCCACTGAACTCCGATGAACGAAGTGCGAATAAAGTGGAACATGGACACGCTGGAATCAGGAACCGGACAGCAAATACCCACTCGCTTATAGGTGAAAAGTAAGCCGATCGACAGTCATCAGTGTCGATCAGCTTCATTGCCGACTCGGATGAAACTCCGGCGAAAGATGCATGAAATTTCGTATTCGGGACGCGGTTTTGGATCTGGAGCTCCTTCATCTTCAGGACTGGAGTATGCACAGCAATGGTGAAAATTGCCATGTGGTGCTGGCCACTCCCGTTGAGGTCCGTGGAGTGGGTGTAACCTGTGTAATCGTCACTGTGAGTCTACTCCATATTGACCCTGACGGGGGAAGATTCAATGGTCGTTCCAGGATCCGTTCTGTGCCACGGAGTACCTGTCTGTCAGGAGAAAAAGAAGATCGATAAGATCAATTCATCTTATCAATCCCATCTTGTGAACCATGGAATTGCTCAGTCCGCGCTGTCCGGCATCGGCACCGGGTCCCATTCTTCAGGGCTTGCTGCGTAATGCGTGGGGTCGTCCCCAGCGCCCAGCGTCCCCGCTTGCCTATCACATTCCCAACTCGGGCTTGATGACTGTCGATCAACGACGATTCGTGATCTTGTTCATCCTTCTTACTACTTCGAGTGTATGCGGCAAATGCGGTTCTTTCAATAAGCGACGCCCCTGGATTGGCTCGTCCCATATCCCTTTTCTGCTTGTATAATCGAATCTAGAGCGGCTCGGGAAGTGTTGAGTATCTTCGCAGCGAGGAATATCGTGGGTTCTGGACTGGGAAGAAAACGCAAAGACGCCTGCTAAATATCATGCGTTGTGGAGGAGTAGTTAGTAGTGTACGATTGATTGTGCAAAGAAAAGGGATGGGGAGAGGAGACTGACTCTCAGAACGTATAGCAACGGCGGTGAAATGTGACGGCATCGTCAGCGCGGCATTGGAGATCGGAATGTGCTCTAGCCGGAGATGGACTGGCTCGGCTGTCACTATGTGTCAGAATGTAGGGCTCCGTGAACGGCAACGCCCGCGGGGCGACAGAGGCTATACGGAGCTTGGGAGAGAAGAGGCGAGATACGGCACAGCCGGCTGCATGTAAATAAGATCCATTTGGGACTACATACATCTCAAGTGGTGACATTTTAAGCGTACACAAACCGATTAGAAATCTAGAAAAACGCGCCTCACTCCATATTCAAACGAAATATCCGCCTACTGATCCGCGCCATAAGACAAATGTCCAACTGGGTATGTACTCCAAGACTCCAAACATAACTCATCAATACTGCTATTACCCGACATGAAATAACATTAGGCAGAGCCATAGTCGTCGTCCGAATTACCGCCCTGACGATCAGAGTGATAACCGATGTCTGAATCAGAGTCCGAACCATGATTGATAGCTCCAGCACGCTGAGCGTACGTGGGCCATTGTATGCCATAATCGCTTACATGCGGCGGACTCATCTCATAGTCAATGCATTCTAGAAGTTTTTTCATCCCGAAGTAGTCTGCAGCTTCGTACAGGTCGTCAATATCCAATATGGGCTCCGCGTTGCGCATCTCATCGTAATTCTCTGAGTACACATAATCGAGAATTGCAAGCATTACGCGCGGGGAGATGTGGGTGCTAAAGTCCACATCATCACTGTCAGCCCACGGACCGTTGCAGAGGCTGTCGAAGTACGTGGAGTGCAAGCAGAGAAGCCGCTTGTGGGCGACGAGGATCTGGCCATTCACAGTGAGAATTATATCCGGCAGTGATGCGAACCGGATCTGGCGTAAAAGTGCCCCTCGAACTGCAGTCGGAGTCTGGCTGGCGAGGAGCTCGTAGCACTCGGTAATGGGAAAATACCCGTAGACACTCTGACTGATAATGTCTAGTCGACGGAAGTCCTCCATGGGCCTGTTGCCGTAATATTCGCGCTCGGTGGTGAGGTAGGCTCGGAGTAGCTCAGCACACACGCCATCGTACTCCTGCAAGGCGATGAGGCGGATCGCTTTGTATAGGGTTGCGCTGCGGTTGTAGAGAACTGCCCGTTTCGCGGCGGCCACATCGGCGTGGTTGCCATATTGTCCGGTGCGCTCCTGAACATCCAGTGGCATTGGTCCCATGAGAGCCTCGACGAGTGGTGACACAATGTTGAGGTAGCCTCTTCTACTTGCCTCATACAACGCCTCTGACAGACTGGACTGGGTATGCTGGGACTGGAGTATGACAGTGACGATCTCGTAGTTAGGAACCCGCACCGCAGCGTTCAAAGCATCCGTTAATAATGATAGGCGTAGATCATTCTCCTCAACTAGGTGGACCTCGGAGACAAGGGCCTTGGCCAGTGGCCAGTTCCAGGTTTCCACAGCCGTCAAGAGGAGGCGGCGAATCTTGCGGCCGGACTTGTCGAGGTGGCCGAAGTGGAAAGGAAGGACGAGCTTGTATACCGCTTCGTCGTTGCGAGCCACGGCATTTGCGAGAATGTAGCTCACATGATTAAGGGCGGCACGATCCTTGACGATATCTGGGAGAAGTTGCTCTATTGCTGTCGGGTCAGCAATAGCATCGTCGACTCGGCCGAAGAGGGAGTGGTCCATCTGGATAATGGGATGTAGAGGGGATATGCTCGTCAAGGAAGCAATAAAAAAGTTGAAAATGGTGGAAGATGAGAGAGAGAGGGAGAGAAACCTGGGAAGAGAAGAACAGAGAGATTTCCCAGTGTTGTGGTTGTTATGGGTGGTCAAAGCAACAGGCATTTATGTAGGTGTGGATCATCTAAATAATCCGGTTGAGGTGAGCAGTTTCACAGTTTTCATCTGCATTACGACGGAAAGACTTGTTCCGTTCCGGGAAGCATAAAGAGAGGGGTATAAACAATCAGGGTACTATTCTGGGGGAATTAATGTGTTCATCGTCTGGAAAGGCCATCTCCTTCAGCTCTACCTGGTCCTACCTTCAACCCCCAGCTCGCAAGATTTTCAAAACTCACTTGCCCTCTCACACTGACCTTCCATTTTATCATATGTCTTTTCTTCTATTAGCTTAATTTGTTTTGGATGCCCTCTTCCTCCTGACAATCTTGGTTTCCTTCGTTTGGAATGTAACTACAATTTGAACCTACTCCAAATGGTCTTAAACTCCTATCCCTCCTCACAAATTGTCAAGTATATCACTGCCAACCTCTTGGCGAACCCGCTATAAGAGAAAATGCCGCCCGTTTGTAGCACGAGGAGGGGTACATAGGGATACAAAGGAGATAGAAATGGGGCCCCAATCCCAAACTGAAATCTTAACATAGGGAAAAAAGCAGGCGAGCGGATAATAACGATGCTAGTGGCCCAACGATGTGACAATAGAGATTGAACGAGTACGAAAGAGACTCCAACTAGGTCAGCAACGCAGAGTTTTCGACAACAGAGTATCCACAAGGGTGTTTGTTGACGTCTGAAGCCAACTACCGATAGTTCACCAAACGTATGCTCCTATCAGGTGACCAGCCGGTACATAGTAGTAACACATCATGGAGTAGGGGGCGTAAGGGGCGTGAGAAGTATCCGAGTTGTGTAGACACGCCACTAATCAGCAAGAGTAGTAGGTTCGAAGTCCAAATCACTGTCATCATCCCCCTCGCTCGCGGTGTACCAAGCTTCATCATCGGCCTGTGTCCTCCGGAAAGCCCCCATCTCCTCCTTGACGCAAGCGGCGACCAGAAATCCAAAGCCCAAAGCCTCAGCTGCCTCTCTGAGCTTGTTGACATCGACATCCAGGTTATCCATCCTCATAGTATCCCACGACCCACAATACAGGTAATCGAGCACGGCCTTCATCGTCTCAGCGGAAATGCGTGTTCCGTAATCGACGTGGTCTTGGTCTCTGATCAACTGGCTGTTTGAGAAGAAGATCGCGAAGTAGGCGCAGAAGTGCGCGAGGACGTCTTTGTGTGCGGAGAATGTTTGCCCGCCCGCGGTGATGAGCATATCAGTTGGTGCACTTGTGCGAAGCTGGCGGAGCAGGTTGTACGTCACAATTGGAGGGGTCCAGTAGGCGAGCATCGAGAGGCATTCCTCGCGGGAGTACAGGGCGTACATGCTGGCCGGGAGGTGGGGAAGAAATTTAGCATGTGGAACAGTACGCTTGTCATAGTAATAGTTGGGGAGCGGCTTCATCCACGCCGGCAGGATCAGGGCACATATATTAAGGAAGCCATTTGCTATGGCTGTGTGCATTGCGTGTTCCAAAACTTGCCTGCGGCGCGGTGTGAGTTCCTGGGCGGCCGCTGCGCGGTGTTCGTTGAAGACGTCCGAGCGGCCCATCGTCGTGGTGTCCATGACAGGGGGTTCCTTAATCTTCCAGACGAGAAGAGAGGCTAGTTCGACGTTGTAATTCGCACATGCCCGGTATAGAGCGTTCGAGAGACTGTCCAGCTCGGGGTTAAATGTGAGAATATGCGCGGTCAGGAGGGTGTCCGGAAGGCGAACGGCGGCATCGAGACTGTTTCTGAGGATTGCGGCACGATCTGCGGTATTCGAAATCAGCGGAACATGCTTGAGGATGTCTTCGACAAGGCTGTAGTTGTTCGCTTGGATGGCAGGGATGAGGTGGTCATATACAGCGGCGTAGAATGCGCGAAGGTGGGTGAAGATATGTGGAAGTACGACATCCATGGTTTCTCTGTGGTTGCCCAAGATGGATAGATTTAGCATGAGAAGGTGATATCCCCGTGCTTCTTTATCCGTTGGCAGGGACTGAACCTCTTCGAGAAGCTCTGCCATCACTTTGGGGTCAGGGATGAACTTGAGAATTCTGTTTTGCAGGGGTACCATGATGGCTGGGACTGGAATAATAGAAGATTTAAACGAAGTAGAGTGGGTGGCGGGGGAAAACAGATCCAGGTGTCGGCTTCTCTGGGGAACACGAACAAGAGGGGAGGGGAGAGTGGAAGAGAAGGAAGAAAAGTGTTGGGGAGGGGGGGAACGATTTAAAGGCATGCAGGCGGTACGTATCCGGTCACCGTTGGAGAGCCGCACAGAATCGAGAGATGGTGAATTGGATTGAATGGATGGCTGTGCAAACTTCCTGTTCTGGTAAATTGCTTCGCACACCTGCCATCGTATCCTCGCCACTATTGGTCCAATGGGAAGGGGAGAGCAGCGGTGTACTGGGAACAAGCGGACGTAGCGTTGAAGGTAGAACATCCACCACCATGGCGTCAATAATGATGTGTGATGGGATTATGCGAGCAGCGGGAAAGTTGAATCAATTGGATTCATGTCTTTGATTACTTCAATAATCCTCCTGGATTTACGTCAAGAAAGTCCCATTATAGGCCTTCATTTACGTTGTGTGGTGTCTTCAGTTCAACTCTCTTCATGCAGCGTATGAATCAATGACCTCCCTATTAGCGCGAACCCGGGACACTTACGACTTTGTCCGTCCGTCTGGCTTGAGCTTCTGCCATCCGATATGTTTTCAGCTCCGGAAGATCAAGGCCAACTCAAGATATATGTAACGATGGCCTGATGCGACTAGGATGGACTACAGTAGGGGGGCACAGGTCAGGCCACTGTTAACTTTCTTCTTGGAACAGTGAACCCCAGTTTTGATGTATGTAATAAGCCTGGCCGACATCACCAGGCTGTACTAAAAAACGAAAAACAATGGAGACGTTTCCTGTAACTATAATTTACCTAAACGCTTGGTCAGTTGGAAGGCGCACTGAGGCTAATCAGGGCTTTACTCACTTGGAGTGCAATATAAACCTAACTAGACAAGTCTATGGTTAGGTAGATGGCAGCTGGGATGTAAAGAGCATAAAAGGAATAACAAAATATTCATGAGCAGCCTCAATCCATCTAGCGCATTGTTTGTCGGATTAGAGTTTTTGCCCCATCCAACTATTCCGCGATTGAATCCTCGACACCATCAATAAGATCCACGAACATGTGTTCAAGTTGTTGCTGTAGTGTTTTATTGGCCAGTCTATCAAGGTGATCAACCTCTGTGATTCTGGTGAAGTTTGTTTAATTCTTCCCTACGGCCCCCAACTTGATATGTAGTGCTGGTGAGAGGGGCTTCTGCAAGGCTCTGCCGAAGTTAAAAGCATCCACTTTGCCAATATTACTAGGCGTAATTGGGAAGTAACTCCGTCTTCCCGGCGAAGTCTATATCAGAGCTATCACTTCGAACAATCTAAAGAAATTTCCTCTAGTCCTTCAAAGTTTTAAATTAGGGAAGGCTTCAGAAGTCGGTTCCTAAGGAGGCTTAGCCATCTAGTAGCCACTCCTAGGAGGACGGACACCTTGCTTACGCCAATCCTTATATTCACTTTCCTCTATAAAGATATATCTCTTCGCACACAACTTGTGTGTTGTAGACAAAAGGGTCTAAGTATAGACTAAATCTTATCTTATAATCACCAAATATACACTTACTAAGGTCTTATATGCTTGCGTAGTAGCTTAATAATATAAGAAATATAAGAGCTGTTAAGGGGTCGCTGTATAGCTTCAAATTCGATACTTTAAGAAAGGCCGAAAGATCATAAGAAGTAGGGGTCACAGGGTGAGCAAGTACAACATAACATTACCATTCTTCCTGTTATTTTCTACTAGCGATTAACTAATAAGTTTTAACCTAACCTATTGGGGGTCTTCCTTCCAACGGATTCGAAGCTGGTTGCAGAATCCCTCTATTAATTTGGGAAGTAGGTTGTTCCTGAAATTGGACAAGCAAATAACATGTCTAGATTTTCGGCATCAACATTATCTAAACGTTCGCTTGCAATATGGCTAGGATCATTGAAATATAGGTACGTACATTGCCGATGCGATATCCTTTAAGGTTAACTCTTTTCCTTATAGGAAACCATAGCTTCTTGCATCCGAATTACAAGATCACGGCCTAAATATCTTTTATAGGGACGTTGATTGTTTCCCTGACAGAGTTTATTAACTATGCGAAACCATTTCATGGGCAAGTCTAGTTAGCACTCTTGGGGATTGTCCAAGGTACCTGGTGCGCTATACTTACTACATATACTATGGCTAATATAACGCACAGAGAGAACGCTTTATAAATTCGATTTGAAAGGTGGGCGGTAAAGGAATCAAGGCCTTAAAGGCATTCAGATCTCGTGCTGGGAAAAGCATTAGCTACCTAGGCCGCACGTTCGCCAAGGTCTCCACAAAGCGGATTTCTAAGCTACAGCAAACAGTCGGACATTGTGTCTTAAACCCGCTTTGTAGGCCGCCGAGTTTATGCAATTGCCATATTCCTAGGTAGCTTAAAGATGCTGAGGAAACTCTTAGTAAGTGCCCCTGTAAATAAGCACGCCGCTTCCTTCCTTCCCTATAAATATCGGCCCAAGCCCAACCCATCAGTTCAACTACATTCTCATTTGAATTATATCTTCATCTCCAATGGTGTCTATTGTCAAAGTAAGCGTATATACCAGAACGGTCAACGGCCCTATCGGAGAAGTGCGAGCTCTCTTTTCCACCTTTACTTTCCCAAGACTACGTATGCCCAACCGTAGTCTGATTGAAGAGGGGTGTGGTATCAGTTCTAAGGGCACAGTCGCATTTCAGCACAGACCAAGAAATCATGATTTGAGAACCCTTGATCACGTTGGCATCGCAAATTACAGCGTTCGTCTTCGATATCGACCGCGATGACCTTGCAGGCCTTGACTCCTACGATACGTTCTTCCTGAAACAAATTCCTCGCCACGCGATACAAAGGACGTGGCTCGGAGGGTCCTCGATTCCCGACAAGGATGCCAGGGCCAACCTTGAAGTCTGGCGTGATCGCATTTATAAGGGATTTCACAATAGCTTGAAGAACCCCGTGGCAAATTCATCGATGATGGTGCTCGTCACGTCTCACATGGGAGATGTGTCTACGCTTGTTGAATACAAGAATTTACATTCTACACGCATACCAGAGGACGTGAGAAAGTATTTACCAGTCGTTAGGAAGGTGTCTATGCCCGGTAGTTTAATAGAAGAGCATTGTGTTAGATTTTATAACTCTGTAATACTAGATAGTCTAAATCTTGATGAGATTGATCAGTAAACAACTTCTTCGGTTTCGTTGTTCCTGGTATGTCGACATTAGTCGGCCATTGAACGGCCAAATGTGCCATGCACGGTAAAGTCCTCCGCGTTAGGACTCAGGAACAATAAACAGGCGAACAGATCCCAAAATGATCAGCGTCTAGCGGTTCTTTGTAAACGTCCTGGAGAAATCCCGAGTGCGACTCATGGGTTGACCGACCGACCGACGCAGGGACGGAGGAAACCGAACTCTCTCCGTCCAATACAACAAATACGTCGTGATTTACGCTCCCCAACATGCGGCGCTCAAATCACCAGTCGCTAGTTTCCCGTATAATTTCCGATTTTCACATGCTGGCGGTGATCAATCTTTATTAGGAAACGGTTCCGTAGTATCAAATGTTTTGGATGTGGACTGTAAAACAACTTCCAATTCGTATTCCGTATTCTGCAGACAAACCTTTAGGGGAAACCGGGCCCCTGGTGGTGAGGAACTTGTCAGCACAACGTCGCATGGCCTCAGGTTGATTAGGGGGCGAGCAGCACGCCATGTTTCGGATCGTTCCCCCTAGTTCATGGTAGGTTAAAACGGCTTATCTGTCGCTCAATTACGTACCCCCACGGGACGATCACGGACCCTGCGGGGAGCGGCGCACAGGCTAGCCGTGTCAGATTAACAGCCGTCCACTGAGAGAAGCGAGCAAGATGAAAACAGCCATATTGGAGTTAATCATTTTTCCTTTTTGGCTCTAACACACGCCTGCGATGCAAACAGAGACCATCTAGTCTAGGGTAAAACACCCTTATGGTGCAGACTGAGATCTTGGGTATTTAAACCCTGGATGATGTGCCTGTTGGACAACAAGAACAGAAATCCAAGTCTGTGGGCTGGAAGAAAAACACGCCATGTATACCAAACCGTTCGTTTCTCTGACATTCCTCGCTGCGGGCGTCTCCTGCCTGCCGTCCGACGCGCGCAAGCCGTTCATCAAGCGCAACGCCAGCAGCACCGAAATCCCGACCGATTCCTTCAACTCCTTTGATACCTACTGGAACTACCTGTACCCCTGGGGGGATACACACAATGGCGGCGCGCGCATGGATTCCGCACACGCAACCGTGAGCGACGGAGTTCTCACCTTGACGGCTGAGCCCGTATCAGGACAAGATGACCCCATCCACTACATGTCCGGCGCAATCCACGCCAAATCAACCTTCACGGTCGAGGCAGGTGGCGGATACGACCTCAGCGCTGAATTCATCGCGCCTGTGTCTGTCGGCACCTGGCCAGCTTTCTGGCTGAATGCTGCGGCCGGATGGCCTCCGGAGATTGATATCGCCGAGTGGAAGGGATCGGGCAAGATCTCGTTCAATACCTTTAACACGTCCACCGAGGTTGCGGAGCTCAATCTTGACTACCCATCCCCCGAAGCCTGGCACTCTGTCAAGGCTGAGATCCGCGATGAGAATGGGTCCGATATCAGCGTTAACTTCTACCTGGATGGGCAACTGGTGACGACCCAGTACGCGAGGGAATACGTTGGCAAGGGGCTGCGACTGTATGTTTTTGACGATATTAAAAGCAGGTTTTATCCCTGAGCTAACGCACTGCAGGATCATCAACTACCAAACCGAGGGGTCTTCTGGTTCTCCTGGCCCGACAACTAGTTTGTTTCCCCTAAATACTTGCTTGTTTCTTTATGTATACTGATACCGTGAAATACAGACACCACCTTCCAGATCCGAAACGTGGAGGTCGTCAGCCAGAACAGCTAAGTCTGCCTGGTGTGTTGGGGATACTTTTTGTTCCATATTTTACATCTACTATGTCTAGTCGCTCTTTTCTCTGGCCCAAGGCATTTGCGTTTGCTTTATCTGTATTAAGTTGTTGAGCTGGCCGTGGTCTCATCATCCTAGATATTGGAGAGATGGAATCGGCTTGTTATATATATATAGATCAGGGTGTACGATAGCATTGATCAAATAACATCGTCTCGTTGCCGCTCGGGATTAATTATCCCTTGCTTATTGCTAGTTGCCATTGCAAAATTCGAGGATAAGGGAAATTAATAGCAGAATGCCGACGCTATGTTTTCAGTCTTGGGGTAGCATAATGGGGCGATCCAAAAATACGCAACCCGGCGCCCGTTGACAGGCATGATGTTCATTTCACAACACCCACCAGACGTCGATCTTGATACTAAGCGGACGGCGGAAGCCAATATACGAGAGGGGATGTACACTTGCTAGATCCAAGGCCCATGCATGGCCTGATGTTTACATTTCTTACCTCCTAGGACATACATATTAGAGCCGGAATCTGAACCGTAACCTGGGGTTAGAGTCCTCGGTCTGGTCGAATTCCCTATCGCTCTCCAATCATCCGTCAGCCAATAGGTCCCACTGGAAGTGAATGCCGGCCGGTGTGTCAATGTGCCCCTGTATGCATATATACCAAGGTAGTTGCATCGGTAGACCAGGTACTGGAACAGTTCGATTCAGTCCTCTTCTGGTTGGTGTATGCACTCTAGACCGTACATGATATTCAGGAGATGCTATACGCAGCTTCCCCGGAGGTTGATGGCTAATTGAGACCAATATAGAAAGGGCCTTTAATGCAGAAGAGATCAGTGACAGGGCCTGCACATAATGGAATACTGCTACATTGAAGAGGGGGGGGAGGGGGCAAGTATTCCATGACCTCTGTTGCATGGGATTAAGAATAGGATATTTATTTGGAAATTCAATAATTTAGGCTTACACAGCTCTCTAGACCAGCATACTAAACCAGACAATACATCCGCCAAAAAAACATTCAAAGAAATAAAAACAATGAAAGCGCAACAGCTGTACCGAGACATAGATTCAACTCAAGACATAGCCTCCGTCCTCAAACACCTCGCAATCTGCGTCCCGACAAAAACCGGAACCCCGGCGTTGAGAAGTTTCTTACACTCCTTGCGGCCAAGAAGAAGATAAACTTCGTCGACGAGACCGGTAAAGATCTCCGTCTTCTTGAAGGCCTCATGCGAGCCTGAATTAATCTTCTCCAAGCACTGGAGGTACGGCTGGAGCAAAAACGCCGCGATCTCATGCGCTTTCACGCTTATCGCAGTCAACAGGCCAACAGTCAGGCATTGAGCCTGCGATAGCCGCACGGTCCGCTCAATTTCCTCCTCCGTCCACGCTTTCCCCGAGGCCGCGCGCTCGCGAGCCTTGCGCTTGTCTAGTAGATCTTCGAGTAGCAGAGCCGCGACTTCAATCCTGCAGTGCTGCGCCGCGCCCCGCATCGCCTTCTGGATCTCCGGGTACGTGGTATCCTCATCCAGCACACGGCGAACGATATCCGTATTCTCCGCCTCGACCGCACAATGCAGTGCGCAAGTCATCAAGAGTCGGCGCGGCACCGGGTGCGGCATATCCAGGATCCTGGTGACAAGATCGTCAGCGAGAGAGCGATGGTTCTTGCGGATACACGCGCGGATCGCGGGCGGGATGCGCATGCATGATTTCAGATCGACCGCGCGCTTGAAGACCTGGTCTGCGACGAGCTTGTAAGACCCGATGTAGCCGTTGCTGGCTGTTTCGTAGAGGATCGTTTCGATTAGTTCGTCGTAGCGAGGGGAGGTGTGGATCCGGGTTAGGACTTGTTTTAGGGCTTCGGGGTTGTCGCGCTGCAGGGCGTTGGAGATTTCTCTTTCTGGGGACATGCTGGATTATGGGAACGTTGTGTGTGTGTGTGTAATTAGTTAGTTCTGGATATATTGGTGAGGTGGTTTGGTTGGATCCAAATATTTCTGATGCCAAAGTATCCGGTACTAGGTAGGCTTTGCAGTTAGTCTTGCAGGCCGTTCGTTGGCAACTTGCGACTGTCGCCCCGGCATAGGATAATGTCTATTATTTATAGTTCATTGCACAACAAGGAGACTACAAAGCTCTTTGTTCAATTGATTTCTTTGGGATATCCTGGTCGATGGAGGAGTGGAGGGATCGTTTGGTTACCAGAACAAGGGAGCAAGCATTCGATGTCGAACAATGCCATCTTTCGCCGGGTCAAAGGCGGGGGGGTTTGGCTGACATTTGTTTGAACGGGGACTCTTATATTTTGGTGCAGTCGAATCAACATTGAAAATGTTCTCTGCACTGGTTTTACGTTGCATCGCTTGATCCACCTGTTTAGATGTGTTGGTAATATTTATGCATTAGCTAGAGATCGACGGGGGTTTGGCCGGTACGCTTGCCAGCAACATCAATGATCAAAGATATGACATTTATCAATTGCTATTACTATCTAAGGGTTCCTAAGCAACGAAATAATGTCAAATGATGCTCGCTAGTTGAACTGATGGTGTACAGGAGTTACGAGTCGAGACCATATTTGTCCTGTTAAAAGCAAAGATACATATTTTATACGTCTTTCTAGCGGACATTGCGAAACCAAAAAAAGCCAAATTCACTACTAATTAATTACTCAAATCTCGTGCGAGCCTGAATAGCCAGGTCTTTAGCGATGTACGCCAGCTCATGGATGCCGAAGGAAGTTGCAATCTCTGCCAGACGGTCGCAAGCATACTCTCCCATGCGCCCGCCCGCGAGTGCCATCCAGTCCCAGCCCGACATGAACGAGATAATCCGCTTGAGCTGGATCTCGGGCGTAGAGGGGTCGACCAAGATCACCTCCTCGCCATTTGGTCCAGCTCGGGTTGCGTGGAAGGGCATCCAGAAATCGACGACGTCTTGAGCTGCCGGGTACCATTTGTCGTTGAGTGAGAAATATACACGTGGGCCAACATCGACGCCCGGGCGGTTGGACGCGAGTCGTCGTAAGATCGGCTGGCGCATTAAGGGGGGGAGTTGAGGACAAAGCATCTTCGTGCACGCGCTGCGTGGGAGGAAGTGGTAAAATCGGGCTGATAGTTCCCGGTAGTGCGGGCTGTAGGTTCCCGTTGCGAGGAGCACGGGGTCCTCTGCGATGCACCGATGGTACAGGGGAAGAATGGCAGCGAACAAATGGCCCATTGCCCGCTTGGGAGTCGAGAGCTCTGTCGGCTGATAGGCCTCCAGGAGCTCGTCGATACAACCTTCGAACACAGTCCGGCGGTTGTGGTACAAGCGACCAAAAGCTTCAACACTTTGCTCAGCAACGTTCAGCTCGCGAGCGTAAGATGCGATCTCCGCTTTCTTGATCCGCATTATATCTTCTGCGAGAATCTGGGTGAAGGCTAGTCGCCGTCGTGGGCTTGTCACCGCGGTCTTGAGTGCCTCTCCGATAGCAAGAGTAGGGATATCGGTTTCCAGCAGTGTCACCACCCTGGTAAGTTCGTTCGCTCGAATTGCCTTTATTAATTCGCTGGACCTATTTGCTAATGAATCCATGCTTAGTGTAATTGTAAGCGGTGCTGCTCATGCTAATGAGAATAGGGATGGAAGACTTGTATAAATACCATGGTCTGCAACCTTGTCACAATGAACACCGAGATATAAAAGCCATTGTCAGCACAACCAAACCTTCTTGCTTGAGAACAGATCGGTTGGGTGGGCAGTGGCTGGCTACAAAAGACCTTAGCACCTCGCATTATCAGGAACACAGCGTTTTTTGATAAATCAATGACACTCAACCAGGTCAAAGGCGACCTCGCAAAGGGGTAGGGCTAAATTGTCTCGGTTCATTGCACCATTACCGAAATGACTCATATAGTCCGTTGGGTCTTTGTGGCCGAGAGAGCACATTGATAGACATGTTAAACAAAGGGAGTACCTGGGCCCCAGTATCAGATAAAGGTTGAGACATCAGATGGAGTAAATGGCATTGGAAACATAGACATTGCATGAACCGGGTCTGCCCCGTGTGCAGTATTCAAGTATCTTAAAGAAGCGCGCCGGATGATTATCATGCGGCATCACGACGAATCGCTGGTGGCGATTTTTCGATACTTGGATTTGCCAACATCTCACAGGAATCGAGCGTGTGGTTTAACAATGCAGCTGTGGAACTAGGTGTGTAACTAGCGAAGGAGTGAACGGCGTATGCATATAGCTTGCCAACGGGGCCCGGTTTCGGGGACTAGAGTCCGCCGTCATGCTCAAGTACAACGGGATCCACAAACTTGGCAATTAGCTCGCTTGTCTTATATCCTGGGACCATCGCATCTAGCTGGGCAACAACGTGAAGACTACGCGTCGAGAGTGTTTGCGGAGACATGTTGTTAGTACCATTCCGCTAATAATAACTCGCATTTGTAAAGGCCGGTTAACCGTTGGACGTCGAGGTGGGAGGTCGCAGCCAACGGTTGTAACGCGTGGCGTAAAAGAGAAAATAGAAACCGGGAAAGCTGAAGGTTGTAAGAGGGCCGGTGAGGCATATTGAACTACTTGTTGCGATTGGCTGAAAAACGGCCCTTGTAAGCCTGTATTGATTGATTTGCGCGTGGCTTGACTGGGATAGTAATGTGAGCTTCCTTGCCTGTTAGATCTGAGTGGCACAAAAGCCTGCGTCGGACGCAACCAGGGTCAATTGAAATCAACGAGTCCCTGTGCCCTCGAATAACCCAGATAGGGACAAGAGGTTACCCAATAGGCTCGTACTAGTAAACAGCCGGTGGCTGAAGCTTCAGCTCATAGGGGTGGGAACTGGATTGGGAGCCCGACATCCAACTCGTTTGGTACCCAATTGCAGTCTTGACACAGCGTCCAGAGTGTTGCACCCATGACACGAGATGTGGTTTGTGAGCGTTGTTGGCAACAGGTTGAGGTCTTTTTTGTGTGTGAAGGCTTCCTGGGGGTTGAGGAAGGAGCGAAGGACATACCATGACTCTTTTTCAACCATCGAGCAAAGAATCACCGCAGAGTCACCACCTTCATCAACGCCATCAGCCGTACTATCCTACGCTAGCAGGATTGTTTAGATGTGCGCAAATTCGATCGTTTTCACTCTACAGGACTGTTAGTGTCCTTGGAGGCCAGCTTGTCGCGGGACCATCAAGATATCTCGGCTGGTCGCCGACATATTCAAGAAGATGAATTACAAAAGTAGCAGTATTATTTCTATCTAAACAGAGGTCCAGCGAAGGTGAACACCATCCGGATTCCTCATCTGCAGGGCCAGCTTGATAAGCGAATCCGACAGCAGACCCAGTAACCGCTCCCTCAGTGCCTCCGGCGACTCAACCCCGTCTACAGCAAGCGGCTCGCACATGGCATTCCGGAACAAGGTGCCCATCGTTGCGACAAACTCCACCTCTGACATCTTCAACCCGGGGCAGATTCTTGGCCCGCCAGACCACGGAATATACGTCCCCTTTTCCGGCGTGATAATTTGGCCAGAGGCATCGATCCAGCGAGTAGGCTTGAACTCCTCTGCGTCTAGTCCCCAGATGGATTTGTCAACGTGCACACTGAGATGGCAGACATAGACGTCCATCGGTGGGGTTAAGAGGTGCGTTTTTCCCGCCGAATCTGTGACTTCTTGTGGCGCGGCGATGTGGCGGGTGGTGTGTAGGATCGGCGGGTACAGACGGAGCGTTTCCAGCATCACAGCGAGCGTCCGACGGCACTTTGGATAGATCTCCTCGTACTTCCACGTCGATGGGTCTTCCGGTAGGCTTTGCAGCTCTTCGCGTATCCAGTCCTGCCACTCCGGGTATACCGCGAGCAGAGTTACTGCAAATCCCATGGTGTTGGCCGTTGTTTCATACCCAGCGGTGCTGAAGATAAACAGGCTTCCGTTGATCTCATCGGTACTTAGAGAGGCGTGGCCTTGCCCGGCACGTTTTTCTTCATTGGACAGGTTGATCAGCAAGCTCAGGAAGTTGTTGCGGCGACTGGTAGACCTTTCATTGGCTTTTCGTTCCTCATCCAGCATCTGCTGCACGTACCCCGGTGTCCGCTCGATGTGCCATCCCAGCATTCGCACCTCACGCGGCATGATCGGCAACTTCATGAAGCTCGTCGGGAGAAAAGCGGCCGCGACCAACATCTCTGTTATCAGGTAGAGGCACTCGAAATAGTCTTCTTTTGCCGTGATTGCCTTGCCCACCCCTGTCCGAGTCGATGGCGCCCACTCTTCTTGCTGGTTGTAGCCGGCTTGTCCGATGACGTTGATAGCGAGACTCTTGAGCCCTTCCAGCGTCTGGTTTCCAGGATTCTCTACCAAGTACTTGAGCATGACCTGAGCCTGCCTGGTGCTCTCTACCCAGGCGGTTCTGCTAATCCCCTCGTCGAGGTTAAACATGCGACGATGGCGTTTCCTATTCAATTAGCACAAGGAAAGTGCCGACCAACGGACGTCGAGGGAACGAACCATTCATCTCCATTGGCCTATATTCAGTCAGTCAGGCTAGCCAAGTGCACTGTTGAGGATATATGACGCACCGTAAAGACATTCGGTCCAAAGAATCCGAGGACCTTGGCCACAATAGGAGCCTGTGGAAAATTGTTCCTTCTCTGTAGGACACTGTGTCCAATCCCGGGGTCCGCTATGCTGCGATTTATCAGACCGTGTTTGCCATGTGCTGGTGCCGGTGTACTGACTAGATTGAACATTCGTCCGGCGTGACGAGTATGAATACATCGCCAAGTCGGTCATGCCACGCGCGTTTAGCGCGGAATTCCCAACCGTAGACGCAGATATCCAGTCGCTCAAAGATCCATTTCGGTAGGTATTTCGCATACTGGGGCTGGAGCGCTGGGCCCAGGATCATCCACGGGATGCTTTTGGAGAAGACCGGCGAGACATAAATCGGAAACCCGGCCCGACGCGCTTGTGCATGGTTCCTGAGGAACGAGACAAATTTGTAGATGAAATACGCGGCTACCAAGGCGGCAGTCGTGTGCGAGATGCTCAGTGCCATTCGGGCCACAGCTGAGAATGACAAGCATGGAAGACTTGGTTCGGGTGGTGGGACGTGGACTTTATTTAGGATTCAACCTGAGCTTGTGCGGCTCATTTCGACCGTCTACGGAGGGGGGGCTTCGCTCCGATCTTCCCATTATCTCCCTCTTGATTCGCCCGTTTCGGCCCCCATGATGATGTTCAGCTCTAGTTGCCTCATTAAACTGGATCCCGAAAATTTACGAGCTGTGGATGTGGGTCTGGTTCAGGCTTAGCGGCAGGTTTACCTGCAATGACAAATCGATAGGCTATCTAGTTACTGCAGCCTAACCGATGCTTGTCAAATGTTGCCTCTCGCAACTACTGGCGAGGGTGCTTATCCGTCATTTCCACCCTATTTAAGAAACCCCCCTTGATCGCCTCCAGCCTTTTCAAAGTGGCCTCGCGGAGAGCCAGTCCACTCTCGCACCACCAACTGGACCCCGGCAACTTATATTGCAGCGTTGTGCAGAAATCGCCCCAGTCCGCCACTTTCTCAATGTTGGGGATGGCCATGACATCAAACCCGAGATCTAGATTACACACCGATATCCAGTAGCTATCGGGCAAGGTCCATTCAAAGGCGCGAAGCAGATTTCGCACATCTCTGACCCTGTTCCGATTAAAGAGCGGGTCTTTGTATATCTCGTCCACGACCATGATCTGGATCTCGAGCGGGAGATGGGGTTTTTTTAGCACTGGCTTTGCAGTCTGTTCCTCAGCTTTCTGGACCCGCCGCGCAACCTGCTCGAGTATCGTTTGTATCTTGGGAAGACGCAGCGGACTGTCTGAAACATGGTGTTCGCCGCGCGGGGAAACCCTAGCTTTCACGCGCCGAAATGGCATGGGCATATGCCGCCACCTGTACAGACACTCGGAGGAGTGGGACACACGACGTGCGCCAGCTACCCACGTTGCACGGTGCTCTCCCCAGTACTCGCACACGGCCTCGATAAACCCTCGCAGGTTGGCGTCGATGAGCCGCAGCGGAATTACCCCAGCCATCAACGTCCAGCAGTGCGCATGGATTGGATACGCGCAGTCGAAATTCTTCAGGTGGGTGGCGTGAGGGGTCTCCGGAGAAGGCCGGAATCGCAAAATAGTGTTGCAACGTCTCGTTCGGGCTGGCGGGCATCGCTCAGAGGCTATCCACGCCAGACCACGCTCCGAGGGCACGAGCAAGGGCCATTCCGCATCGTGGAAGCCAATCCCTGTGACCGCCAGACCTCCTGTTTCCGTGTCTTCGACAACTAGATTTGCTGTTTTTAGTTATCACGGGTCCTTCGTTCTTTTGGTTTTTGTTTTTCTATTAGAGGGGGGAGACAGAGGTTGGCCGTAGGGCCGGCATATGTAGTACTGGCCTGGTCAGCGACACTTACTCGACCGGAAGAAATGGGCCCACTGGATAGTCCGATTAGCAAAGTCGGTTTCCTCGATCTGCGTATCCGGCACGATGTGATTCCCTCGGAGCTCCTGCTCTGTCCAGTCAGGCCGTTCTTGTACGGCGAGACCTCGAAATTCGTGGGACCCGGGCACAACATCGGTTCCGCATAGCAGACAAACGGTCGCACGCGACAAGGTCGTATATTGCTGGTAGCCGCTATTGGTGAGCATGGTGAATATTGATGCCTAGTTTGGCTTGGCTTGTTGCGTGTTGGGAATGAAGATGATTTTTAGATGACTAGAGGTAAGCTGGATGTAACTCCCGGTGCGACACTCTTAACCTCAGCGATGGCAAACAGAGTTTAGACGAGCGTTCAGCCCACCATAGCCCTCCGACATGACATGTTGATCGAAAGTATCAAGCGGAGTAAAACCTTCGCTCTCTCTCTATCTCTCTCTATCTCTACATTCATCACCACACTGACTCGGCATCGCCGGAATGCCTTGCCAACACACCTCCCGAATCAAACCAAAATACCCCGTTTGCGTCATTTGTGGCACACACGGTCTCGCCGGGGCGGCGACCTGCTCTCAATATCGGAGAGATTGGCAACATGAAGTCGACTGAAAGGCAGCGATAGGACGCTCGGCATTTACTTCTTTCTACCTCCGAAGGAGAAGAGTTGGACTTTGGCCGGGACCGAATGCAATAGGCTGCCTGGTTTCGCGCAAGTACGCACACACGCACCACGAGATATACTGCATGCAAGTCATTGAAATCTTCTGTTATACTTGCAATGGAACACGATTCAAAG
Organism: Aspergillus ustus; assembly: GCA_000812125.1. NCBI lineage: Eukaryota > Fungi > Ascomycota > Eurotiomycetes > Eurotiales > Aspergillaceae > Aspergillus > Aspergillus ustus. Next base: position 242,528 of record JOMC01000069.1, read on the forward strand.
GCGCTCTGGGCGCAGGAACTTTAGACCCATTTGGTAGCATGTCCGTACCATTAACTGCGGCTACGAATGATAATCTTTGTCATTCTGAGTACTCTGCATGTCTTCAGCCCTAGCATTTTGTGTTTTGCTGCTTTTTATCCCTGCTTATTTGGTCCTACTTTGTGTAGTTATGTTGCATACAAGTCAAGTATGTATCCTATTTTAGCCAGAGATAAAGCGTAGATGGTGCTGGCAGGAAACAGTTAGCTAACTAGTGATGTTCTACTAGTGATGTTCTAGAACCTACCTTTACTATCTGGCTTGCACTAGTACTTTCTAGAAGTAAAAGTCCCTGGAGTATCAAGTGTGAACCAGTAGATGCTTTACTTCCTGAAACTTTACTCTTATGTAATTAAATCTACTTACAATCTTCTTGGGGTGAAAGTTCCATAATTGTAGCAAATTACTAATATGATACAATTGTTAGCTACCTTTTCCGCTGCTAAATCCGCTCTCTTTAGGTTTGTAACTCTAATATTCCGGAGATGAACGTGCACATGGCTGGTCTTGAGCACCTGATTCAACCTAGCTATTCCCACCATAGCCTTCCTATTGAGGTGAGCTGAGTAAGGGAAACTAACTCTTTTGGTTATAGTGCTGTCAAATTCATCTTCACGAATCGCACCATATAGTCCTGACCAGATTGTCTACTGTAGATAGCATTTGGGCTATTATTTCGTGTCCCTTCTCGTGCCTGCCCCTTTTAGTGAAGTGGATTAACCTCGCACTTAACCATTAGTTTATTACCATTTCCAATCTCGATATGCAACTAATTAATATTTGCTCGAGCCTCGCGTTCCTGCAGGAACCATGATTCCAGAGCCTGGGATCTTGATTGCTTAGCGCTTCCTAGGCCTCTAGTCTAGACCCTTCGCTTGAAGATTGTTATATAAATTCGCGTTGGGACTGGTTTTTGCTGATCGGTTTTCCACTCCTGTAACCTAACTAGGGACGCGTTTTGTGAAGCTGGTAATACATCCTGTTGAATGACAATCTTCGCTTATGATATAGCATCTTAGAGTGGTCTATCGGTCATATAATATATGTAGTAAGCTTAGCTAATATTAGGAAGACGTAGTTGATGCAGCTTATTACTGTCTGTTTTTCAGCCATGGAGCCTGAGATAGATGGCTAGGTAGCTGCACTTACCGCTGTTGGTATGTACTACCCGCTATAAATCAGCGTCTTGGTAGGTGCAACGCGCGGTGACCTACCAGCAATGCCTGTTGCCAGACAGAGTGATTCATTAACAACGTTGGCCTGGTCAGTAGAATCAGGACTCTGCGGTGTCCTAAGGACTGGCTTACCAGGTAAGGTAACTGCAGGTCATTCTAACTAGGCCTCGAATCAGGCGTGGGAATAACAGTCTTCAACTCCTCTCTTTGCCTGCATCGCACATCCTTCTCTACTGTAAATATGCCACGCCGCACCCGCCAACGGCCACCTCTGAGTTTCCTCAACGTCAGCAATAATCGCGAGCCCCTCATTCATTAGATGGTCTGATGTTATGAGCTGTACTGGAACTGTACCCGCCGTAAGGCTGCGAATTAGTCTACTGTGGGGTTGCAGGATGTCATTGGTAATGCCGTCCGCGCCTGGGGTATTGTTTGTAGGAGATCTGCGCATCACTTCGTTAGTCTTATAAGTAGTAATATCCAGGACCTTAATTACTAGTTGGTACGCGTACATCTATGTGTCTGTGAGGTTAGCTTAGGGTGGAGAAGGGAGGACGGATTGTTATAGGATCCGATCTTTTTTTCTAGTTAGTGTGCATGGTCCCTATCCATGCTAACCATTGTCGGAGTGCATGTTGATGGTGTGTTGTATCTATTCTTGGCCGTTTATGGTCTTAGTAACTGTTATTTTCAGCATTGATTTCGCAGGTCCTCATATTCCAGGTGTCACTTGGGGCTCAGGAGTCGTAGGGGCATTGTCCAGCTTGCACGAGGGGTCAAAGTGGTTAAGGATGGGCTGATCCAGGAGAAAGAGGAGGGTCAGGATGGAATCAAGGTGGATGGGTCTTAATCTAGGTGCTTTATCAACCGTATCCGGAAGAACCTGTTTAATGTATACTTTATTCTTCGGCCTGGTTGAATCCGCTACTTATACAATGCCTATTAGACAGTGGTAGTTTCAACAGTAGCTCCAGCATCATTTTCCTCCTCCTGGTCGTCTCCCTGCTCCCTCGCCGCCCTCTTCTTCCTATACACTCATTAGCAAACCCTCCAAAAACAACCATACCCCCGATCCGTGAAAAAAGAAAATAACAGGTACAAGAACAGGATACTCACCGATCCCACCTCTCCAACCTCCCAAAGAGGAGTACACCGATAATAGCCAGTCCCCCAAACATGATGAGAAGCTGATACCCGTACTTATAATGCGGCGCATCGTATGTCGGGAACGCCACCAGCGGCACCCACGCCATGAACGTATACGTGAAGATGTTCCCCGTCGCGACGAGCATCTGCCGTAGGTGGACGTTGTGTTGCGTTGCTTCTTGGCCCCAGGCCTGCACGTCAGATGCATATTAGCAAAAGCACATTACAGCGCCATACGCCGCAGGACAGGGTAGATTGCGCGGGTAGTGAGAGGCGGGAATTATAAGGGGAAAAAAAGCAGGGAGAAGAGAGAAAGCGAGAGAGCAACATACAATAATCAAAGGCTGCGCCGCAGCGGACACATAACTGAGAAAAAACGCAAAGAGGAGCGCTGCGCGGGGGATATTCCAGATCGAGAGCATGATATTCGCCACGATGACGATGCCGCAGACGACGATGCAGGTCTCTGCCCGCGTCCCCGTCTTATCGGCGATCGTGCCGAAGAATAGTGAGGCGACGACGCTGATTGCGTTGCCCGCTGTAGGGATGGTGTTCACGAGTGCGGTGGAATAGCCCTGCGCTTTTAGCCAGAGGTTGAAGAAGCCGCTTCCTTGGCCGGCTTGGGCGACCATTCTATTATTTCCAGCGAAGAGCGTTAGCGGGTGGATGGTAGCAATGGAGGGAAAGACAGGCAGAAGGTTGAGACGAACAGGTAGGGGAAGATGAACGCCCAGATGTACCAGCCGGTGTAGATCTTGCGCAGTTTCTTCCAGGTCAATTTCGATGGGGGCGCTCGGCCCATGTTTGCTTGTCTTTGGACGGCGTATTCGCGGTCCTGGTAGAGTCAGCGTTCGTGAGTCAGACTACTCCATACAAAAAGGTAATTTAGGGTGATAATCGGTAAACGGAGATCACAAACCTTCTTCTTCAACCAAAACGCTCTCGTCGTACTCGGATGATCGGGGATCGCAAAATACCCCCACGCGGCGATGGGTATGGATATGATCGCATCGAAGATAAACAGCCACTGCCACCCCTTGAGTCCAGATCTGCCGTTCATCCCCGTGTACAGAGCCGCTTGTAGGTATCCAGAGAACATACTCGCTATCGCGCTTGACTGCTCGAAGAGCGCGACCCGTTTGGCGAGCTGTGTTGGGCCGTACCAGCTACCCAGTAGTGCGGCGTAGCCGGGGAAACTGCAGGATTCGAGAAGGCCGACAAAGAAGCGGAGGGCGTAGAGCTGGATGAATATCATTAATGTACGTTGGAGATTCGTGGGGATTTTGAAGGGAGGGAGGCGTGCGCATACCGTCTTCGGATTCTTCGCCCCGGCCATGGCCATGACGAGGAAACTCCACGCGAGCTCGCAGCTGGGGATCCAGATCGATGGGCGAACCCATTGCAGCTGCACAATCTGCGAGGGGATTGTGCCGATGATTATCCCGATGTTGAAGTATGTTACGAGTAGGTTGCGTTCGTTGCCGTACATTTGCAGCTGATTCAATAAGTTGGTTAGTTCAAGAGGAGCTGGTGGAAAGACAATGAGTTTCGTACATCTTCTTGCATACCGCTGACGAAGGCGTTTGCTAGATAGGTTAGTCGGTGTTGGAATTAACCCACTGTGGGGGTCATACAGTAATTCTGCTGATCGAGGTATTTGATAAAGTATCCAAGCATGATGTAGGAGCTTCTCGAATTAGCGCCAGTCCAGAGCAGAAACTGGCAAAGGTTGCACTCACAAAAGAATATAGTCCAGCTTGCGCGTAAACTTGTTCTCCTGCCCATCATCTTCCCACGTATCCCAGAACAATCCCAAGAATCTTCTCCAGAGGGGAGCTTTCTTCTCCAGTCCACCGTCAGAAGCAATGGTAAGGCTCGCAGGGGTCTCATCGGAGACACTCTCTGTAACCGGCTTCTCAGACGCATGGGGGATTTGTTTGACGTCCATGTCAATGACCAAAACCTATCAATGACAAGAAACAGCCAATTAAAAGGACCCCTGTGAGTGGCTAGCCAACTGAACACAAAAGGATGGAACTCCAAATTTTCTCCTCCTCGTCTATCCGGGAACGGCCCGTTTATACCGAGATACATCGCACATGTCGCCATCCGCATAACACAAAGTTGGAGACGAAGCACGCCACTATGCAGGAAGCGCGGATCGCGCTGGGAAATACGTATATCGTAGGTATATAAAGCCGGCCGAGATCGAGCTTGATGAGGAACAAGCACGCAAGAAACTAGTGAGCTCGCTCGACCAAGAGAAGACAAGACGAGTCAAGATTCAACAAGACCAGACGGGAAGGAAACAAGATGGCGCCCGCAGCTGTGGAAGAAGATAAACAACGCCGCACGGAGACGTCTATTGATTATGACAAGGTCCAGGTTTGCTATTCCTGCACTTCCTTTACCTTTTCATTCAAACGTGATACCAACATCATGGATAGTACAAATACACCCGGTACCTCCCGTACCACACTCCCGGCCTGCAACCACCCCTCGAAGAATTCACGCACGACGACCCCGGCCACCGCGCCAACAAGTCCTACCCCAGCCTCCTCGCCAACGGCGTTCAAGCTATCGAAATAACACCCAACATCGGCACCGAGCTCGTCGGCATCCAACTGAGCGCCCTGAACGCCCCGCAGAAAGACGAACTCGCCCTCCTCGCCGCCGAGCGCGGCGTCGTGCTCTTCCGCGACCAGGACTTTGCGGATATTGGGCCCGATCGCCAGCGCGAGTTTGGCAGACATTTTGGGCCCCTGCATGTTCATCAGATGGGAGGGCACATTAGGGATTATCCGGAGATTTTGCCGGTTTATCGGGATTTTGTGTGAGTTTGTGATCCAGGGGAGAGACACTCTTCAGCGGGGCATCGGCCTAGACTCGTAATGCTGACCCCTTGTCTCGTTTTACAGGAGCGGCGCGGTCGACAACGAAATCTCCAACAACGTCAGCAGCATCAAGTGGCACTCTGACATGAGCTATGAGATGTATGTACGCCATAGTACTTTCTGCAAGCTCCACACACACCCCACCCTTTCCTCCAAGACCAAGGACTGTGTTAATATAGTGTGGTTATTGAAATGACAGCAACGGAATGGGCACGACAATCTTCTACCCACTCGAAGTCCCACCCTCTGGCGGCGACACTTTGTACCTGTCTACGACTGCAGCGTACGATCACCTCTCGGAGGATTTCCGCGACCGCCTTGCGGGGCTGTACGCTACGCACAGCGGGTTCTCGCAGGCTGCTGTGCATGACCATCGCGAGCGGTATATTCGGGATCCCATTGAGACGGTGCATCCGGTTGTGCGGACGCATCCTGTGAGTTAGCATCCTAGATCTTTTAATGGTCGACTATTTAGGGGGCTAATAGTCGAGGGCTGGTTCTAACTTATCTGTGGTATGATAGGTCACTAGAAAGAAGAGTTTGTATGTGAATCGGCTGTATACGCGCAAGATTGTCGGGTGGAAGGAGGAGGAGAGTAGTACGTCGGCTTTCTCTTTCCTGTAAGCGGTCGAGTCAGCTATACTGACGACTGCCTCCTGTACTTTGCAGATACGATCCTCAACTTCCTCTACAACCACATCGAGCACGGCCAGGACTGGCATATCCGCATCCACTGGACACCCGGGACTGTGGCTGTTTATGATAACCGCGTGACGCAGCAGTATGTTCTCCCATCCCTCTACTGATTCCATTTTTCTCCATTTGAATCACCTTACTTGTTTTTCCCTAATCCCTATCACCTATCACCTATCCCCGATCCGATTCCCGAACACGCAATTTTGAAGGCTTCCCTGCCCACCCAGACAAACGTAAAGGTGCCCATTGCTAATAAAACTCTCCGCTCTTCATCATTCCAGCTCGGCCTTGCGCGATTTCAAAGTCCACGAGGCGACCACGCGCCGGCATATGGTGCGGATTACCCCGCAGGCCGAGAGGCCGTTTTCCGAGGCATGACGCCAATTGGGTCGATAAGGCGAGCTACAGAGTCCATTTATCAAAATACATACCAGAGGAAGAGTGGAGCGGGCTGGAGGATGGAGTACATAGGACTGTGGCCACTGATCCTTCGCGTGGCGTCATTGCTAGTCGATTTCCTTTTTGGACTGGGGAGCACGTCAATCATAGTAGCTGGCGGTATAGGGCCGATGGTTTAGCGGGGGGCGCCCGATAGATTATCTTATTCGGTATTGTCTTCCAGTTTCAATCGGCCAAGTCTACATCATGGATGATTGGTTGGTACTGCTCATTTTTGCCCGGTCCAACTTGCTTTTCAACTCCCTGCCTACTACTACAATCTGTGCTGTAACTGGCTACACTGTATTAGCCGTCGCCGTACCTCCTCTATAGCCACAGAGGAAAGTATACTAGTCGCAGTGTAAACCCAAGGGAGTTTTATTGGTATGTATTGTTCCTGAACTTTCTCCCTTAATCATGAAAGGCCGCCCTCGACCATTCTAGATCCAACTAGATGTCACGACAACAAAGCACATTTATACCTCTACCTCCATCGCAGACTCCTCTCTCTCTAAACCTCCCACCACCCCTCATGATACCCCCGTAAATCGACTTCCTCCCCCCTCGCCGCCTCAGGTGTAAGATACGCCGTAAACTCCTCCTCGCGACCCGCCTTCTCACCCCCTTTAACCTTCGCCGCAACATCCCGTCTCGCCCACCCATTCCCAAAATAGCCAAACCGATTCCCCTGCTTATTGTGATAGGTATACTCAAAATCCTCCCATCGCACCTCGCGCCGGATATAATTCACATGCGCCCCGCTCCCCGGCCACATAGCGACAATCCTCCCCCCTTTCACCTGGTTATTATACCACGAGCTGCAGCCTTCGGCCATAACCGTCGTCGGGAAAAACGACTCGCAGTACGCGCGGAAATCGCGCACTGCATCTGCACTCGGCACGATTGTGCGAATCCGTTGACGAGATACCTTCCGCAGGATCTTCGCGATGTAAGTTACCTGCGTCTCGACCGTATGCGGGACCGTCCCCGCGAACCCGGAGCCGGAGTTCGGGCCGAGAAGAAACAGCAAGTTCGCGTGTGTCGACGCCGCCATACCAAGGTATGTATCCGGGAACCCGGGGTCGCCGCCACTGCGCCAGGCAGCTTGCAGGTTGAGACCGGACCCGTTAATAACGGGGAACCCCGGGCTGTTGGTTACGTCTGCGCCTGTGGCGCAGATAATCGCGTCGACAGGGCGGTGCACTCCATCTGTATTTCTGATCCCGCTCTCGGTAACGGATTCGATCGGTGTCCGGATGTAGTTTACATTCTCCTGCGCGAGCGCCTCGAGATACCCCGGGCCGGGCGTAAGCCGTCGGCAATTCGGTGCGAAGTCCGGTAGGACGAGCGGGAGTAGAGTATCCCTCTTCTCCTCACCAAGCCGCAGGCCCATAAGCGTCGTGAACTCCTCGCGCGCGGCGTTATTCCGCTCGCTACCGCGCTCGATCATCGCGAAGCGCGTCCACGCCTGTGTTTCGAGGTCCTTGCGGTACGCGTGGTACGCCTCGCTATCCTCTTCCCATTGCGTTTTTAGTTCGGAGGCGATGGGCTCGACGCGGCTGAGTTTCTCGCCGGCTAGTGTGCCCGCGACCCAGGTTGGATTACGCGCATAATGGTCGACGTGCGCGGCGACTTTCTGGAGCTCGGGCAGGATCTGCAGGCCTGAGGCGCCGTTGCCGATTAGAGCTAGTTTTTTCCCCGTCGGGTCGAAGGTGGGATCCCACCGGCCGGTGTGGATGACTTTTCCTTTGAAGGTTGTTGTCAGGCCAGGGATAGAGGGGAGGGTGGGACTGCTGAAGCGGCCGGTTGAGAGGACGAGGAAGTCGGCTGTGTCGGTGGTTGTTGTTGAGGAGCCTGTTTCGGGGTTTGTTTGGCAGATTGTCACGGTCCATTTCGCTGTTTCGTTCGAGAAGGAGGCTTGTACCACTTCGCTGTTTAGTGTTAGGTATTGCCACACGTTGTACTTGTCGGCGAGGCCCTTCCAGTAGGATTTGATCTCGGCGCCCCGCGAGTAGTTGTCTGTCCATTGCTTGTTCGGGGAGAAGGTTGATTGGTAGACCTGGGACATCCGGTTAGGAGCGGGGGGCTCTTATAGCAGCCAGGCTGGAATAGATATGACGCACATGGGAAGGAACATCGCATTTGACCCCGGGGTATACATTCGTATTCCAGACGCCACCCTATGTTCCTGTCAGCCCTCGCCTCGTTCTTTCACTTGGAACAACAAATGAGGGCGTACGATATCAGAATGACGCTCATATATCTTCAATTCCAGCCCCGGTACTTTCGCCGGGAGGAGGATTCCAGCGTTTATCCCGGTAATTCCTGCACCGACGACGATGGCTTTTATCGGAAGGGCTTCGTCGACTGGGTGGTCTTCAAGAATCAACGGCGGGAGGATTGTTCGTGGGAGGGTGTGTTCATCGTCTTCAAGATGGCTCACGGGCTTGATGGTTACTTCTGGTGTCTTCTCCTTCGATTTCAAGAGGATAGGACTTTCAGTTTCTGATGTGCCGTTGGAATCCTGCACTTGCTTCAGGACTGCGCTTGGTGCCATGGTGGAGATATATATCATTGACCACCCAAATCGGCTGCGACCTCAACAACGATATTTCTTTAACAACGGTACTATAAACATCAGATCTCAGGGTCAAAATAAATATATTTGTTCCCCCTCATCATCCCACTTGTCGCAATCGCACCCCTGGGTGCCACAGGCTTGATTCACGAGTCACGACTCCAAATTCTACATGGCAACATACGCCCTAAGAGCACGTCACTGTTGGAGTACCTTCATCAATTCCTCTGTCTTTCCCGTTGAACATTATCGACTCCAGTCTTGGCCGTGACGATGTAAGCATTTCCAACGTGCAAATTGCGTGCAACTAGTAGTAGTTGACGCTCATTGCTCTGGTGGACCCGCTCTTGGTTGAGTTGCTGTATGAATGTACCCACTCCACCCCACTATGTACTGACTCAACCCAGCCGATTTTTTTTTTCTCTTGCGCCGAGATCTAGCCCGCTGGAACTGCCTCGGATTTCCCCATATAAAGCGGGCTGGACTTTTGTCACGACAGAGAGCCTTTTCCGTATAGAATCGCGGTTGACTGAATCGCTCGCGCCGTTCATAATGGAGGGGAAAACACCGGCTGAGGCGCATGTCGCGCCCCTCACCACGGACGCCAATGCACCGCCAGAACCCAAGACGCGCTGGGAGCGCATCGAGGCCGTGATCTGGGATGGCGGGTACCGCTCCAGGGAGGAGAAGAAGCTTGTCCAGACGTTGGATATTTTCATTATGCATGCCCACCCTTCCTTTTACGATTGTTCTATTCCGCTATTCAGTTACAGCATGCGCCAGGCCAGTCCAACTAACACGCTTCGCAGGTCATGGGCAACATACGGGTACTTCATCCGCCTGCTCGACTCTGGGAATATCACAAACGCCTACGTTTCCGGGATGAAGGAGGATCTGAACTTCCAGGGGAACCAGTATAACCTGCTCGCGACGTTCTTCACCTGCGGGTATCTGATTGGGCAGATTCCGTCGCAGTTTTTGCTTACAAGAAGTATGTATGCACCAGACTGACTATCTGCAATATTACCTTGAACGAGAGGCAACGCTGGGATAGCGTAGGATAGTGGCAGACTGACCGGCGCACTGCAGTCCGCCCATCGTACTACATCCCGACCGTCGAGCTCCTCTGGTCCATCGTGACCTTCTGCTTCGCATCCGTCAAGAACGTCAAAGCCGTGTTCGCGCTGCGGTTCATCATCGGCATGCTCGAGTCCCCCTTCGCCGTCGGCGTGCTGACCATCATGGGCAGCTGGTACACGCCGCGAGGTACATCGCACCATTCCTAATCCTTACCTCTTGAATTCCAATTCCATCTAACTACTTTATATACCAGAACTCTCCAAACGAATCGCAATCTTCTACTCCGCCAGCTACGCCGCCTCCATGTTCAGCGGGTACCTGCAAGCCGGGATCTACAAGGGTCTCGACGGCCGCCACGGCCTGCCCGGCTGGCGCTGGCTGTTTATCTTCTGCGGGGTGATCTCGATCCCTGCGGCACTGTACGGGTTCTTCGCCGTGCCCGATAACCCCTACAACTGCAAAGCGCGCTGGCTGAGCGCGGAGAAGCTCGCGCATGCGAGGTCCCGTATGGAGGAGATTGACCGGCGACGGCCGGTACGGCTTACGCTGAAGAAGGTAAAGCGGATTTTTAGTCGGTGGCCGATGTATAGTATGATTGCGGCGTTGATGTGAGTTTCTACCTTTTTTTTCGTTCATGCATGCATATGTATGGTGGTGTCCTGGAAGAGCTGGCTTCTTATTGTGGGTAGATTCCACTGTATCGCGACCCAACCGCTCAACTACTTCGCCGTGTGGCTGAAGAGCCTCGACCGGTTTACCGTCTACCAGATCAATCTCTTCCCAACTGCGGCACAGGCCTGTGGACTTGTTACGACACTGCTGTATAGCTGGTTGTCGGATGGGTTGGGCGGGAAGCGGTGGCAGCTTCTTACTGTTCCTGCTGTACGTACGCCACATCATCTATTCCTCTCTGCTTTCCAAAGGAAGGATGGACAGAGAGCTGACAGTGTAATATCAGATAATAAACCTCATCGGAATGATCATCCTCGCGGTTGGGCCCAACTACGGCGCGACGTTTCTCGGATACATGCTCAATGCGGCCTCGTGGGGGTATTGGCCGATTCTTTATGTCTGCTTGACCCCTCCCTTGTCGCACAGATGCATTTCTTTGGAATCGTGTGCTTGGACAGATACTAATATGTATGGGTTGGGGTGACAGGCATGGGCCAGCGAATTCTGCCACAAGGACGCCGAAGAGCGCGCGATCGTCATCGGGGTCGCGCAGACGTTCGGACAGGCGTTTATTGCGTGGGTTCCAGGTAGAGACACACTAGCGCGCTGGCTTAACGCTTAAAAACGCTAATATATGGCATATAGTCGTCATTCTCGACACATCGAAATACGCACCCAAATTCACCATGGGCTACAGCATCATGTGCGGCGTCAGCGCGCTGGAGTTCGGTATGATCTTCGTGCTGAGGTATCTTGTTAATCGCGAGAAGGAGAGGGATGCTATCGCTGCGACTGCAGCAGCAGCTGGGGAAGATCAAGTGGGGAAGGAAGAGGAGGATGACAGGGGCTCTCTACCTGGTACAACGGTTAACGGCGAAAAGGAGTGAGCTAAAGCCGATGGTATCTTGGAGATTTCTTTGAAGAAGCCTTATCGGGGTTATTCCACGTGGGTTGGTTAGCATTGCATCAGTTGGAGATGGTGTGGTGTGCTTATAGATACATTTCCATAGGTATGGTATATATATTATAGAAAGGCGACATCGGGGCTATTATTGTGAATCATGCAGCATGTGTAATCAGATAAGCAATAATGGTTGGAGAGCGCATGGCGCACAAGTATGGCATATGCAGGAGAGTCACCTAACGAGGTAGACACAAGTGGTGGAGCTTTCCATGGAGACAGGCAAGGGGGTTGCGGGCGAGTCATATTCGACATCCGTATCAACTACCCCATGTTCGGACTATGTTGCGGACTAAGGATGCCAGATCCGGGTAAATAGTCGGGGATATCCCGCAAGCATGCATGATTCGTGTGATTCGGGGTCGATCCTCTCTAGCTGGTTCCCTAGTTATGTACACGACAGATGGCGTCATTTGGAGAGTATTGAGCGCAACGCGAGCGCGCACTGGGTGATCAATGGCCTTCAACAAAGGCCCATCCACATTGCTTCCATTTGCTTCCTCTCATGGCAGATGGGCATGACATCGTTGTCGACGTAGGACTACACCCAACAACCGCATAAATCGAACAGCCCTCAATACCACGAACCTCAAATCACCACCACACATTCCCACATTCCACAACGATGACCACGACCCCTCCACCCCCCGCAGGGGGTGAAGTCAACAAGAAACGCATCCTGCTCAACGGCTTCGACATGTTCACAGTCGGCCACCTCTCCTTCGGGCAATGGCGCCACCCGCGCGACCGCGCAGCGACTAAACGACGAGACCTGAAATACTGGACGGATCTAGCGCAGATCCTCGAACGCGGCGACTTCAACGCGCTCTTCCTGGCCGACTCGTTCGGCGTGCATGATACGTACCGTGGGAGCGGCGACACGGCCATTCGTGAGGCGACGCAGTTTCCCATGGGGGATCCGAGTATTGTACATTCCTTCCCTCCTTCCTACCTACCACCTCTTCGATTCGATTGCTGGTTGAACTTGTGTGTAACTCAGTCAGAGGCTGATCTAATTTGATGGTGACGGTATATAGCCCGTAACAGCAATGGCGTCCGTAACGCAGAACCTAGGGTTCGCGATCACGACGTCGACGAGCTACGAGGCGCCCTATGTCGTCGCGAAGCGGTTCTCGACGCTCGACCACCTCACGGGGGGCCGGTTCGGGTGGAATATCGTCACCTCGTGGAAGGCGTCTGCGTCGCGGGCTGTCGGGCTCCCGCTTGTCGAGCATGATAAGCGCTATGAGATTGCGGATGAGTATTTGACTGTGCTGTATAAGTATATATACCTCTCTCTCCAAACTCTTTTTGCTTTCTTGGTAGGAGGAAGGGGGGTTAGTTAATAGCTAACTGATTGATGATGGTAGACTCTGGGAAGGCTCCTGGTCCTCCGGCGCGCTGCTCGAAGACCGCGACAGCGGCGTCTACACGGACCCAGCGCAGGTAAAAACAATTCACCACGACGGAGTCAATTTCACCGTCTCCGCCCCGCACATCCTCGACCCATCCCCTCAACGGACGCCCTTCCTCTTCCAGGCGGGGACATCCCCGGCGGGGATCGCCTTCGGGGCGAAACACGCCGAGGGAATCTTCGTCTCCGCGCCGAGCCCGCATATCCTTGCGCCGCGGATTAAAGCCATTCGGCGCGCGGCGGAAGAGAATGGGCGGGATCCGCGCAGTCTCAAAGTCTTTGCGATTTTCACACCGATTTTGGGGAGGACCGAGGAGGAGGCGAAGCGGAAGTATGAGGAGGCGCTGGAATATGCGAGTGCCGAGGGTGGGTTGGCGTTTTATAGTTCAAATATTGGTACGCACACCCATTCTTTTTTCATCATCTTCTTCTTCACAAAGAGCACTTGTGTGCAGTCACTTGGGACGAGCGCTAATCATGCTGTGAAGGAGTCGATCTGAGTAAATTCCCGCTCGACACCGAGATCACGCCGGACGACATCCACATCGACGCGCGCGTGCACTCATCGATAAATACACTTTCCTACCACGGCGCCGACGTGCCCAAATGGACACCCCGCAATATCGGCAAAGCAGTCTCGATCGGTGGCAACGGGCCCGTCGCTGTCGGGACGCCCGAGAAAGTGGCGGATATCATGGAGGAGTGGATTCGCGTTGCGGACCTCGACGGGTTCAACATTGGGTATGTGTGGACGCCGGGGACGTTTGAGGATGTGGTTGAGCTGTTGGTTCCGGAGTTGAGGAGGAGGGGCGTTTATGCGCCCAGGGGGGAGAGTGGCACGATGAGGGAGAGGGTTTATGGGGCGGGGCAGAAGGGGGTCAGGGATGATCATCCGGCGAGTCGGTATCGGTATGAGGTTTATACGGAGGAGTAAAGTAACATTATAGATGCCAAAGTCCACCTCGTCGATGGATCTCACTTGGCATCCTATTCATTTCATCGTGAACCTGTGCTCAATCTACCCTTGGAAGCTCACCCAAGCGCGCTGGATCATGCCAAATCCTCGCCAAAGAGTCAGTATCCTTTGAGTTCGCGTATGACGCACTTACCGTGGATTTGAAGGAGCCCTTCCTTCTTATTAAGTGCAGTCCAGTCGGCTGCCGACTCCGTAAATTCAAACCTTGTGAGCGACCTTAGCTAGACTTTAATGCGATCAAAAGGTCTGGATTGGTAGAGGTTATCTCAAATAAGCTCGCAGCGTCACATCAGGCGATCAGGCGTTTGCCCATATATACTGGACCCTGCCTTCGACGTCTTGGAAACGACGACAACTCTGCCGTCACAGCTATTCCTGTTCCCTCAACCCCCCGCAGCGCGTCGAGAGCTAAGACACATACAGTGAGAGCAAAATGGGCTCCCTGCTCGAAATTCTTAACCCGTGCAGAATCGTCGAAATCGAGACGGGCGACACCACTAACCAGCTGGTCTGCTTCGCGTGTGGCGGAAGGGTTGCCTTGTACTGTCCCGGTGCCAACGTCTATCATTTTAACGGTGACGCAGGGGATAAATCGGTCACTCTTGAAGACGGCACCGCCGCCCGGCCCGCTACCGTCGAAAGGGATGTGGATGGCCGTGTGCAGAGCTCCATGCTATGGACGTGCTATTTTCGCACAGGTTAGCCTATGTACCCTCGCGCTGAATATATATGCGGTGTGGAACTATGTATATTAACCCGATTTCTGCCTAGTCTTCCACGACCCCAAGACTGGTAAACTAGTCGCTTCAGAGACGTACCTCTCGGCACGGTAGGGAGCGTGGGAAGACCAAGCACAGCGCAGCACGCGGCCAGATGAGGCAAAAGCAAACCACGCTGGTGGCCAACCCAGCTGCGCCTACACAACCTACCGGAACTGGCACACAATCACCAGCACTCATTGACCAGGGATGGAATGCCTGTTAGCCACCTGGTCCACGCGGACTGCTGGACGCTCTTAGACCGTCTCCTAGGCCGGTCGCTGGTCGAGCAGCACTGGGCGGCGTTTGTGGACACAGCAAAGACGTTCTGGGCTGCGAATTGTGACCGCTGGGGTTTGCGATATTACTATCTTGACATGCCCCGCGTCTGCAATCAAATTGGTGACCAGTGCTGGTGTGGCGTGCGCCGCGAGAAGAAAATCCTGCCAGGTCGGAAATCGATGCATCGAGAGCCGCAGCTGGGGTGGGACAACTTTTTCTATGGTCGCAGTCCTCCATCGCTTCATGCGCTATCGAAGGACATTATACAACCTCCGGCCGTTAAGAGCAGGCGTTCGAGTTACCTGGCGATGGTCGATATCCCGGTTGAGATTGCGATGATGATAGTAGATGCCATGTATGAGGTAAACGGCTGTGGCGGACGACCGTACCAGGATGTTCGGAATACATTGATCGCCTTTAACTGGAAGCTGCCGGACTGGTACTGGATCTCAAGGACTAGGGGGGTGCTGAAGTTCGAACTGCAGGAGGCCGCGTTGGAGCGAAGCGTGGACTGGGCGGCTCTTTGCCTTGGGGTAGAGGAGATGTTCGTCATGGAAGAGAGTAACTGTTTGTCCGGCTTCTGGCTCCGAGGTCAACTGTTGGGGTCCCTGGGGGTTATGAGAGAGCTTTTACTGCAGAAAGTTGATCAGGAGAAGAAGCCGCAAATTACAGTAGAAGGCCCGGCGGGCCCTGAAGATACGAGGGGCGAAAGCCTCTAGACAACGTTGTTAGTAGCTAGTTCTTATAGTATGATTAAGTTAGTACCACGCAGTGACCCCATAAAGTAAAATGCAAGATCTTTCAAGACTCGTGCCAAAGGCAAATCGGTAAATCTCTATACCGAATAATAGAGTGGAACGGGGGTCAACACTGTGCGGCAGATGTATCAGGGCTTCTGATGGCTGCCCTTCGTCTTCGCAAAGCAATAGGGTGCAGTAACAGTATGGTGGATACCTGTGTCTTGGGTTGCGGTAGGTTATATCTGCACGTCGCTGCTGTCGGCAGCGGTATTCATATATTGATGTCTGTAGGTTGGATCTACGCGTACGCGATGCGGCCAGCGATCATGGGCCAAGGTGGCAATCAATCAATCTCAATTTCCCTATGAAGCTATGGAAGATTACTAAATAAAACTGCGTTATGGTAAAATGCGTAAAGCGAAAATAATCAGTTTAGAAGTTCACCTAGGGGAGAGTATATCCGCCGTCGATCACGATATCGGCTCCGGTCATGTAACTCGACGCATCAGATGCACAGAAAACGTACGCCTAGAGAATCAAGTCAGCCTATGCGGATCAGTTTGGTCGACTGATACAGGGTGGGCCACTTACACCCTTCAGCTCGTATGTTTGTGCCATGCGCTGGGCGGGGATCATGCTATACCACTTCTCTCGCCACTCTTGAGGGTGGATGTCGAGGATATCAGTGACAATGAATCCAGGAGAGATGCAGTTCACACGGCAGAAATCAACCCATTCGACCGACAAGCACTTGGCGAGCTGGACGACTGCGGCTTTGGAAGCGTTGTACTGGGGTTGTCAGCTTGATCTTCAAGCTGGGAAACCAACACTGACCGCTGCCTGTTTCTGAGGGACGTTGACGAGTGTCGCGCTGACAGAAGCTGTAAAGATCACATTTCCCTTTCCTTGTTCCTTAAAGATCTTTGCGGCCGCCTGGGCAGACCAAAAGGCTCCATCCAGATTGACGTCCATAATCTTCCGCCATTGCTCCAAGGTATAATCCTCCGCCGGTACGCTTTCCGTAATCCCCGAGTTGACGACGATGATATCCAGCTGTCCAAAGTCGGCTTTGATGTTCTGAATGGCGGATTCGATTTCGGACTTGTCGGTAACGTTCGCTTTGTACGCACGCGCAGTGACGTTATTAGCAGATGCGATCTCGGTGGCCAGTTGTTCAGCATTGGAGGAGGAATTGTAGATCAGGGCGACCTATCCTCATCTCATATCAGGCACTGTGAAGCATAAGCAAGGGGAATGGCAGTACTGTACATCAGCGCCAGCTTCGGCCAAAGCTCGGGAGACTTCAAGGCCAATACCACGGGCGCCTCCTAGAGGATTTCAGCAGCTGAAACGAATATTGAGGTAACGTATATAAAAGCGCACCTGTGACGACGGCGACCTTGCCGGACAGGTTAAAGGCCTGCATGACATGCTGGTTCGCGGGCTGGGAGAGGACCATGATGACTGTGGTTGAAATTAGTGTAAATATGCGATGGCTAACTGAGTTGGATGATGTTAATATGAAGTAATGAGTGTGTAGCAGAGAGTTGAAGAGAAGAAGTTGGGAGCAAACAGAAGAGCGTGTTGGCTTCTACCCCGCATGGCATCTCCGCATTTGGCAGGAACAACCGCCTGAGGTCGAGTCGGACTTGCTCCGTCTGCCACTTCATCACCGCCGATCCTCCTTATCTGGACGGTCTTCAACTTCGGGTCAGTCCAGGCATCTTTGGAGAGATATCCTATCCACAGTACAACACCCTTCTTCATAAATGATGCGACAATCATCGGAACTTGGTTATATGGCGTAGAAAGGCTCATCCAAAAGTCTATCTGGCCGACTGCATCCATAACGGTAGCACGTCAGGAAGCTGGAGGGCGACAGGTACATGAGGAACGTGGGCCCGAGTCTAGTATGTAGCGGTCTTTGAACCTGATACCAAACCAAGTCTGCAACAACGGCTGCATGATTGATGATATCAAAATATCACACCGTTGAAGACTTCTGTTTTGCCAGCCTTATATACCCCACGAACTTCTGGTTTGGAAGTTGCTTGATGATGGTAAGTAATTCGCGTGTCGCTTGACTTGGTTTGGGCGTATTGTCGTCCATGTCTCCTGCTTCAGTGCGAGGGACGACTGTCCAGATACGGCGGATATCAGCTGGCCAGTGCCCAGTGTCCGGACAATTTCCAGACTATCAAATGATACGGGATACCATCTTAGTTCGACGAAGCCTATCATTCCGGTCATCATCATTCCGATGATGATGAGTCCGATGGTGGACACGATCGATACTACCGTTATCCCGAGATCGATGCGTTGCAGGTTTGCACTGCGGTCTCGTCGACGGCGACGAGGACGACGAGGAGGAGGATGCGGAAGAAGCTGAAGAAGATTCTGCATGTTGTAGACTCGCTTGAGCAGGCATCTGCGTCTCTCGTCACGGATCCCGATAATAGTCCGCCTTTCGAGCTTGGAGATTATATCGACTCTCTTACCAGGCTCGGCTGTATTGTTCAGACTAAGGTTTACAAATGTACCTCTCGTAGAGTACGGATGATTCAAGTGGGTTAGGAGGGTAGAAGCGTTCCGGGGTTTGGAATGCTTAGTTTGCCGTTAGGATAATGAATGGATTAATCATCTTCTCTCAAGTCAACCTCTATCATTATCTTTATCTTCTTCAGTCATGTGTGTTTGTCGCAGGTAGAGGCAGTGCCCAACGAACATATTAAACACGCAGAGACATACCTGTGATATAATTCCCGAAGCCCCAAGGGCCATGTAGAGCGAGAACACTCAATCTGCACGTTATGCGGCTTTCCCGTGCCTGGTAGGGTACCATACCAAATCAGACATTGGAATACCGGAGAGAGTAGATGTTCCAGGCGATATCATGGCGGGTATAAATGCTGGAATTATGTTGTGTTGTTCGTTGCTTTCTTCATCGACTCGACATCCCCACTCTTGTGTTACCATTATCGTCAAAATCAAGGCTACTATTATCCTTGCTTGGACGTATATCTTTCGTGTTTCATCTCGCCTCTCGATAGCTCCCAATAGCTATGGCCCATCTAGCTGGTTCAGGAACAAAGTCTTCCCCCTCGTCCACCCGTGGTGGCTGGTCTCCATCACCATGCCAGTATGAGAATCCTTATCATGACTCTGAGTTCACAGTCCACGAAACTTTCACCCCTCGCCTTCCAAACGACATCCTCTACGAGATCCTCTTGCTACTTCGCCAGGATCAAGACTCGTGGCTGCAGTCCGGTTTACCCACCGCCGGTCTGGACACTCTCAAGTCTACGATCAAATGCCGTCATTCCTTCCTGCTTGTCTCGCGTCAATTCTACGTTGTCGCCCGCCCCTTTCTTTACCGCACCATCTATCTCTTCTGGGGTTCACAAAGCCAGCGACTCCTCCGCACCATAAACAACTCCCCCTCAGTGTCAAAACACGTGCAACACCTCATATTCGTCGAGCCACACGATTGGCACTGGATCCAACCAGAGCCCCCAAACCCGCTCCCAGAACTCTGGAATTCATGGCAGGCCCAGCGTCGCAAGGTTGCCAGCCTCTGGGAGAGTAAGTACCCAATAGATCTCGACGTCGCACTTTCACTCGCCTCCATCCTTCTCCAGACAACAAACCTCAAGGTGTTCAAATACGCGGCGTACATTTCTCCTCACGAGGAGGTCATCCCTGCCCGGCGCAGTGCCTTCGATTGGATCTTCGCCACGATGTTATGGACTCTGGCTTCGAGGAAGATGGGCCGCGGGCTTCTACACAGCGTAGAAGAAGCCCATATCGCGGGCATGTCCCCGCCAAACAAAGGCTTGTTCCTGCGCCTGTTCCTCCAACTGCCCAAGTTGCATTGCCTCTCGTTACAGCCGGCATCACACTTCAATCACCACTGTCTCACCTACCCAACCGCCCTCTCAGACACAATCCGCAAGCTAACACTCACAAACCCGGTCTCGCTGAAGAACCTCATCGGCATCCTCCGCGCAATCAAAACCCTCGAAATCTTCCACTGCACCATCTGCCCCCGGAGCCTCCTCTCCAGCGCAGCATACAACTCCCTCAAAGAAGCGCTAGAACCACACCACAGGAACCTAAAAGAACTCTACCGCCCACCCAGCATGCAGCTTCCACCCGCCCCCAAGATACAGAGGCCCAAATAATTACCATGATAATCATAACCTCCTCCCCTGGTCGTTCCTCTGGCCCTGCAGCAGCCTGCGCGTCCTCGAAGTCTCAAGATCGCTGTATGTCCACTACCACCTGCGCAGTCGCCGCATGCCCGTCACGCATTCTCTCATCCCTCTACAGGTCGAGACTTTCATCCTCTCGACATCGTCCGTTCGCACTCTTGCCATTGCGATGGTGGATTTTCTTGCGGCGGAAACGGCGCTGAATGAGAAGCTGCGCAACGTTGTTTTGCGTGATCTTACCCCTGCTGTTGCCGACGAGGGCGAATGGGACGGAGACGGAGAGGGAGAGAAGGATATTTGCAGCAAGTTTCAGAGTGCAAGGGACGTTTTCGCGCAACGCAATGTGGCGCTTGTTTATGAGCGCTGCTTAGTAGACCAGTCTACCGTCCCAGGCGATGATGAGGACCAGTGTGCGTGGCGTGATTAGGGAGACATTTTTTTTTCACCCATCCATTCTAGCATCTCGGTCTGACTCTGGTGTCCAGCGATAAACACCTAGCTAGCGAACGTACATAGATGAATCTCTGTCCTGAAGGTGGACGTTTTGGCTTTCCTTCGCTTTTCTTTTGTTTTTGGTTTTGGTTTTGTTTTTTTGCTCCCTGGCTCATCATAAGGCCTTTGCTCCTACCGATGCTTCTTCTACAAAAAATGAATGCATCTAACCTAGCCACCAAAAAAAAAAAAAAAAGAGTGAAATAGTTTCATTGTCCCTATCTCGAAAGAGACCTCATTTCCTTTCATTCTTGTAAGTCCATAGTCCCACTGTTACAGGAGAAACCAACATGCGTTGATTGCAAGTTTTTAATGGCCGCGATAAGGCACAATTACATACTGACTACGACACAGAACAGCAAGTTGCCGTATACAATTCCTACCTACATTCAAGTATCAAGGGTTGACCTCAACCCAGTACTCATTGCTAGTGGCACTTTTGGTCGTCGCCCACCTTATGAACCTCTCAAGCGAGTGGTCATAATGTCGTACCGCGTCCCGATAACTGACGATGTCGAACCCAAGACAGAAGGCATGCTACGCATTCATCTGCTGTCGCATTCTGCAGGGGTCCAAAAGGATACCGACACTCAAAAGCCACGCCCACCCACGAACATACGGACGCGGCGACTGCATACTTCTCCATTAGATTTGCAATAGTAGTAGCGGTGGTGATGGTGTTTCCTTCTTTTCCTACCATGCTGTGCACAATAAGCTTCTTCAGGCTTGGGAACACAGCGCCCTCGGAGGCAATTTCGGACACCGTCTTCGGGTGAAGGTTGTCCCAGCTCCAGGTTGACAGGATGAGCGTGTGGGTCTGCAATGGAAGCAACAGGCGTAGTGCGCCGGAGCCGATGGTACCGGACCTGCGTTGGTTGTGGATGTATAGGATATCGGGGATCTGCAATGTGTGTAGATTATTGCAGTATGAGATGTTCCAGACCTTCGTGGAGGAGCGTTCGGGAGCAATGGGGAAACAGCCGGCGGCCGCAGATATGTATAGCTCCTTTAGACTGTTTACCACAGACCTGAGTGCACTTTCAATGTGTGCTTGAGCGTGAGGTTGAAGTAGTGGTCTCTGACAGAGCTGGATATGAAGGATTTCGAGATTGCTGGGGAAGCGAACAAGCACCGGGATGTTTTTAAGATTGACTGTGTTCGAGATACGCATCTCGCGGATCCGGGATGTATTAAGCGGCACTCGGAGACCACGATCCAGTGGACTGCCAAAATCGGATAATGAAAGTGATCTAATCTTCGGGAGGCAGAGGCAATGGCGTAGAAATGGCCCTCGCTTTGAACAGCGTAGGCTAGTGAGGTCTACTTGCTCCAGGTTTCCCAGGAAAGAGCGGCTCGTCTTCTGACGCAACAGCGTGTCAATGCCCGACATGAAATATAACTGAAAATAGCCCTCTTCATCCCCGCGATGGGAAACATAATTGAAGTATCTCAGGTTTTCCAACCATGCAAGAATGGACACCATCTGGCGCACGGCATCGTCTTGTAGTTTGGTAAGCAAATCCAAATTCTCCTCTTGTCTCTTTTTGTATTCCCTCTCTTCCACGATATTCAAGAGATCCCGCGTAGCCAACGGGACTGGCGCGTTTCCCACCCAATATATTGGCTCGACAAGCAAGAGTGTCCTGACATGCCCGCGGAGGGAAGGGTTCTTGCTCAGAACATTGTATGCTATCCCAACATCTCTGCCACTTAGCAGGCATAGAGTGCGATAAAACAGCGGCCGAACAATTATGTGGAACTGCCATGATACAAGGAAAAGGGCGCGGAGCGTCCGGGACGGCTCTTCTATTCTGGCCGCTAGATTCCGGCTGCACGAGATGCAGCGGATCCGAAAGTCCCGCTCTTCAGCGAGATACTGGATTATTTCATACAAAATCTCAGCCGGAAGACGAGGGATGATCTGTGCCCGGCGGGATGGTACTATTGCAAAGTCTGGAGAGGAAGATGCGGTGATCAGCGAACCCATTTTGAGGACAGCGATGACGTTTTTAGCGGGTGAGGGGAGGGTAGAGGGGGAGAACAATTAAGTTGTAGACGCTTCTTTCCGCCTTTGCTGAGTACCGTCACTTTGTCAGCGCGAACTTAACCTTGATACCATGACGCCGCATGATCCAGACCAATCGATAGCATGACGATATTCGGTGCTGGTGGTCGTTCAGCGCAGGCGTGATACTGAGCTGGCGAGCCCTTCTGGGTTATAATCAGTCAGACCACAGCAATACCTGCCGAGTTGCCCTCTTGCTACTCTCTCACCACAATGCGTCGAATCAGAATCTCTGCTCGGACGTCACGATTTCTAAGTTCGACAGGATATGTATATATCGGTTTCATAGTCATATGGAAACTTACACTGCCATTGCGTTGAAACACTTGGGGTCTGAGAGGACTAGAACACGTAGTAGGCTGATATATTGACGCATTTGACGTATCTCAGGTCCTTCGTGAGAGGAACATTCAAAGTATGATAATGAAGCATCGATGGGCTGTGTGTTGTTGGTGTTTGGAAGGAGGGGATGCACGTGATCACAACTCCGCGATAAGAGCCCACACCTTATCATCACGTGCACAAATTCCACCAATCAGCAACCTGGCCGATAAGCCTGTCCGCAAAAAAAAAAAGAAGTCGAAATTATCGACCGCCGTCCCTCAATCCCGCAAACAACCCACCACAACACAAGACACAAAACACACACAAGAGACACGATGGGCAAAGCCCCTCGCCAGAAAGGCTCGCGCGCCTCCTCCTCTCCCTACTCCAAACCTTCCTCCAAGGGCCTCGCCAGCGCCGGCAGCACAATCTTCAAGTTCAACACAGACATTGGCCAACACATTCTCAAGAATGGCGCGATCGCAGACAACATCGTCGACAAGGCGAATGTGCAGCCGACCCAGACGGTTCTCGAAGTCGGTCCCGGTCCCGGTATCCTGACGAGTCGGATTTTGGACAAAGCGAAGAAGGTCATTGCGGTGGAATTGGATCCGCGCATGGCGGCAGAGTTGACGAAGCGCGTGCAGGGGACGCCGCAGGAGAAGAAGCTGCAGATTGTGCTGGGCGACTTTATCAAGACGGATTTGTCGAAGCTGCCACCGTTCCAGACTGTTATTAGTAACACACCGTACCAGGTATGCTTCATCATTCTGTTTTCCGCCAACGGGCTATAACTAAAGATGTGTCTGTTCCTGGTGCTAGATCTCCTCCCCTCTAATCTTCAAACTTCTCTCGATGCCCAACCCCCCAAAAATGTGCGTGCTCATGGTCCAACGCGAATTCGCCCTGCGCCTAATCGCTCGTCCCGGCGACGCCCTCTACTCCCGTCTCTCCGTCAACGTCCAATTCTTCTCCAAAGTCTCGCACATCATGAAAGTCGGCCGCAACAACTTCCGCCCGCCGCCGCAAGTCGAGTCGAGCGTCGTCCGCGTCGAGCCGAAACCGCAACGGCCGGATATCAGCTGGGACGAGTGGGACGGCATGCTGCGGATTTGCTTCGTGCGGAAAAATAAGACGCTCCGCGCCGGGTTCATGGCGACCAAGATTCGTGCCTTGATTGAGCGGAATTGGATCACTTGGGCTGCGATGCATCCTGAGAAGGTTTCCGAGGCGGACGTCGAGCTGCTTACTGGGAAGGTAGCCTTCCCGGAGAAGTTTGCGGGCACTGGGAAGGGGGAGGAGGATGTTGAGATGGATGGGGTTGAGGAGGCCGGTGCTGGAGTCGACGGTGATGACGACGATATTGATATCTTCATGGGCGATTCCGGGAAAGATGACAAGAGTGCAGCTGCGGCTGCTCAGAGTGGACCGATTATCACAGTTGCCGGACACCAGGTCGCGCGGAATCTCGTCACGAAGTTGATCCAGTTCAAGATTGAGAAGATCCTCGATGATGCTGGCCTGGCGAATGCGCGTGGGAACAAGTGCGATGAGAATGACTTCCTGCGGCTGCTGCATAGCTGCAATAGCGAGGGTATCCATTTCTCATGAAGAGAAGAGGGGGCCACTGAGGACTCAGATATGCGGTCTATCTCGATAGTAGTGGCTGACACGGCTTGTCTGAGCAGTGCTGGACACTGCCTTGCTCATCGCGCCTCTTCGCTTCGGCTGCCTTCGTTGCTAGCAGGATGTGTGGGCGTTATAGAATATAATGATGAAAAGTGGATTTGCTATACCTCTCAGCGTTTGATATTTATTTCAATACTACAGCTACCTTCTACCTCCTCAACACGCATATATATATATATATATGCTCCATCCAGCAGCACACCTGCAGCCATTTTTGTCTCATTTATTAACCTAATTTGACTCACAATATTTTCTCTAGGGGCCTGAATAATGAGTCGACTTTTTTAGTCCATCGAGAGAAAGCCGGCCGAGATCGGCCTCCTTTAGAACAGCGGGCAGTGGTTGCCTGTGGATAGAGTGTAGAACGATAGAACCCGAGCATCGAATGAATCCACAGGAAACGTGCTTATATTTAGACAGTGCCAATTTGCCAGACGACCATGGAGTACGCTACAATTATCAAAAAAAGATAGCTCGTCTCTCGGCAAAAGGCCACCAGGCGATCAATCAACACCTGAGTATACATATCATATCGAAGACGAAAAAGACACGCTATACATAGCAGGAGAGTGCCCGCGATTCATTTGAATATCCAGCCAACGGCTCTCGAAATATTTACCGTCCTCGACTTCGCCTCCTCGTCAGACCTTGCATAAAACCTCCGCGGCTTGTCCAGATCAACAGTCGCAGCATCAACCCACCACGGACCCCGATACCAGCATCTCGCCCCTAAGTAGACGACAAGAATGACGATAACGCTGACATAATTCGCAAAGAAATCCCTCGCATTCGGACTCGTATGCAACGGCCACACACTGAGATAGAACTCCGCAATTATAAGCAGAACACACCAGAACAGTCCCCAATAGGACGCGTAGGGATACGTCCAAGTGCGCCAGGGGAGGTCACCGTCTGTCCGGCCCTGGATTTTCCATGCGTGCCTCATGCGCAGATGCGAGAGGCAGATGGAGCCCCAGCCGAAGAGGGTGAAGAGGGAGGTGAGATTTGAGAACCAGCCGAAGATGTCCGAGCCCTGGGTGCTGACGTTCAGGTACGAGAGGCCGCCGCCGATGAGGAGGGTTGCGAATAGGCCTGCGAACGGGCGGCCCATGTTGTCTGCGCGGCCGAAGATCTATAATAATATTTATCGTTTAACCAGGGATCCCTAGATTCATTGGACCGGGATAAGCCTACCTTCGGAGCCATGTTCAGGTGAGATAACCCCATCACCGTCCTCGAACCACCATACCCCGATATACTGCCCGTAGAGATAATCGAGATGAAAATAACAGCATTCATCATATGCGCCAGCACATCAAGCCCCGCATTCTGATACGCGACGACAAACGGCGAGTTCGAATCCCCTCCCTCGCCCCCAAAGAGATTCAGGTCATGCGGCGAAACGGTGATCGTAATCGCTAGTGATCCCAGAATATAAAACAGCGACAAGCGCAGCCAGATTGACCCGACGGCCTTGGGGACGGATTTGCGAGGGTTCTGCGTCTCTGCGGCGACGAGGGCCGCGTTCTCGGACCCGCTCATGGCGAATATGCAGGTCGGCATCACGCTCAGGAAGCCTTTGAAGCCGTTGGTGAAGGGCTCGGCGTTCCAGTATCGGAAGCCGATTGCATCTTCGTTGGGGGCGCCGCCGGCGGATACCACTAGGTAGGAGAAGGTAGGAGTCAGCTCAGCTAAATAGGTGGATGTAGGGTGGATAGGAGCGGACCTATTAAGGATATGATCACGACGAAGATCCAGGAGAACTTGATGGTTGATGAGATGACTTCAACCTCGCCGAAGAATCTGACGGCACATATATTGATGAGGATTATCACCAGCCAGAAGATCGTGATCCAAGCTGCAGTTGGCACCGAGTCGGTCCAGAAGTTGAGGACTGTTACAACGCCCTTTCTGGTCAGTACGTGCCATTAAAGAATGGGGCCACTTGAGACAGTATACCTGCAGCTCATTGGCAATGGTAATAAAATACCCAAACCAGTACGCCCAGCCAACAGCAAATCCGACCGACGGGCTGATGAAGATGCTCGCCCACTGCACGAACGCACTCGGGAGCGGGTATAGCACAGCCATCTCCCCGATCGCATGACTGACCGACCAGACCATCGTGCCCGCGAGAATGTATCCGATGAAGATCGCAGCGGGGCCGCCGTTTCGAAGGGATGTTCCGCTGCCGAGCCAGAGGCCCATTCCAATCGATGATCCGAGCGCAATCATCGTGAGATGGCGCGTCGATAGCGAGCGGCGGAGCTCGGTATCTGCTCCATGGTCGCGGTCGCCGCCGTCGCCGCCGGTGGACTGTGATTGTGTGGAATGCAAGCGCTTCTCCGATTCATTCCCCCGGCTGCTTGAGACTTCGAATGGCGGGATTGGTGTCGATATGTCCATGGTAGATCTCTCGAGGTTCCTGCCTCGGGAAGGGAGTTCAGTTCGAGAACAGTGCTCCGCGCCCACATCCTGGGCCATTGAAAGCCTTATATCGGTGATACGGCCTATGAAAAATAAGACTCGGGCAGGTGGTGGTCGTACAAAGGTGCGGAGTCCGGTTTAACGAGTGGTGACGATCATCCCTGGGACTCTGAGATTCGAATACCACCCCAATTCGCCGCAAAGCAGGTTATGTTAGGAGAGCGGTGACGTTGCAATTTATGCGATCAGGTATGCTCAAGAAAGATTCAAATCCGTAGGATGATGCGGTTGGCAAGTGAGGTCGCAATAAAGCTTGGGTCCAGGAAGCCGGTCTATTTCTAAACATCCCTTGCGTTAGCAACTGCATTGACAACTCGCAAAAAAGCAACTCCTCCCTGGCTCCGTGGACTCACCGCTGTGGGCTTTCCCCCTCCTTCATGCCTAAACTTCCCTGGCGCAGTCATCAGGTGGTGTAATATTCTCTATCATCCGTCTGGCTGTTATCGCGGTTGCTACCAGGTTGGGTGGCAGCAAAACAAAGGAAAAATGGGACTCGTGTTTTCCGATCGTCAATCACGAAACGGTACATGAAGATAAAGGTCCGGTGACGCGGGCCACACGCAAGCCGTCTTCCCAATCTGCATCGAGAAAGTTTCGGTGTATATAAGGAGGGTAGGCCTGCTGCTATGCTGGCCTTGCCCTTACATGTCAAACCGACCACGACTGATGGTTGGAAGTATAGACGAGACCGGAAGTTTGGCTCTAACATGGTGTATGGTGAGGTTTCAGGCTCTCCAATAGGTAGGACGGTACGCGATATACATCGAGTGCCGTATAGACTGTAGCAATAGCATTGCGAGATTGAGTGCGCTATTGACGGGGCAAACCTTGCTTTTGCACGTATCTAGTAGGTCACTGTATACTCTGGGTCAATAATAGCCCGGAATAAGAATGCCTGTGAGACAAGACTCAGAAACAGCATTGAAGACATTTTTCAAATGTGGGCACGATTGTGGCTGAGATTGATTTGCTTTTTGTACAACCTCACGGAAGGACTATAAAGTCCAGACTGCCATTTTTATGTCCTTCTCGATAAGAATTTCTCGCATTCGAGACAGAGGCTTTCGACGAGAGGATTTTTCGTTTCCTGTGTTTGAAAGGAGGCACACCATAGGCTTTCAAAGGCCTTCAGCACCAAGCTGCTACGACAGAGCTATGGAAGTTGTGAGAATCGCCCCCGACGACACCTGGGTAGATACGGAGTACACAAACCAAGCATTCGGCAGTATCGGCCGATTCCGGCACGGGGGTCTGAGAGGACTGGATCGTACAAGACAATCGAAACCGAGCCGAATCGCTCAGCTCTTACTAAGATAACGGGGGTTCCGGATAATTTAACCGATGCACTGGTTGTGACTTGGGTTGGGACATGGAACTCCGGAGAAGTTCTCGGGAAGAAACACGAGGGACTGGGTGATCGATCCGAACTCTCCCGGGGAGCTGAGCAAGGAAGACGCACGCGCAACTCCAGACCCCAGGCCGAACGGAACGGAGGTGGGTACATGGGCGGTGGGTCTTATTCGGAGACAGAGTCTGGGGTCTGTTGAATTTAACAGAGGTTGAACGGTTGTTATGCTAATCGCAAAAAGTGATTCCAGGCCGACTTCAGAGATAGAGGACGATGATGCGCAGATAGGTCTGATCGGCACCTCGCACATTTCCACCGAGAAGCTGTTGCCAGACTTGTACGTCGACACCGCGAAGAGGGTTTTCCCTGTACCTGAACCGAAAACCGCAGAGAGCGAACGAGCGAGCAAAGAAAACAATTAGTATGGGTGTTGCCGTGGTCGGAATGGCGTCTAACTCGGATTTCGGCCCGTCTTCGGTCGTGCATAACTGCAGGATTGATCTTGTCGCGAAAATGGTGCGATCGAGCAATTGAATTCGACAGGGGTGTGTTCCCATATCCGGTTTCGCCTGGGCTCCATGACAACATACGGAGTACCACGGCCCGAATGCTTCGATAAGCACGATATCCGGCCTGGTAGCCTCATAGGAGAATGCCGTCGACGACGTTGGAGTATAGTTCGGCAGTGCAAAAGGGCGCGGGAGGATTGCGGCTAGACAGGCTAGACTACAGGAAAGCGCAGCCGCTGACGTCGCAAGAAGACGGAAGAATTCAAATGGCTTGATCACAGGAACAAGGCCGAATTTATCCGCCAGTCTTTCACCTGCAAAAAACGTGTGGCTTCCTCGTGGGATGCGAACCACGGCCCTAGCGCCTTTCGGCCGTTTCATGAAACGATATCGGCAATTTGGCTACACAATTGCAGGATTGTGTGCCCGAAGCTTCTCCGGTGGAGGGAATTACATACAGTTTGTACAGGAGTATTGCAAGGCAACGATCTTCAGAATTCGTGAAAGCTGATACAGTTAATCGCCATGGCACCACTTCGGTTAAAAGCGATATGTAACCGATGCAGGGAGTGAAACAACCGACTGGATCGCGTGGAATGAAGCCAACTCCACCGTGACGCAAATGCCCAAAGAACTCCGCATTCTGGTTGGGTCCGACTCGCTTGCCTCCATCGCGGGCCTCCGCAACCCGCATTCCTCGCTGCTTCTCGCTGCTCGACCCCGACCGATTCTTGTTCGATTGTTCGACAGCGTTGCATCCGGGAGTGGCTGCACGCCAGTAGACGCCACGAAGTTGTGCCAAGAACTGTACATATAATATAAAACCCGCCCCTCCCTCTCAATTCTGGGTCGGGGTCTCCAGATTTCTTTGCCCGGGGTAGATACACCGGTCCAATCTGTCGCCACGATGTATCGCATCACTAATATCTATGGTGCGTCGAATCAAGCCGGAGGAGGAGGAGTTGTTTGGTATGCTGACTGACTGTTCGCAGTTCTCGCTGCCTTTGGCACGATCGGAGGTGCCCTGTTCGGCTTCGATGTCAGCTCCATGAGCGCCTGGATTGGAACGGATCAGTACCTGGAATATTTCAACCATCCAAACTCGGATCTTCAAGGAGGAGTACGTGTTAGCGGAGAGGAGATGAGGCAGACACACGTGCTAACACACAGCAGATTACAGCGTCGATGTCGGCCGGATCATTTGCAGGTGCGATTGCAGCTGGTTTCGTGGCCGACCATCTCGGTCGTCGCTGGTCGCTTATGATTGCCTCTGTCATTTGGATCATCGGTGCTGTAATTCAGTGTTCTGCTCAGAATGTTACGCATCTTGTTGCTGGTCGAGTAGTCAGCGGTCTTGCTGGTATGTATACAACAACAGATCTCTGGGAGCATCGCGTCTAACTTGACTTTTCAGTCGGTATTACCTCAAGTCAGGTCTGTGTGTACTTGGCTGAGCTTGCTCCCGCTCGAATCCGTGGTCGTATCGTCGGAATTCAACAATGGGCTATAGAATGGGGTGTAAGTGTACCGTTTCACCTTGGTAGTATTGACACTGACTCGAACACACTCACAGATCCTCATCATGTACCTCATTTCCTGGGGCTGCGGCAAGGGCGTCGAAGGCCCGTCCTCATTCCGCATCGCGTGGGGAATCCAGGCCGTCCCGGGCCTAATCCTACTGATCGCCCTGCTCTTCTTCCCCGAATCCCCCCGATGGCTAGCTGGTCAAGAACGATGGGAGGAAGCACTCGACACGCTGGCAATCCTGCACGGAAAGGGCAACCGCGCCGATCCTGTCGTGCAAGTTGAATTCGAGGAAGTCAAGGAAGCAGCGCGCGTCGCCCACGAAGCCAAAGATATCTCGTTCTTGGCTCTCTTCGGTCCGGGGATCTGGAAGAGAACCCTTTGCGGCGTCAGCGTGCAGGTCTGGCAGCAGCTTCTCGGTGGGAATGTCCAGATGTACTACGTACTTTATCTTTTCCAGATGGCTGGCATGGTATGTTGCGTTACACCACTGAACTGTAGGAACTTCAGAACAGTATCAACTAACGCACTACGCAGTCCGGAGACACCTCGCTATACTCATCCATCATACAATACGTCCTGTTCGTGGTAACGACGGGAGTCATCCTCCCATTTATCGACCGCGTCGGCCGTCGCCCACTTCTGATTGCAGGATCAATTATCTGCATGGTGCTGCATTATGCCACCGCAGGCACCATGGCCGTGTACGGGCACCCAGTCGACCAAATCGACGGCAACGCGAACCTACGCTGGGAACTCGCCGGGGCACCCGGCAAGGCCGTCATCGCGATGGCGTATATCTTCGTTAGTGTCTATGGTTTCACATGGGTACGTGATCCCCTATGTCGTCTCTGTCTTGTTCTCAATGCCCCTCTATATATACTAATAATTTATCCCTCAAGGCCCCCGTCGCCTGGATCTACGCCTCGGAAGTCTTCCCACTCAAATACCGCGCAAAGGGCGTCGGCCTCTCGGCAGCAGGGAACTGGATCTTCAACTTCGCGCTGGCGTACTTCGTCGCGCCCGCGTTCACAAACATCCAGTGGAAGACGTACATCATCTTCGGGGTCTTCTGCACCGTCATGACCTTCCATGTGTTCTTCTTCTACCCGGAGACCGCGCAGCGCTCGCTCGAGGAGATCGATCTTATGTTTGATAGTGATGTGAAGGCGTGGCGGACGGGTGAGATTCGGGATCGGTTTACAGAGCAGATTGAGGAGCAGAGGCGGCAGCAGCGGCGGAAGGAGAGTGTTGTTGAGGAGGAGCATGCGGACCATAAAGAGAGTGTTTAGGTTTCTTGCTTTTGTTTTGGTTTGGCTTTTAGAGAGGGAGAGTTGTGGCTAGAATCTCTCTCTACCTCTGTGGGGCGTAGTATACATGAGTAGCGCAGGGATCAGTTTTATCTTGACACCATCATTTCTCGCTCATTAATCCCATTCCCAAGTTCATTATTGCCTCGATCAATGTCTACATGAGCCCGGTATTCACCTTTCAATTTCACCAGGTGAGCTATACAGCATCCCAGTGTGTATTTGGCCTAATGCAGGGAAGTGAATTGTTGGCCAAAGACCTATAATTCAGTCACGCTCTATAGAAGAATAGCAAACCTCGAGTCAGACAATAGGGCCTGATACATAGTAGTGTGGAAAAGAGAGAAACCGGCTAGAAAATCGGTATAAACCTGATATCATGAGGGGTCTGTCTCTGGGTGAATACAATTCTGACCTGAGTAAAGTTGAACTTCACTAAGATGGTGACTGGGCCAGGTGAATATTGTCATCGCCTATATAAATGCCTCTTGATATTGCATTCGTTTTGTAATTGATATTGCTATCCCATCTACTACTTCCTTCTTCACAACAGCCTATCAGCCCATTTTATACCTGACCCGATTTTCCACTTATACATGCTGCTCATCACTCACACACCTATAAGCTCTTTCTAAAGAACTAATATCAAAACTCTTCTTCACTAAGCATTTCCCACAGCAGTTTCATCTACACTTTAGGACAACATGACCGAGAACGACCCCATCAGCCCTACCAAGAATAGCGGCATCATCCCCCACACTGACCCTAACGAGGACGTCAATGCCCTAGGCGATGTCGGGGAACGGCAGGCACGTAACGGTGAGTCCTCTCATCAACCTATGCCCCTCGTCCTCTGCTTACCATTGTATCGAAAAGAACTAGGTCCTCTCCCCGAAAATGCAATCGCAATCGCCCGAACCCTCGAAATCCGCCGCGGATACGACTGGATCCCGATCCCAGATAACACAAACGAATCTAAACTCAGAAGAAGACGAGCCGATAACCCGCTGAAGCGTCTGGGTGCCGTCCTCCACCGCCGCGGGGATGTAGCGGCTCGCCCCTGCTGGCGGTGTCGGGGTCTTTGGCAGGGTGGGCCTTGGATCACTTGTGTCGCGGCGCCGGCAATACGCGGCCGGGAAGGGGGAGCGGCGTTCCAGAAGGGGTCGTGTAGTAATTGTGTGTGGAAGGGGAAGCCGTCTAAGTGTAGTTTTTGGGGTAATAATATTACTCAGGGGATTAGACTGGCCAGCATCGGGTACGTATGGTCACTTTCTTTTTTACTGTTCTTCTATGTAAAGTCGTCGCTGACACCCAACTGACTCATTTGCAGTGAACTCATCGACCCGCATCCTGGTCTACGGGCTGCCATCGCAGCTAAGGGCGGGTCTCTCGGCGGCGGGAATACCACTCAAAGCACTATTACTGGGTTGGGAGGGAACACGGCCAGCTCTACTGCCAGGCGTGCCGGCGCCGGCCATCCATCCGGCCGGAAGAGGAGGCGCCCAAAAACCAAACGCAATACCAAGCTTATTATTAAGGATACTCCTCCTGCGGCTGGCCGTGGCGGAGCCGCAGTCACTACTTCTACTACTACCCTTCAGCGACCTCGCAGTAGTAGCTCCAGCAATCCGCCAGACTTCAGCGGCTGTGGTATTCGGTCTTCTTGGGCTGACGGCAACAACAGACACCCGAGTGGCGCCAGCGGCGAAAATGAACATGAACATGAACATATCACTCGCAACAGGCGTCTCAGCGACGATAACTACCAGGTAGATGCATATGCATATGGCGGTCCTGCCCAAGCACAGGAAGAGAGGCCAACAACACGTACCTTCTTCCGCCGAATACCTCTCTCGCTGTGCGGCAACTCTGCACCGGCTTTCCGACGCATACCGGCCTGGGAACACTCCAATACCCCTGCCGCAGGTCTGGGCCCTAGAGTACTGTCTGATCTTCCTCCTCCTACTAGTCTTAACCTCCCCTCGCCATACTCGCTTACCCAGCACACCACTGCAGGGTCGCGCCGCCCGCCCGTTGAGTACGCCCATCCTCCCACCTCACGACCGCCTGGTGCTCAGCTGCCAGAGGAGGAGCCCCCACCACTAGCGAGAAAGCCACCTGAAAATCTTCAAAAGACGCGCTCCGAAACCCCTTTCTTTCGAAACTCCCCATGCGATAGGCCTGCAAGCCCTAGCAGAGAAGACACACAGATATACATCTCCTCTGCCTACGACGGCAGGCTCTTACGGTTCCCTCTCACGGCGACGATGATGAACGATCCAAGGCAGCTGCTCCGCGCACGCGACGACTGGGCACGCTTTACAGCTACCGTTGACGCTCGTCTAGATGAACTAGGTTATGCCGATCGATATTAAGTGGGGATCGATATAGTCAGTGCAGCGTGGAAGCTTGCCGGTGGTTCTGATATTGAGCTCTTGGTTGTATTTTGTGGTCTTGTGGTCGTTTCTCTATTCCTTTCACAAACAAGTCCGTATGGGCATATCTTGAGCCTGGCTAGGTCTTTATTCTTATTTTTTATTTTTCCCCCCTAACAATCTCGCTCGGCTCCCTAGGCCAGTTAGTTCTATCTCCCAATCGTATGAACATGATCTACGCCTCTGTTTAGAGAAAATTGTTGGTTTCCACATTTCTCTCAGAACATTGGCTAGCCCAGAGTGTTTCGTCCTATGCTGCAGGCTTCAATCGGTGCTCGGGACTTGGTTCTTTACAAGCCTTCTCCTTGCGGGCAGTCGTCCTCAGGCTCCCGTTTGGTTCTTCCTCTCTATGTATGCCTCCAGTATCCTATGCCGCCCAGTTTTCTTTTCTTTTTCTTTTTTAAATTCGGA
The DNA here is from genome assembly GCA_000812125.1 of Aspergillus ustus. Taxonomy (NCBI): domain Eukaryota; kingdom Fungi; phylum Ascomycota; class Eurotiomycetes; order Eurotiales; family Aspergillaceae; genus Aspergillus; species Aspergillus ustus. Next base: position 277,182 of record JOMC01000069.1, read on the forward strand.
TCCTTAGTCGGCTTCCCCCACAGTAGTATATACTACATATAATCCCCTTTTTTTATCAAACATGATCAAGCGACCAAAAAGATCACCAGCACTACTATTTTATTTCTCGGTGTTCAGGAAATTTGAAATCGAGGAGATGCTCGACCCACTGTGCAACAAGTCGCGTGAGCCGTTGCAGATCGAAATGCACGACTGCAAGCTGGTCACTATCGTACATGGTCTGGGCCGGGATTCTGAACACCATGGCTTCGCCGTCGTAGGTGTAGAACCGGCTTTTCATTTCGATGCCCATGCGGTCTGCGGTCGAGAGAGGGAAAAAATCGAGATCGGAAGCTGGGGATCCATCGCTGAGAGCTTGGTCTATGGTGCGCTTGGGGGTAGAGGGGGCAGTTCCTTGGGTTTTAACGATCCCAGAGGGGATGGTTGGTGTTTAGGAGCGCGGGTTAGGGTCCATATCTGGGGAATATGGAGTGGCAGGCCAGATGGTTCTTGATCGATGAGGACGACGAGACTAGAATGATAAACAAGGTACCTGGATGATGATCGATGATATGAAAGAATTGTTCTGAATGAGAGTTCCTGTCGATAAAAGAATGCTGTAGAGATGCAGGGAGAAATGGCAAACGGGCACTCGGGGACGAGGGGCAACGACAAACGCATTGAGACTGTCATCTTATCAAAGATATCAACAATTTGCATACTTTCGAGCCGGCCCTTCTCACCCATTTCATCGCTGATGTGACTTTAAATAAGATCGCCTCCACCTCTTGCTCCCCTCCTCATGATACCACCGATCCTCAGCCCCCTCGCCAGACTCCGACTCCTCGCCCTGGCCGCCACACTATTCGTCCTGAACGTCCTAACGGCCTCAACGGCCTCCTCCGCCGGGACATCCATCCCCACACCAGCCATGCGCATCTCATTCTCCATCAGCGACACCCACCCGGTGAACGGCGGACTGATCTGCACGAAATCCGACGGCAGACGAATACTCGGCACATCCTCGAGAGCCACTTGATCCAGATTCTTCACATCCAGAGAACTCCGATCAATCTTCCAGACCACCGAAACAACATAATAATCCAACACGCCCGGCCTCCTCGGATCCTCATCACGTACCCACCTTCTCCCACCAAACATACTACTCCCACTCCACCGACTCACACCGACATCCCCCTTGCTCGCCCTCAGAACCCCCCCATCCTTCCTGACAAACCTCCACTGCTCCACCGCCTGCTCAACGAGCGAATCAACCTCCTCCTTCCGCCTCTCAATCGACTCGAAATCCATCGTGAACCGGGTCACACTCCTCGGGAACCGCACCTTATTCACCCACTTCGCATCGATATACAGCGGTTGATTCTGCTCCCAGTGCCAGAAGTCCGTGTACCGCAGCGTGAGCGTCACACTTTTCGGCGCGAAGTGCTTGATGTCGAAGAGCTCCTGCAGCGCGTCGCCGGGCTCGAGCATGTACAGCTGCGCGAAGACGCGGATGGGGCCGGTTTCGATGATGGATTCGGATTCCGTACCCTCTTCTTTCTCGCGATCGCTCTCTTCTCCTTCCTCTCGCTCTTCCTGCGAACGCGAATTCGAACTCGAATGCGCAGCATGAATCCCCCTCAAAACCCTCCCAAACTCCCCCGCCCCCAGGCTACCACCACCACCTGGACCAACCCTCGGCGCGCGCTCTCTAGCCGTAAGATAAAAAACATGTTCGGCGAGCGCAAACGGCATAAACCAGGCCTCGGCGTAGGCAAGTTTACACGTACGCAGGAGCGCAGTGTGGATCTTGCGGGGCGCGGCCTGGCCCGGACGCGTCCAGTATGTTTCACGCGCGTATGCGCGCGATGGGTCGGTGTCTTCGGCAGAGGATAAGGCGTAGCTGAAGATTTGGTGGCGGAGTTCTGGGGGGAGCGTGGTGAACAGCGGGGAGGTTTGTTGCGCGGAGTAGGTAGTGAAGGAGGGGGGGTGGATTGGGGGTTG
>JOMC01000007.1:600000-790910 GCA_000812125.1 Aspergillus ustus
AATGTCACTTCAGAGGGCGGGGAACCGGAAAGGTGTTGTCCGGTCATGGAATTAATAAATGGAGCATAAATCAATCGCTCCTTCCCATGAGGTCAGCGGTTCTCCCGGCTCATACCACTCTTTTTGGAGTCTTCGAAACCGGGCATGAGACGGCTAATACGCCGAGTAGATGTGGTTTCCTGGATTTACAGGCAAAGAAAGGTGATCTTATTAGCAGAGGGTTCGGCGGGAAGGGTAGTCGGCAGATGTTAGCCCCCTCCGTGAGCTAGAAAATGAGGGCGGTGCGCGATTGCACAGTGGAACATAGGTCAAGAGAACCAGATAGTTATCGTTCTGCTGAAACGGATAACTAGTTTAAGATGCAAGATTGCTTCGATAGTTGCCTATTTAGGTAATCGTCGACGCACTCCCTGAGGCGCTCATCAAGAGGACCATCGAGGTGGGTAGGTAGGGAATTGACCAATTAGTTCCTTCGGCAGTTGCTCATCAAAGCGTCCATTAAGGTAGTAATTTGGGCACGCCCTGGTGTTCCGTATAAGGGTGCTGGTTGGAAGCGCCAGGTTCTTTCTCTACAAGGCTTAGGCCTTGTGTTTGCTGGGGAGACTTGATCTACATAGTCCCAACTCGGATACACGTGACCCGGGGGATCGGCGGCCTGGAAAAAAAGACCCACCGAAGAGGAATCAGGACTCAGGAACGAAGAGTGTGCGCTGTTCTCGCATTATTCGACCTGGAGAAGCACTCGCACCGTGCTTCCACCCGTCTTTACTTCCAAACCATAATTTTGTTTCGTCGGTTTTGCCCGCGCAGCCCTTCTGCTTCCTTTCCTTGAGGCTGATCTGCCAACCGCATCGCGACTCGTTCCTGGCACGGATTCTCCGCGTTTGTCGCGCGAATTGCTGGGTTCAAGTTTTGCCAACAAACCTGATTGTTGCGCCAATCCGTGTTCCTTACATTGCAAAAGTATTATACGGCGCCCACGACTTTGTTCGAACTCCATTGGACCTTTACATAATTTGAACATACGTTTCCTTTCGTTCGCCGAATATCTGTCCTCACGATGGCATCTCCAGCTGCATTGCCTCCATTACCATTCAACCCTTCGAGGGTCCGCTCATATCTACTTCGATTACCGCTGTTTACTCGATTGGTGGTTCTTGTCATAATTCTGTTTTGGCTGCTCGAACTGCAGACGGTTTGGAGCGTTGTGCAATGGGGATCCTTAATTCCGGATGAGATTGGGCTCAGTACTAGTACGGTTTTTGGCTCCTTCACGAATTGAAGGCGTCTTGCTAACGTATTTCCAGTGTATCGGCTCAATACCTACCCAGTGATTCACACAGGGTTCTTCCATACCTTTATTAACCTATTGGCCGCAACACCTCTCATTGAGCGCTTCGAAGCCGAGCATGGAACATTGACTGCCATTGCTTTGTTCACAGGGCGTGAGTTTCCCCAAGCGCCAGCACATGCAGAAAAAGGTAATGCTAACATCTTATTTCCAGCTCTTTCCACACTACCAGCGGCCGCCTACCTTGTGATTGAGAAGTTTATTCTGCATAGCAACACTGCCGTGGCTGGTGCAAGGTGAGTCCTCCAAAATTTCAATTTATGATTCGTTGTCTAACATCTATGGAAGCGTTTGGGCGTTTCTTCTTTTGGGCTCCGAATCGATCAGGACTTTCAAGTCCAACCCCTACTTTAGGTACGTTCCATTGGCAGCTAGAATCGGCCATGCACTGACTTTGTCTCAGTCTTGGGAACTATAAAATCCCTACATGGACTTCTCCCTTATTTGCATGCGTTCTTGTATGGATCCTAGTACCCAACACTAGCCTCCTGGGGCATCTCTGCTCGGTATTCATTGGTTATCTACGTAAGTACCCATTCTCCAGCACTCATCAAATAGGACTAACCTTTGTCATTAGTCGGCCTCGGGTACCTGAAGTTTTTCGTCCCACCGGAAAAGATACTGAGGTGGATTGAAGGAAAGTTGAACCTCTTAGGGCGGCTACCCCATTATGTGTCTGTGGACCAAAAGACATATGGCCGGTACGGAGTCCTTCCAACTGCCGGGGCCCCTGGGGGTGAACGGGGAACGCCGATGAGCTTCCTCGGAGGTTCGCCGCAACGCCTCGGACCGTGATCTCCATATATTTTGGGCATTCTCACTTCTTGTGTATATCTAACTATAATACTGCGTGATATAATTAGCTGTAAATTCTGCAGAGAGCTTAATGCATAGATTGATGACGATGGTCATGTTTTGTGCTTATGCAGCTGAGCTGGTCTTTAGCGGCCTCCGTAAATTTCCATGTGGAGAGCCGATCAGATCGACCCTGAACTTCACCTTCCCCATGGACTGGAGTCCGTGAAGGCCTCAAGTTCCATGGCGTTAAAATGTGAGTAACCTTATATAGGGGACTCCGCCCGCTACGAGACTGCTCTAGCTATTCCATTCCCCGCTTTCCGACCTCAGTCGCTCCTCTCACCCGGATTGTCGCAAAGGACACCTTGGAGCTTCACATCAAGAGACAAGGCTAACAGAAGACAACATGGCAGCTACACTCCGCAGCTTGCGGAATAATCCTCAATTTTTATTTGTCCGATTGCCGTACTTTCTATCCTTTCTCTGTATCGTTGCCGGCGTTGTCTGGCTGTTTCTCCTACCCCTCGACGACTACTCCCGCAAGAACTACATCTCGGAGAACGCCCTTTTGCCCGGCCAGGTCCACGCGTATTTTTCAGGCAGTGAGCAACATATATTTCGCGGATATAAGAAGGAGTTAGAAGCATTGTTGGAAAATGACGGCGGAGAGATAGGACAAAAGAATGATGAACGGACGCCAGTGTATGTTTTGGATCCCGACCTGCGGTCTCTCGTGAGATTGTTCTGCGGCGCGGGCTAACCATGTTTTCACGGCTAGGATATCGGATAAGATTCAGTCGATTCTGAGAGCCGCTGGGCTGAAGGTTGCAACGCAAGGCTATGAGTACACTTCCTCGGGTATCACGCACCAGGGAGAGAACATATATGCCATCATTCAGGCTCCGCGTGGAGATGCGACGGAAGCAATTGTGCTCGTTGCGGCTTGGAAGACTGTTGATGGCGAGCTGAACCTAAATGGAGTCACCCTCGCGCTGACGCTGGCGAGGTACTTCAAGCGTGAGTTGTTTAAATGCATGGAATTCCTCCCCTTCGCTAACGAATGATGTTTAGGGTGGTCTTTGTGGTCAAAGGATATCATTTTCGTTTTGCCTCCTGATAGCAAAACGGGCACCCAGGCATGGATTGACGCGTATCATGATATGCAGCCGTCGACTGTGCAGCCTCTGCCTCTGAAGAGCGGCGCCTTGCAGGGAGGCCTGGTGATTGAATATCCCTTCGAGCACCGATTTGAGAATATTCACATCGTCTACGATGGCGTAAACGGCCAGCTTCCCAACCTAGACCTTATCAACACAGCTGTGTCGATTGCCGGTGGCCAAATGGGGATCGGAACGCGGTTGCAGGAGATGTGGGAGCATAATGGAAGCTACGAGAAGCGACTGCAGACTATGCTTAGAGGAATGATCAAGCAGGGCTTTGGATACGCCACTGGAGCGCATAGCAGCTTCATGCCGTATCATATTGATGCTATCACGCTCCAGACTCAGGGTAATGGGTGGCAAGACGAAATGGCGCTGGGTCGCACAGTGGAGGGTCTCACTCGAAGCTTGAACAATCTGTTGGAACACCTGCACCAAAGCTTCTTCTTTTACCTTCTCATGCAGACCCATCGCTTCGTCAGTATAGGCACTTATCTTCCCAGTGCGATGCTGATTGCAGGTAACTTTACCATCATGGCCATCGCCTTGTGGCTACGGACAGGTTATTCCCAAGGTCCTTCTAGTGTCACCGCAGCCACTCGGGACAAAAAGACCGGTGCAAAGGCACCACCCATCTCTGAGGACAAAGTTGCGTCGCCGGCGCAAGCGATAACAACCAAAGCCGTGGAGCGCCAGCTCGCTCTTCCGCTTACACTTGTCGTTGGTCTACACCTACTAGGTCTGATTCCATTGTACATCTTTAATAACATCTCTCACGAAGTGAGTTTTCAACTCAATATCTTGCCCGCAATAGGACCACTAACATCTACATAGAATTACACGCTCGCAACCCATATGTCAATCCTTACAAACGCATTTCTTCCGCCCCTCCTTGCCGCTATTCTCTCTCGGAACTCGATCACAACACAACAAACCCACTTAATCAAATCCCTCTCTCTCCTCCTTCTCGGCCTCTTTTTATCAACCCTCGCAACCCTCAACTTCTCCCTCTCCTTCATGATTGGCCTCCTATGTGCCCCGCTCTCCTTCGTGAATCGCATCTCCGCCAAAACAGCGACCGTGCTCCGATACCCCTTCTCGATTACAGGTCTTGTGTTCTTGAACATCTTGTCACCGCCTGTTGTTCTGCTGGTGGCTTGCACGTATTTCGGTGTTTCAGTCGAGACGGTGCTTACTGAGGCGGCGTTTGGATGGGATGTTTGGGGCATGTGGACGCAGGTTGTCGTTTGGTGTGTTTGGTGGCCGGCTTGGGTGGTTGGAGGGGCTCTAGTCGGGGTCTCATTGTTCTAGGTGACTAGATATGGCGACCTGTTCTCGGAGCCTGCGGCCTTGTGGGCATGGGCTAAAGGGTTGCATTAAACTGGGTTGTAATTTAAACTACTAGGACGGACTTAGGTGAAAGCCTAGGTTATATAATAGGGATCTCAATAAATGTGATAATTTGCATGCGTTTCAATCGAGGATTCTAGTGCAGTCGTACATATATGCCGGAAACCTTTTGTATGGGCCCGCATACGCTAAGATTGGATAGACTAACTCCCTCTATGCAGCCCACACATCCTTCCCTACACCCTCTATCCAGTGTCCCAGCTGGTTGACACCAGCATCCCAGTCCTTGAGCCTATTCCGCATGCCTTCAATCTGCTTCATATCCAGGACCTTCGGCTGCACCCAGTTGATTTGTGCTACTTGTGCAACCTGGTCAATGGCACCCTTCAGTAGGCCCAGCGAAAGGGCCTTCATGACTAGGTGTTCGATTTCTTCTGGCTTCACCTTTGTCTCAGAGGAAATAGATTCGAAGGTTAGGTTGCGGTCATGTGGCGGGCGGCGGAAGACCATTTCTGTCAAAGCAGACAGGGAAATCTTTTGGTATAGAAAGAAGCGGTGTTGCTCGAGTAGCTGGTTCTTGGAGATGTTGCCCGCGAGGACATCGTATGCGGTCAAGTCGCCACGGTTGAAGGCAAAAAGGAGGTCGCGGAGCCAACTGTTTGGCGTTTCGGTGAGGGAGTCCAGGATAGGGTGCAAGAGAAGTTCACCGAAGTTGTAAATGGAGTCTGAAACAAGGGCGGCGACGCTGAGGTTGTAGGCGCGGTGCCCGCGCTCCGACTCGGAAAGATCCTCAATGTTGATGCAAGCGAGGTAGAGGAGAGCATTTTTGTAAAAAGATGCGAATTCTTGTTTGGCCTGTATGGTCCTTAGCTTAGTCTCTGGGGACGGTGAGGGCCAAATTGTACATACATGGTAGTAGTCAGCGTTGACTTTGTAGAAGGAAGCATGCACGACATTCTCCACCGAGTCAAATGAATCCAGCACCTTCTGGCACGTCTCCAGATCCTTCTGCGCTCCGTCCAAGTTTTGTAGTCGTTGCTTGACATTGGCGACTTCCGCTAGGGCGTATATGTAGGCTTCTTGTGAGTCTGGCTTGTCCACCTTGGCTGCGAGTGATGTGAGGAAGGAGAGTCGTTCTTTGTCATCTGCCAGAGCCAAATACTATTAGCAAATCTCGCCTCGTTTTGTATCTGTCTATAAGATCGCCCGCCGTACCTGCGCACTCTGTTGACGCCATCAACCCCAACGAGACAAACTGCAGCTGGTTGATCTTATCGGCGAAGCTAAGGACAAAGGTTTTGAATATCGGTAACCGCTGAGGAGCACTTTCTGGTAGACGGAAGAAATCAACCAAGGCATTGGTCAGCTGGTGCCACAGTTTTCGCTCCCAGTAGTCTTCGAAGCTCAGGAACGAAGCCTGGCACTGTTCCGGAGCTTGTTGCAGCTGGTCGGCAAGGAAATCGGAGATCTTTTGATTCTCCATGCTAGCCGTACAAGGAGGTAAGCTGCGATAAAAAGTGGGATAGAAAATCAGGAGGATATGGATATGGTAGGGTGGGTAGATGAAGTAATGAGAGCTGTTCTGAAGGCCTAGCCAAGAGAGATCTGGCTGATGATGGAAGCTCAAGCGGTTGTCGTACATACATTTGGGGTAAGCGGTGTCTCTGCGCCGCCGTATGTACCCGGAGCCCTGGAGCCTCAAGCTTCAAGCAGTTATCCTCTGCCAACAAACGCCCTTCAAGAAACTCAAGAAGTCCCCAGAGGCTCACAAAAAAGGTGTTTTAGATTAGGTTTTCCGGTTTGAATCTTCCGAATATCACAAGTGTTTAATTGTGAAGGCTCAACTCATCACATGCTAGTCACTACCTTCAGTATATCTGTACCACAGCTCATTTTTGCCCTCGTGCCACAAAGATGGTCTTATGAATCGTCTTTCCATCTTTCGTGAACTCCAGCGGCTCTTCTATGACCTGATACTTGAAACCGTTACCAGCACCTGCGTTTACATACATCTTTTGCATCTCCTCAGCACTGAACCCGTGTTTCGAGATTGTGTGGACGACTTCACCCATCTGGTGCAGACCATGGTCATGATGATGCTCTGGGACGAGATCCACGATCATCACCACTCCACCCTTCTTCACTCTTTCACCAAGACATTTCAGAGCTTTCTCGGGATGCTCAAAGTGATGGAGGGCCATGCTGACTACCATGATATCGAAGTCAAAGTATTCGGGCCCGGAGACTTCAGCAGGTGATGAATTCTCGAGCAAATTGGCTTTGATTCCAGTCATCTTATTTGAAAGACCAGCTTCGCGCACATTCTTGTTGAATTCGTCAATCATGCCATCTGAGATGTCCATACCCACCCCACGGCTGACAAACGGTGCCAATGCCTAACCCCGGATTAGTCTAACAACACTCACTTCATGGACTGACTTGAGGGATACAGTCACTTACTATAGAAATATGTCCAGGCCCGCAAGCATATTCTAGCAACTTAAGAGTCTTGCCCTTTCCTGCCTCGGTATCGGCCCAAACATCGCTAATCCAGGTGCGCTGGGTTTGAGCGACGTTGACCAGTGTTTCTATCCCTTTTCTGAAATCAGTCTTGTAGGTACGAGACTTTTCCCTGCATCTTTGTGAGACATGAACTCCGTGCCACTGCTTGCAGATGACTTACTCGAACACCTGGCGGTTCTTCTCTGCAAAGTTGCTGGTCATTTTTTCTGAGTGGAGGCAATGCTTATGGTTCTGTTTCGAACTAAGTCAATAATTAACCATTAAAGTATGTTGAGTTGCAGAAAAGGATTACGAGAAGAAGGGATGAATTGCCGCCTTTTATCACTGTTCGACCCCCATTCTCGTTGTCGGAGAGATATCGGAGACTTCCATAGATAGCACACCACACCTTCTGGCGCCCAATGATGGCTACTAGTAGATCCCAACTACGAGTCACTAGGTTAGGTATCAGCCAGTCTACTCAATCATATTGGCTCTTGGCTTAGCATTTGTCAAAGTAAAAGGGCGCCTCGAGGCACAATTCCTCCATCTTGAACTCACGTGACTCTCCAGCAAGCCCTAGGTTTTATCTGTGCTTGACAACTCAAGCAGCTTCGACCACTAACAAGGTTGGGGGAGAATAACCGCCAAACAATCTAGCCAGTGAACCAGGCTGCTTCTAAGTAGGCTTATTAGATCGGATAAACGGTCAATCAGCCCGAGGAATCTTCAGAAGTCGGCATTGTAGGATCAGTGGTCTCTCCCACCATAGGTAGAGCCCCTCGCTAGGCAAATAGCTTCAGTGAGCTTTGAGTATGGCCTTTGCCAGGCTCAAGAATAGATACCTAAAGTGCTCAACTGAGTTCCGCCTGCCTGACAATTTTGCAAAGCATTTAGAAGCCTCAGGCACCAATCTTGCTCTCGAGGAGCTATGAGCCAATCACAGCTCAGTAATAGTCATACATCACAAAATGGTGCTCGCTTTTCCAAGTCACAAACTGCGGCCAGTCAATAGCAGGCGCACCCTAAAAATAACCCTCTTAAGTATTTATCATCGAGTGAAATCTGCTTATTTTCTATCAATTTTGGAGAAGCTTATTCCAGGATGTTGTCCGAATCAGGACTAGCGCCCAGGTCCCGTGCTAGCAGATTGCAGTTCGGTGATGAATGACTTTCTACCTCATCTACGACCTCTCGCTGAGCTCCGCGTCCTCGTTCTCCCCGCTCTCGTCTGCTGCTGTACGCATCCTCCACAGAATCAATTCTGAAGGCCGGATTACCTGACAACTCAGTAGAGACCATGCAGAAGTGCCGGGCCGTCAATCCCGTCCTGGGGACCAGGGCGTTCGTCCCCACCCCCCGTGTTCAATTCCAAGTGCAGCGCCGCAATCTTCAAGATGTTACAATTACTAGGACTGGAAAGCCCCTCCTGAAGGTTCAGGGTGGACGGTATGTGCTCAATGGCTTCTGGTTGCAACTGACGGTGCTAACGAACTTCGTCATAGGTCATCTCTCGGAGGTACTTTTACCTACGCTTTTCGCTTGCCGCCTGCCTCCATGAACGTCGGATACTAATGCGAATCCTGGCTAGGACATACTGCGACTGTCTTCGGTGCCACAGGTTTCTTGGGTCGTTATATTGTCAACAAACTCGGTACGTCCGACCCTTAGTGTGACCGGGGACTATAAGTTGACGACTTCCAGCTACACAGGGATGCACGGTGGTTGTTCCCTATCGTGAGGAGATGACCAAGCGCCATCTCAAGGTCACCGGTGATCTTGGACGAGTCGTTTTCATTGTATGAAGTACCAAAGCGGCTGAACTGTCCTATCCACACTAACGCGACCGCTGTCAGGAATACGATTTGCGCAACACGCAGTCCATCGAGGAGAGTGTCCGACACTCCGACGTCGTCTACAACCTTGTCGGCCGCGAATACCCTACCAAGTCCGTTGACAAATAACTCATGCTGGGCTTTGCTGATGGTTACCCAGGAACTTTTCATACACCGACGTGCACGTCGACGGCACCGAGCGCATCGCCGATGCAGTCGCCAAGTACGACATTGACCGATTCATTCATGTATCCTCCTACAACGCTAACAAAAACTCCCCTTCCGAATACTTCGCTACCAAGGTCAGCTTGCTCGGTTCTTTTCGCTGGGATCGATGACTGATTTATTGCAGGGATGGGGTGAGGAAGTGGCACGCTCTATCTACCCCGAAACCACAATTGTCCGACCCGCTCCTATGTTTGGTTTCGAGGATAGACTCCTGCACAAGCTCGCCAGTGCGACCAACCTGTTCACTTCGAACCACCTCCAGCAACGTTCTTGGCCCGTCCACGTAAGTCGCATTCATAAATAACCACGGGGAAATAGCTAACACTCACTAGGTCATTAACGTCGGTGCCGCCCTTGAGCGCATGCTGCACGATGACACTACAGCCGGCCAGACCTTCGAGCTTTACGGCCCCAAGAACTACTCTCCCGCTGAGATTGCCGAATTCGTTGACCGTGAAATCGTCAAGCGCCGCCGCCACATCAATGTCCCCAAGCGCATCCTAAAGCCTGCCGCTCACCTTCTCAACAAGTACCTCTGGTGGCCTACTCTGAGCGCTGACGAGGTGGAGCGCGAATTCATTGATCAGGAGATTGACGAGACGGCCAAGACATTCAAGGACCTCGGAATTGAGCCTGATGAGTTGTCCAATCTCACCTTCCACTACCTGGTAAGCGCGACCTGTTATACATTTGTTTAGTTAAGAGCTAACTCCCCTATAGAAAGGCTACCGAAGCGCCTCCTACTATGACTTGCCCCCAGCTACAGAACGGGAGCGAGCGGAGGAGAAGAAGTACGTCCACGTTCTCGACGACCAGTAGTCTTGTTCTTTTAGTGTACATAACCATACTAGACGCATTGATCTCGTTTGTTCAAAATAAGCGTAACTTCAGAATTTTCCCCTCAAACAGCTGATTTAACATATCTACCTTGGTACTATACATCGTCGATTTAGCCCGCCGTGGACATCTCCGCTCCGCTCCGCGGTAATCCACAGGCATCCCCATCAACCAAATACCAAATAGACACAATAACTACACGCGGGAGACACCTATAAATATTCAACTAATACCGCATTAGACCGACGATTCCAGAAATGACAAACCAGTCGCGTTCACCAATCCTTCTCCTCAAAACAAAATCGTCCCCGCACGACGGCTACGACGAATTCTTCTCCGAGCAAAACTACACCCCAACCTTCGTCCCCGTCCTTTCACACAACTTTCACAATGAGCACCTAGCGCAAATAAAAGAGCTATTCGAGTCCGGACATCTAAATCCGGGCTCCGAACGAAGATATGGCGGGCTGATCTTTACCTCCCAGCGCGCTGTTGAAGCTTTTGCGGATATGCTCGCTGGTGTTGACCGTGCGTTTCTTCCCACCACAGCACCCTGCCTATACAAGAGAACGAATGACAGCTTGCTAATTGATAATTATATATGCTATATAGACTCCCTCACGGCAACCGCCTCCCATTCCCTCCCTCTCTACACCGTCGGCCCCGCAACAGCCCGCTCCCTAACAACTCTCCGAGATAAGCACCTCCCCCACGCTACAATCCACGGTGCGGACACTGGAAGTGGGGAGAATCTCGCAAATTTTATCTTAGACCACTACAATAGCTTTTTCCCCTTCTCCTCAGAGCCTGATACTGCATCCGAAAATAAGGTAGACGGGCTGAAACCACCCCTCCTCTTCCTTGTCGGCGAGACGCGGCGAGATATCATACCCCACACACTCATGGGAGATTCTACCCCTTTGTCTCGGCGGATAGACGTTGAGGAGGTGGTAGTATATGAAACGGGTGTTGTGGCTGGGTTTGAGGGTGAATTTGAGGAGATTCTTGCCAAATCCAACAGTCCTGCGGGGGTAGTCTGGGTTGTCGTCTTTTCGCCGACGGGGTGTGATGCTATGGTGAGAGTTTTGAGGCGCACAGCAGGTAGCAAGCAGGAAGGGGAAAGGAGGGGGGTGTTTGTTGCGACGATTGGGCCTACAACACGGGATCATTTGGTCAAGGAGTGTGGGTTTCAGCCGGATGTTTGTGCGGCGAAGCCGTCGCCAGAGGGCGTTGGAGAGGGGATTGCAAATTTCATGAAGAGCTTGGGTGGATGAGCCGTACTGAGGTCGTTGCGTTATGGTGCCGCAGTGGTTCAGTTCTACTAAATACCCAGAATAGTGTTTTGTATACGTATGAATGAAGTATTACTCAAGATTGCCAGCTTCGTTACCTATTCAAATAAAGGGTCTGGAATGACATGACATAAACAAGAAAGATGTAGCTGAATTAATCCACAGAACTAGGTACAACAACCCTAGACATTTCTATGCAAATATGGTATGTGCAATTCCGCTTCGGTATCACTGCGTTGTTCTCGAACTTCCTTTCCAACCACCTTGAATCTCTACCGCATAATTTCCTCGTAGATCAGGACTGAATCAAGTTAGTAAGAAGCACCAAATTAAGGCGAGTTCGACTGACCCTTCAACTGTTCTTTGCTGAGAGCATCCTTGTTCTTATCAAAGTCAAAAAAGCCTTCCGGAATCGGAGGGGCCGTTGGCTCATCATCGGGATCATGGTATGGTTCTAGGTAAGGATGACGCAGCGCCTCTTCCACGGTGATTCGCTTCGTTGGGTTGAACGCCAGTAGTTTCTCCAACAGGTCTAATGCCATGTCATTGCTCTTCGGGAACAGAGCCTTGAAAGGAATCTTCTTCTTGAATGGGAGAGATCGGATATACTCCCGGGCCCGTCGGGATTTGATTCCATAGTAATCTTCCATCGTGGGCGTCCCAAGCACGTCCAAAATTAGTGTCAATTGGTGGTGATCTGCGCTTACAGATTAGTCTCCTGCAGTCAATCGGGAATACTAGGTGCAAACACACAATCCTTTCCAGGGAATAGGGGCTTGCCGCTCAGCATCTCTGCAAGAATGCAGCCCACACTCCACACATCAATCGCTTTTGTGTATTCTTTGAATGTCAACATGATTTCGGGGGCACGGTACCAGCGTGTCGCCACGTATTCCGTCATGAAGCCAGAGTTATCATCAGTCGACGCAGCAGATCGAGCCAAACCAAAGTCGCAGACTTTGAGGTCACAGTTGGCATTTAGGAGAAGATTCGAGGGTTTGAGGTCACGGTGTAGAACGTTCGCAGAGTGCATGGCTTTCAGTGCACGCAAGGTCTGGTAAATAAAGTATTGGCAGTGGTCATCCGACAGATCCTGAGTACGGATGACACGATGCATGTCCGTTTCCATCAGTTCCTATTCCCCGAGTCAGTCATATATTCATTTCGAGTCCTATAGCACAAAAATCTACCTGAATGAGATAAACTTCGTTGAAGCTTTCGTAGTTTCGGGGCCTTTGGATATCTAGGATGGAGATGATGTTCTCATGATTGAAGTACCGAAGAAGTTTCATCTCTCGCAGCGTCCGTAGGCAAAACATTGAATGGTCGAATGGAGTGATCTTCTTGATAGCGACTTTCTGTCCAGACGGTTTGTGGATAGCAGAGCAGACAACACCGTAGGCACCTTCACCAATAACATCTTGAATCTCGTACTGATCGGAGACGTTGAAGGAAATCTTCCTTGAACCTCCCTGGGGAGGGGCTTGTTGCACCATAATCGCGGATTCTAGTGTCTAGTGTCAGCTCCGCTATAACTCTCACGTAACAAGGACAATGCTATAAACCACAGAGCCGACGAAATATCAGTACAGAATGTTTAGGGGTAAACGGAATCCAAGCCGGTAGCTGGGGTGCATATCATGCGGGTACACACCACGGCGCGAATTGACAGGACAGTATAGAATGCGCTTACAATCGGAGTAGCTCGTCGATGATTTCAGGTTATGCTCGGAGGAGTCGTGAATGATCCGTTCTCAGTCTGCGCGATGAGCTGGAGGAAGACAAGAATTGAATGCGGGGTATGGCCCGTGCCGGCTGCTATCGCTCAAATCGCAGACTGCTAGCTAGACGTCGGGGAGCAGAACAGAATTATCGGGACCGAAGGTAATTGCAAATACGAGCCAATCTGCAAGGGAGCCAGAGAGAAGGTCAGATTAGAATGATGATGATGTTGAAAGTTTCGTGCACAGCAGGTGTTCCATCCAAGGTCGACAGAGTCAATTCACCGTCACCATCATGATCAAGACAGGTAAAATAAATGTTGATGTTGGTGACAGGAAACAAGTCCAGTGCTGCGGCTTAGAAAGGAGAAGCTCACCAAGGTGCTAGAACCTGATGTGTCGTCGTTTGAGTTGATGTTTCACAGCTCAGTTCTATTTTTACTTGCCTCTGTCGGTGTTGGTTCCGACGGCCGCAACTCTGAGAAAATCTTCTCGGAAGGAAACGTCAGGACATGCACACCTGGCAGAAAAGAGGAGCTTGGTTATCCCGATGCGGAGGACCAGAGACCAAGGACGAACAGAAACGGAAGTGAGGTTAATAAAAAGCGCGGGCCAGGCGTAGATCAGCCAAGTGGGGTGGGCAAGTGAGCTGAAACGAGGGGAACAGACTCCAGGAATAAATGGGTAAATAAATGGCAATTTGGAGAGAGTCAAGAACGAACCTTGGTTGTCAACGAGAGGGGCAGATGACGACCGTAAATTGGAATCTTTGGAAACTCTGGGTCAGGAACCATAAAACCGAAGAGTCCAGATTGACCAGTGTTTCAACAGGCCCACAGTCAGACAACTTCGCTGGTTGCAGGGAGAAGATGTTGAGGAGGGGCAGAGGGCAGCACTGCCATCGGCCATCCCTGATCCTTGAAACTGGCGCTACTGTTGGCGCTCCAATTGATCACAGCGTCAAGTCCATCACACTAGCCCATCGCCATCAAATCACATCTTCACCCCTCCCAGCCTCTTCTCCCCGCTGCCCTTTCTCAGTCGTGATTTGCCTCCTTCATCCAGGCTAAGCTGTGATCGAAAGTCTACGCTGCATGATCAGCACAGACAAGTCTACTTCGGACTGAAATATATGCCGTTTACATCAGCGAGGCTAGTTTAGCTAGTATAGAATTGTGATACAGTAAACCGGGCAAGCGGCAAATCAAAAAGAGTTAGAACCGTGATCCCATGTTTATTCTTGTATATCTCGTAATAATCGACCAAAACATTCAAGGAAGCTATCATTACTGGACGACCTGTCGTGGTTCGATCTTGTCAGTCTAACCTTTCAAGTACGACTTTGCAGGCTACGATGACGGCAGAAAAATAACACTCGAGAAAGAAATCGAAGAAAAAAGGGTCTCAAACCTTTTCCCGTAGTGAGCCCATCCATTGCACCAGACTCACACCTTGGTCAGCTCTATCCTCCACCAGCATCGTCTGTGCCCACAAACGCAGCCCAGGCTCCCCGTCCTCCTTGACCACATACAGATGTGGCACCACAATACTGCCAGCCCCCTTTGACCGATGATCCCGGCTCTTCTCAATCACTGCCCGAACACGTCCGTTGAAATCGTTATCAAGTTCGGGCAGATTCTGCTTGCCAACCCGAAGCTGCGACTTGTCGGCTAGACCGAAGACGTCAAGGACGAGCTGAGGTACCGCGTCGCGCCCAACCCACAAGAACTGGGTCTGACCATCGTCGATAAGGTAGAGACCGTAAGGAACTATACGCTCCGATGACAGATTGATGGGAGGGGGTAGAACGATCTCGCCGGTTTGTTCGTCGGGCAAACCGGCGTTGTCAGGCATGTCATGAAGGGAATACATTTTCGGGTAGATATATTGAATGAGAAGCGGGAGGGGAAGGGTGGATAGCAGGCAGAGGGCCGCAGACCTCATGTCAGTAGGTATTTGCGCGGATTTTCGTAGACCAAGCTGCGATTTATCATCAGTCAAAGGGAAAGCGGGTTTCAAGACGAAATAAGTAACTCACATTCTTGATCAGTGCAAGGAAAAGAACAGGCAGACCCCTCAGATTAGCAGGGAACTGAAGACCGCCACCACCAACGCTTCCACCTGCAAGTTCCTTGCGATAGGTCGAGAGTAGCTCCACAGCCTTCGCCTGGAGAGCTTCTCTAGCTTGTTCAAGACCGCTTCCAAGAGTCCGTTCGACTGCCTTGTGGCTGAAGAAAGTAGCGATAGCTTGTTGATCTGCTGAAGCATAGACGTCCGCCAGGTTCTGTGTGGTGGGCAATGCCAGAGTCAAGACACGGATTCTGCGCTCGCCATTGCAGGTTGTGTGGAGAACCGCAGTCTGCAGACAGACGACGGGTTTGGTGACAGTCTCATCAATCGCAACCTCAACGACATACGCCTGGTCGCGTGGGAATGCAGGGAAGGCGCAAAGATCGGAGCTGCGGTTGAAGAAATTGCCGTAGAATGTGCTCATGCGCAGGCCAGTGGTAGCACGGACGCGGAGCACAGCCTCGAGACCGATCTCCGATGACAGATAATCGGAGAACTCGCGCGCAAATTTGATTGCATCTTCACCACGTGCAGCGTTCCATCCGGGATAAAAGTAGGTCTGACCACCAGTATACCTTGGCAAGTTACTGAGGGAGGCCACATCTTGATACTGAGAAGAAAATAGAAACATATCCACGGACACTTGTGCCTTAGAGCATTCGACCGCAAAGCTCTTGTAAAAGCTGTTTGCAGTTTGAAGAAGAGTGTTCTCCTTGCTTGTCCCCAAAACTTTCTTATCCTCTCTCATGCTCAAGGTGCCATGACCGACATTGGGCAAAGAAGAGGTAAGGACTGACATCTTTCCTCCGACATGAGAGATTAGCTTGTATCCAGCGCGCAGAGCAGAGCCCATTGCACAGCCATTGTTCTGGGTATTTTGGAACATTTCCTGCAGCTTGTCGAGGAATACCTCAATATTTTCGCGACACTCACTCAGGGTCACTAGCAGATCTCCAGGAATTGGAAGGAAGGGTTCATCAAGGTCGCTAACAACCAACATTCGGGGATCGGAAACATCTAAACCATCTCGTGGAATGCTAAAGTAATGAAGACTGGAGTCAACGGCGATGAATCCAAGTCTTGTCCGTCGGTCTGCATTGGGAATCCGGTCCAGGCTTTCCTTGATGCATCGAGCACTGGTAGCCAGGAGGCCATTCGTGACAGATGCATAGCTCACATCGATGAGGAAAAGGTATACAAGCGGCTGCGGAGGTCGCACCATGTATTCCTGGGGGGCAACAAATTCCACCACGGCGTGGTTGAGGTCCGGCCTTAGAGCTCGGTCTGCCGGCTTCTGAAGAGTGGTATCCCAGTCAAAGGCTTGTGGTACATCGTTTGTCAAGTTACACATGTTACAGCGCCAGCGATGTCCGTGGTCGAGGAACGTTACAAAGGGGTTGATGTAGGATCGACACCGTCGACAACGTGAAATGACTTGGTCTGGAATGACGGGGATGGGATCTTCCGCATCATGGAGGGCAGCGTAAGGCTGGATCACAAGAGCGAATGGGAGCTTCGACTTTTTCAGAAGCGAATGGGTTGTCGGGACGGCATTTAACGTCGAGCGCACGTATTTGGAAGGGCAGTTGGCATAGGGGGACGGGTAAACACTAGTCTACAACAGGTCAGCGCAATATCTGTGGGCCCGGGAGCGTGCCAGGCACATACCTGAGGGGGTAAGACGATCGGGGGTGGTGGGTAGTCTATTTCCGCGACATTGAATGGCTGGGTGAGCAGATCCGTTGGGTAGAGCTGGTTGAGAGGAACTGCTCGGGGGGGCTGCGGAGCTTGAGGGGCCGCTTGGGGTGGCATAAGGTGAGGGTCGGTCACGCCCATAGCACCGAATTGCTGGGTCATTTGGGCGACGCCTGGGGCAGCCGGCGGAGCATATCCTTGAGCCAGCTGGGTTGTATCCGCGCCATACACAGGTTGTTGTGGCTGAGGAGGGTAAGCTCCGTAGGTACCGCCCGCTGGTGGTTGTCCTCCCAGGGCAGCATTGGCACCAGAGCCAAACTCAAAAGCTTCACCAGCATACGCTCGCTTCTTCTTTCCACCAGCGTAGCCTTGCGGAGGAGGCGGGGGAGCTTCTCCGGGTTGCTCGACTGGGGCTCCATAACCGGCGGGTTGTTGGCCGTATCCTTCCTGGGGAGGGTAGCCCCCTTGTGGAGATGCCATCAAGACGTTGTGTTTCTTTCAATCACGTGTTGGCTCTTAGATATTATAGTCCCGTTCAACGGCGGAGGAGAGGGGTTGATGGAATATAGGTCAGATAACTCGCACAAGCTCGCTCTGTCGGAGAGGTCAATAATTCGGTCAAGGTAGGTGGGAGGGGAATTGCATACTAACAACCAAGGGACGCAAACGCATAAAAAAGTAATCGTAATGGAGATTGAGAAGAGGCGCAAGCGACGGCGCACAGAAAGAAGCAACCCAGGAAATTGAATGTGGAAGCGGAAGATCGCTTTACGTCGACGTCAAGCGATGAGATGCAGGTTGGAGGTCGACTCAAATCGTTGGTTACGGTGGCCTTTGCGGCCTGCGCCAATCAGGTTGCCCCGCAGCTTAGCCGACTTCAAGTTGCCATATGTTAACCCCAGCCTCGACCCTAGTTTGATAGATTGTCTGGGTTTTCTACTCTGGGTCTTGTCCAAATGCCACTAGACATTATTCTGGTTTATGACCGGTGTCCTTTCGTGGCTCACCTTGTCATTCCACTTGTGGGGGTGATATCATCGGACAGAGCACATCAATAACCAGATATATTCCAGTCCATCCTAAGCTCCTCGTCAATTGGCAAAGAACATCAAACAAGGACAATGGCCGAGTGACCTTCATCACATACAAAATAGCTAATCAAGGAATGGTATCAGCTTCAAAGTCAAAGTTTGAGTGGTTTTCGTAAGCGGGCACCATAGGGCGAACCTCTTGCTCAAACCCCATACTTCGAACATGAGAGGTTGCCCTGCCAACGCCCACCGCAGCTTCTTGCGACAACGCAAAGCCTCTTTGCTTCTCTCCTCCGATCCACAAACTCAATACCCGATGCTTGCTCGCTTGGTTCAATTTGCGGACTCTCCCACATTTCATTCTTTTTCCTTGTAATTTCTGCATTTTTGGGCCCGTTTGCTGCTGCTTTAAGGTTTGAGCGATCGACGGATTCTGCTAAACGTTTTTTTTTTCGTCTTTCGGACTCGGTGTTTCGTACGATTTGCGACAGACGGACATTTACATACTCGTTCACGGTCTAAAGCACATCAATGTTCCGACGATAGATTCACGGGGCTCGGGATTATAGGAAAACACGACGCTTGCGCCACACTGCCGTTCGCCACTCTTCTGTCGAGTTTCCAGCACAATGAGTGTCAGAGTCGTCGCGAGAGTGAGGCCCTTGCTTAAGACAGAGAGGGATATCGATGTTATACTTCATACAGGCTCCAAGCAGGGAAAGGCGGATAGGAAGACCTCCCAAGAAACCTCGAAATTAGCTGCGCTAAGGGATCGAGATACCCTCGTTCGGATTCCGAACCCGAAGAACGAGAACGAAGAATATTCCTTCCAATTCAATGCGGTTTACGATGCGGAGGCGTCCCAACAGGAGCTCTTCGAGGCAGAGGGTTCGTGTTGTGCTGTCTGACCTAGGGTGCATGGTATACTAACTGGATTGGCAGTGTCGCCTACAATTAAACATCTCTTCAACGGCTTTGATGTGACTTTATTTGCCTATGGAGTCACCGGAACTGGGAAAACGCATACTATGCGAGGCGGTAAAAGTCTGGCTGAGAGAGGGGTAATCCCCCGTCTCTTGAGCGGCGTGTATAGGCGGAGTCGAAAGATTGAAAAGGATAGCAATGGCGACACCTCAGTCAACGTCTCATTAAGCTACTATGAGATATATAATGACAAAGTCTTCGACCTATTTGAGCCACCGGAGAAGAGAACTATTGCTGGACTTCCGTTAAGGGACAACGGCGGAAAGACGGTAGTTGTAGGCTTGACGGAGAAGCCATGCTATACCTTAAAAGAGTTTGAAACCCTTTATGATCAAGCCAACATGAATAGATCTACCTCCGCCACCAAGGTTTGCAGCCATTTCCCAAATTACTAGCAAATTGCTGATCAACAACAGCTCAATGCACATTCATCGCGCTCTCATGCTATCCTATGCGTAAAGGTTGCGATCACCACTGGTGACAAAACGCGCATTAGCACTGCATCTGCTATTGACCTGGCCGGCTCAGAGGACAATCGCCGGACAGATAACGACAAGGAGCGAATGGTAGAGTCGGCAAGCATCAACAAGAGCCTTTTTGTCCTGGCGCAGTGCGTGGAAGCCATCACAAAGAAACACCAAAGGATACCATACAGGGAGTCAAAAATGACTAGGATTTTGTCTCTAGGCCAAAATAACGGCCTGACAGTCATGATCCTGAACCTTGCCCCTGTCAGGTCATACCACTTAGATACGATAAGCTCCCTCAACTTTGCAAACCGTACCAAAAAAATTGAGCTGCGCGAGGTGGAGAATGAGCCGATATTCAAAGGACCCCCAAGACCTGCGGCACGCCCATCTGTCACGGCCATGCGGCAGCCACTCCGGCCGCTGACAGCGTCTGTGAATGTCAACCTTGCTGCTGTTGCCGCCAACAAGGACCCAACTAAAGCTGGTGATGCCAAACCAGTTAAAGCATTCAATGTTTACGCGGACAAGAGAAATTCAGCTCAATTCAAGAAGCCCGAGACCACTAGTCGACCTTCCTTGAGCGCCGATCCGTCCGGAGCGCGGGCTTCGAAAGCTAGTCGACTTGCGCAACCGATAAGCCATTTTCAAAAACAACAGGAGGACATTTCCGCGAAAATCGAGGAACTTGTCGAGAAGAAAGTTGAAGAGATACTTGCAGTCCGCGCAGTGAGCGAGAAGTCGCGGCAAACACAGGTTCGGGAGCTAAACGAGCAAGTTCAACGGCGTCTCGAGCTTCTGGAGCAACGGATAGAGGGATCTGAGGATTCAAGAGCTGAGGGTCTTTCGTACCTACTAATGGCAAAACAGCATCAAGGCCGTGGCGAAGATATCTCCGCGCTGAAGATGTACCAATTGGCGCTTCCTTTCTTTCCACAAAATGAGAAGCTAGCCACAAAGATAGCCACTCTCAAGCTGCGGATTCAGAACAGAGGTCGCCAGTCAATTGAAGCAACTAGCAAGCCGGCCCCAGAGCCAAAGAAGGGCCTGGGAAGTATGCTCTCGCTACCTTCGAGGTCAGTCAACAAGCGGTCTTCTGAAGTTCTTGACGCCGACTATGAGGACCACGTCTCCGAAGCAGCGAGTTCAGACGAGGACCTAGAGGAGACAGCCCGTATCCAGCGTATGAAGCGCAGAAAGAACACGCAAGTTGCCTTTCTAGATGCAAACGTGGACTCAGCAGAAGATGACTGCTCGGCCCCTTCCCCGCGAACTATCCATCTGCTCTCCGTAATAAACTCTCGCGATGTGAGCCAAATTAAGCTCTTGAAAGGCGTCGGTGTGAAGAAGGCAGAGGCGATCGTCGACTGCCTTTGTGATATGGACCAGAACCCCGAGGGTCATGAAGCCGAGACTCAATTCCGCATCAACAGCCTCGCGGAATTGAGCAAGTTGAAAGGTGTTGGTGTGAAGAGCGTTCAGAGCATGCGTAACGGTGTTTTGGTATAGACGGAAAATATTTCCATTGCGATTGCAGTACTTGCATTCCTGGAGTCTCAAGTGCGACGGTAGCATTGTCTTGGCCTTTTGGCTTTGCTTTTGTTTGGCATTCCCCTTATGTTACGATGTTTCTCCCTCCTTTATTTTTGCTTTGATTTACTTGCATCCCATCATTCTGCAACTGCATGGTAAGGGCTGCATTCGCTTTATGTGCACTCTTGGGTCTGTCATGTTGAAGCGAAGGCGTTGTGGCGCTTATACTGTCATAGTTGAACTATATGCATCATTGAAGAACCTTCCTATCATACTCGCGAAGAGTACGGACTATCTGAGTATTAAAAACTGAGTCATGTGTGCTGAAATGCTACACCTTGACACAAAGTCCCCACCCGCCGTGAGGAACAAACCCTCTCGCCAGAACATAGAAAACGACCGCAACACCCATCGTCGCCGCACAAAACAATTCAACCCCCAAATAACTCCCACTCAACGGCTCTGGCAAGAGAGCCCCAGCAATCGGCGTCCCCGTTAATGCCGCAAAGGCCCCAATAGCAAAATATGTCCCACTACGCACGCCGATTTCCCGGATATCCGATATCTGTGCTATAAGGGCGGGTGCTAGAGAGACAGCAGAGCCGCCGCTGAAGCCGTATAGAACTGTGAATGTTATTGCGGTGGCGTTGGTGCGGGAGGGAAGCCATAGGGCTAGGACGAGAATTATGGAGACTATTGTGGTGAGAATCATTGTGTTGAATCGACCGATGTGGTCAGATATATAAGGGGGAATGATGCGACCAAAGACGCTAGGAAATAAAGGTATGGTTAGAATTGGGTATAGGGAACTCTGGCTGGGCGGCAAGGACTGACCTTCCGGCGTTAAGGATGGCAAGTAGGTAGGAAGCTAAGTAGGTCGACATGCCGTACCGTTGAGCCTGAGTGGGTATGAAAGCGAACGGGAGAAAGAGTCCCCAGTATAGGAAGAAAGTTCCTGCGCTGGTGAGAATGAACTGAACTTCGCGGAGGGGGCGGAAGAAGTCAACTGGATGGCACAACGGCGTCTTTCTCTTGTGTTCCAGTCTCGAGCGGATGGTAATATTGGAGATAACAAGGAGAAAGAGGCTTGTAAATGCGCAAATGCGCATGGCCCATCCGAAGTCAAGAGCCAGTATTGTGCGCGTCACCATGATTGGAAAAACGATTCCACCAAAGCCGGAGCCAGCAACTGTGATACCAAGGGCGAGCGCACGGCGACGTCGGAACCAGGTGCTAACAGAGTTCAAGCTGCCATGAAAAAGGGCACTTGCGCCGATTGGACTGCAGATACCCTGTGCGAGGAGGAACTGGTAGTATTGAGAGGAAACCGAGGTCATCATCAGCCCAAATATGTGGAAGAAGGAGCCTAGTAAGAGGATCCATCTAGGACCGAAATTATCGAAGAGCACCCCTACAAAAGGGCCCTAAGGGGAAAAGTTAGCATGTTGATGAATACGCTGGAATAGTAGACAAACCCCGAAGAACATCAGAAAATACTCCAATGAAGTGATCCATGTGATCGTACTCGTGGCGGTATCCCTTAGCTGGTGAGTCTTATAGTAGTCAATAAAGACCCCAATACCTATATCCAGTGTTCAGTCAAAACGAGTTCTATACTAGTACTGCTCTGGATATGTAAGCTTACAGCTGATCCAACCAAAGCTGACAAACATGCCGCAAAAGGCACCGGCAACAGTACACCAAGCCCGAAGCCCTCCATCTGGAGGAACATCTGGCTGAGGAGCATTTGGGACGGATGCCTCGCGAGATTGAGTCTTGATCTCAAGCTTTTCTTGATCGTTGTCGCCGCCGTCACCATGGGCAATGGTGCCTGTACCGACGCGAGGGTCACTTTGCTCTTCAGGCTTTCTGTCCGTATGTGGTTGTATCTCAATGCTGCCGTTTGGGATGCGAGCAGGCGTGTGAGACGAGCCCTCCACGTTCACGGTGTCACTGCTTGATGCGCTTTGCATGATGGCTGAATGATGACTGCGGCTGGTTGATGAGGGGATGTCGTCGAATTAGATATCGGAGGCCGAGTCAAATGGAAGAGGTATGGCTAAGCATAGGCGCTCCATTTTTCGCATGACAAAGAGCGAAAGCGGCGGTTTGTTTGGCCTAGCAACCAGGTGCGTGCTGTTGAAGTGTGACATTCCTTGCCACGAAAGCTGATTCGATGAGAGGCCCTGGAATCGAAGCAAGGGTTGGAATTTTGACCGGCGAGGACAGGGCTTCGAGGAAATAAAGATATGTCAAACACACCCAAATGCTGGGTTGTAAGCGGGTCTGAATTTGGCTGCTCAGGCGTCGATCGTGCTTTCCGTAGTCGTAGGGTTTCTTGTGGGCTGATCATTCACAACATGATCCACGTCCCAGCAGGGAATCCAGTCCTCCGAGCCATAAAACACCGTGGCCGCAATCCAAAGCTGTAATAAGGGTGTATTGTTTCTGGCTCTTCCTGTTTGTTAGCCGAGGCATTCTGAATTATCAAACGGGCAAAAATAGTCATCAGGTAAACAAATAGAAATTGATCGACGGCGCCACCACAGGGCTTATATGAAATGTCTATAGTACATTGATCCTGCAATGAGTGAAATACAAAATGGGCACTTGAGCGGCAGACCTTGGCTTAGCTCGATTGCCCTGGATTCTCAAAAATCACCTTTCCTTCTTTTGTCAGAACGGCGATTTTTTGATTGACGCCTTGAATCTCAGCTTCAATTTCCTCGACCGTCCTAGAGCCGGGTACCTTCTTCACAGCTGTTTCTTCTGCATCAGGGGATTGATGCTTTCCCGCGGGGAGGATTGTGAGCCCTCTGGGTGCGCTAGCGAGTTCGTTGACTTCGTGAGTTGTGAGAACCTCGTTAATACGAGCGCCTCGGGATTGCAGTAGAATAGTCGACGGCCCATCAAACTGCAGGAATAATCTGTCTCCCCAGATGGTCATTCGAGACCATGTACGGAGTTGGTGGAAGATTTTCATAGCCGTCTTCCACGTATCTGTTTCCGACATGGCTTGAATGAACTTTGTGTTCTGGAGGAGAGTGGGAAGGCTTTTGAGGCCAGGGACCTGAAATTTTAGAGTTGTTGACTTGAAGCGGTACGGACGAGGGGGGTTAGAGCTCATGGAGTAGGCCACAACATTGCTATATAGCCTTCAGTAAATGCGAGCATTGTAACAATCCAGCACAAACATACCTAGGGTGGGCAATATATTGTTCTCCGGCCTTCAATTCGACCGAGTAGAGTTGACCGCTTCCCACGAGAGCTAACAGGCCTCTGCCAGTGACCTCGGAGCTACCCCAGTGGGTCACGCTCTGCATAAATTAGCCACATCCAGCCACTGTCCGTCGGGAATACGAACTAGGTTTGTGTTTATCTTGGGTCGAATAATCAACGACCGACCAGTCCATGCCAGCAAGGCACGTCTCTGAGCCACCATCCAATCCACAGAGCCATTAAGGTGAACAACCGCAAACGATGTAACCGGGGATCGGGTCGAGATCAAGGCAGTGACGGGGCTAGCGGAGGATATCTACAAAGTGTCAACAGATACACTAAGCCCCTAAGACTGATAGAACGGCCCGAACCTTCTGATATAGAAATGGTACGCCGACGGGCGCTCGCCGCAAAGGCTCGAGAACGCTCAATGTTGAAATCACCTAAACCATCATACTTGTTAGATAACACCGAGCCGGGGACACGCCGTAGCGACAATCATACATTGTCTGCTTTCCCACTCAGTCCCACCAAGGTTCCTCGCCGTGTGTAGAGATTCTGTGATGCCGAAAGCGAAACAGACAGTAACGAATATGGTGCTCCGACGACATCGAATCGCGCATCTGCGAACATCAGCAAGGAGCAGGTGAAGTTGGGGAAATTTTACGTACCGGCAGACTCGGCGGAGCTAGGGGTATCGACAACGGGCAGGTGGCTCCCATTGATGGCCGCTGGTCGCTTTGCCGGCGTAGAACGGATCTGGACGTATCTTGCTTGGGCTCCGCGAAGCAATGACGCACCTTGTCGCGTTCGGCGCGGAAGGACCCTGGTCCATGTGAGAGTTCGGACGCCTCGCCTCAAGGGTTCAGCCATCGTCTTTCTCGAGGGGAACTACCCAGGTAAAGAGGGTGGGGAGCGAGCGACTTGGAAGAATGTTTATTCTTGCAAAGCTCCTGCTGGTCCTCCGCGGTTTTCCTTGATTGCCCGGATTTGCACTTCCCGATCGGGAAAAGCGTTTTGACTGGGCTTGGCATCGGACTTTCTATAGAGTTGTATATCTCTTCCCTTATACACTCAGATGGAGTATCCTAACCCTACAAAGTGAACGAGTATAACTTGCCACATTATCAATGAAGATAGTACGCGAGCAGCCGTCTTTGCGCGCCATGGATGACGGTATATCTTGTTTCTGCCTGGTAAATCAGGTTGTTCGGAAAAACCCGGTCCCGACTGGCTTTTAGGATCCCCAACTTTTTCAGAGCGGAGGAAATGAAGCGGTGATACTAGAACCGCGAGTCCTT
Organism: Aspergillus ustus; assembly: GCA_000812125.1. Taxonomy (NCBI): domain Eukaryota; kingdom Fungi; phylum Ascomycota; class Eurotiomycetes; order Eurotiales; family Aspergillaceae; genus Aspergillus; species Aspergillus ustus. The sequence continues at coordinate 625,375 of JOMC01000007.1, forward strand.
CTTTACCGCGCCATATGCTCACGATAGTGCGACATCTTTCACTATAAATTCGAGTATCCGGCATTGAATACAACCCTGTCCTTCCCGAATCATGGTGGAATCATCAACTCCAGCGGGTTCGGGGCAACCGTCCAGAGCCGCGAACAGCGCGCCCAAACCGCAAAATCCAGTTTTCAAAATGATGGGTAAGCTCGATTACACTTTGAAACATTGAGGGGAAGAACTGCGCTCACAATTATGGCTAGGACTGCCTAATATCCGCTTCAAACTTCCCTCCCGGAACTGGATGATTTTTCTCACCGTCACTGGATCTTTTACCGCAGCTGTGATTTACGACCGGAGAGAAAAGCGTCGCGCACAGAAAAAGTGGTGCGATCTAGTCGCACATCTATCAAAAGAACCACTCCCGATTGAAGAGACAAGACGCAAATTGACGGTCTTCCTGGCTGCGCCTCCAGGTGACGGGCTTCGGTCTGCCCGCGAACACTTCAAGGAATACGTTAAGCCGATTCTGGTAGCGGCAGCGCTGGATTATAACGTCATTGAGGGTCGCAGAGAAGGCGATGTTAGGGCTGTGTTTGCGGAACAAATTCGCAAGGAAAGACGTCGAGCTGGCGAGCCCAGCACCTTCGTCGAGGAGTCGACAACCGAGGAAATCGTTTACCAAGCGAGGAAGAGTATTGGTGTGAGGGACGAGCCTGGCCCAAAGGGAGACCTCGTTATTGGTCGTCATACCTGGAAGGAGTATATTCGTGGTTTGCATGAGGGTTGGCTTGGTCCCGTTGATCCTCCACAGGCTCGGACTGTGGAACCTGTTTTGGGTGAGGTTCCCGAGGTGCCTGCTGCAGAAGCTGCGGACTTAACACTGGCGTCAGAGCTAGTGGAGGAGAAGAAGGAAGAAGAGAAGAAGGAGGAGGAAAAGAAACCTGCTAAACCTACGGGGCCCACTCCCGCCTATATATTTTCCGCCGACTATTCTTCACAGTCTCTTCCACCGTCCATCCCCCAGTCTCTCGATGGCTCCACCCCCATCGAATTCCCACATATCCTCGGGTTCTTGAACACTCCTATTAGACTCTACAGATACCTTAACCAGCGACATGTTGCCGAGTCCGTTGGTCGGGACGTTGCGGCTCTCGTTCTCGCTTCCTACGCCCGTCCCTATGCCGACGGGGCGTCATTCGGTTCAGACCCGGATTTCAACTCCGCTGACCCCGGTGTTGTCCCACCTCCGCCCTCCCCCGACAGCTCGCTAGACGGCACATCATTAATCGGCAACTACGAACAGCAATCCCAACTCGAAGTCGAAGAGAAAGACTGGCACAAGTCCGTCCACAAGAAGGACGAGGCGAACCCAGACAGGGAGCGAGAATGGCTGGATGAGATCACCTTAGATAACCGCATCGCTAGCCGTATGCGTCGGTACGTCCTCTCACCCGAGGAAGAGGTCCGCGCTCAGCGCATCGACCAAGGAGTCGAGTACATAATCGGCGAGGAACGACCCCCACACGTTCCTTTCTGGCAACGGATGTGGATCAAGTATGGCTACGGGGAAGATCCAGAGGTTACCAAGAGAAAACCCATCCTTGGTAACTTTGACGGTGAGGACGGCGCATAGAGCCGTTACAGTGCCACTTACTGTTGGTTATTAGCAGGTTGGAAGGTCTCAAATTATACATAGAGATTGGCTGGATCCAGGCAGAGAGGATAAACAGGGCTGTACCAAAACTCCTATACACTGTACAATAGTTAATGCATATTTCGTCTTATGATCCTGTGTGCAAGATAGCAAATCCTCTTTCAAGCCCTGAGTGCCGGCAGGTAGGGTATTATTTCGATACTACGCTAGAAATCAAAGACATGTGATATATTCCATATATGTTCTCACAGCAAAAGAGAGGGATTCTGGGGAGCTTCATGAAGATTTTGTTTTGCGCCTCTCGACGACCCTGTGATGAAAATTAGCTTAATACGTGTATAAAGACTCTCACATTCCAACGTGATACCCAAAGACAAATGTATTTTACACGCAAGGTCAAACATACCAAATCACATCTAGCTTGTTATACCTGAGTATCAGGGTAGATAGTGCCAAGCCCAAAACCTGCGCCTTCAGTTGAAGCGCTCCGGGCTCGAATCAAAATTGTAGCCAGTATACTGAACGTCTGGAAACGTCATTATTGCAGGCCCCTCGGGTATATAAGTTCCAATAGAAGTCGTATAGCTAGCAGCAGGGCTCAAGGATTGCTCTCGAGCGGGCGATGATATTTTCCGGAAGTCCTGCAACAGGCTGTGGAGTTTCCATTTTCGAACCCCATGACTTAGAAGATTGTCTACCTGGTTCAGACTCTCGGCTGCCCGTTCATGAAATTGCAAATAGTCTTCACATTCCAGTAACGGTGGGCTAGGGCAGTCGTCTGGGACCTGGGGTACGGCTGGAATAAAGCCCACAAGGAGGTCAAAATCTTGGGTGATGATATTGATGAGCCTCCGGCTAATTTGGTAGACGCGCTGAATATCCAGGAACGTTATAGCGGGCAACCAAGTCCGAGTCTGGAGAATTTGATGAAGCTCGCGTATGTAATCAATACAACGATTGAACACAAGTAGTTTCGTATAGTTGCAGGGTGGAATATGGCGAGTTGAAGGCGATAGGATAATAATGGTGGTGTAAAGATGCTCCAAGCGGTAAAGTGCAGGGTAAGATATGGGTGCGTTCTTGGGTACAGTACTGAGCCACTCGCTAGCTTGGGAGGCTAGCACCCAAGTTGATGCTGGGGTTTTGAATGAGGATGTGAGGTCAGCAAAATACTTCCTCTGGTAAGCCTCTGACAATAGCTGCCTTATTCTGGCAATGTTCCAGGCTGGCTCTAAGCTGCGAGAAAAAATATGGCTATACTCTGCTGCTGACGAATACGACGGCAAAGCAACGTTTGCAGAATCATCTGAGAATGAGAATGTTCTATCCAAAGCAGTACTCATTGCCCTTAGTGGTTGGTTAGCGTATTATATCACATAAAAGTTGTAATTGGCAGAGTGAGTACCTGTCTAGAGAGTAAAGGCAATGGAAAACACGCCGCCTAAGATCTTGTTGCTCGGCCGATGGTATGGATTCCGAATGATGGTCTTGGTGCAACCCCAAGTCAACAAGTACTCTAGCTGCCGTACCTATAAGATACCATGCCCGAAAATGAGTGGGGTCAACGAGGGAGTATTGAGCCAGAAGCATGATTGCCTGGATCCCGAGCACGGTTCCTGGAAGTAGAACATCTTCTGCGTACTGCAAGGCATCTGATACAAGGGATAGAGCCATTTGGTGATTCCCGTCATTAGAGGCATTGGACATAGAGGCATATGCAATGGCCAGCACCATGCGTAAGATCCAATTATCAAATGGCCTCGCGAAATGCGCCCCATTCTGATACACCGAATCAACAGAGGCCCAGAAGGTTGTTTCAAAAAAGAATGGCATCTGGGTGAAAAAGGTATCAAAATAGTGTTGAGCGAGGGGAGTGATCTCGGATCGAGATGGTAGTGGTTGCGGGGATGACCTTGGAATCCGTTCACCGAGGGAAACAGATAATAAGAGGTTGGCGAAGGATGTATTCGACGTAATGCCTTGAAAGTCCCTTGACGTGGCACTAACAGACCTGGGCCAGAGTCAGCAAAAAACAAATCGTAGTAGAAAGACAACTGACAGATAGCCAAAATCCCCAACAAGGTCGTCTATGTTTGACACCTCTTGACGATGTGCTTGGGAGATAAGCCCGGTCGACGACGATGATGTTATTGAGCTTTCGTGAATGACGCCTCCTTCACCTCCAACCAACAACGCTTTACGCTGGCGAAGCTCCGCTGTTCTCTTCTCGAGCCGTTCACAGTACGCTTCCAGAGAGCCAACGTAGCTTCTCTCTTTCCCCCGGGGGAATTCATCGCTACTTGAGCATGTATCTGTTCTTCCTGCTCTCTCGCAAGCGGAGCAAGCGGGAAGTTTCCCGTCACACTTTATTTTAGCTGTTCGACACCTTGAGCATGCAGCGACTGGCCGACTGACTTTGAGCAGTGGTCTGTCTAAGAATGAGGAATCGGACATCCTACTCGTACATGTTCCCTGTAGAGTAGTAGATGATCTGTTGGGGGCCCACACCTATGGGACTTGATTATCGTCGCACGACCGTGTAGCCTTATCGTCTAAGGCATCAACAGCCTAAGCAGGGAACTCTTTAGCATGTGAAGGGTTGGGACGCAGAGAACCTCAGGGGAACTCTTAGTACAGAGGATATAGAGCTCAAAGCAATATGCCGGCGTCAAAATAAGAAGCATCGGTCCACTCACCACTTGACAAATAGAACCAGTCAGCGTGACTGTTCAAAACGCTGGAACAAAATGCTGGGAGGATAGGGCGGTTGGGTCAAAAAAATAGAGGCTGAAGGATCAAAGAGCAGAGGCGCTATCAGAACCTAGTCCGGGTAGAATTCAGGTCCCATGGCCAGAAAACGAGTCGTACGAATAATAATGTTTGAGAGCGGCAATTCGGCCGGGTCTCGAGGGGCTATAAGCTAATCCGAGCTGCAGGCGAAGGCACAATAATGCGAGCTTTAATCACACCTCGAGTACTAGATCAAGGCCAAGCCTCGGAATGGGATGGAAGCTCACCTCTAGCACATATATCAAGAGACATTACCGATATAAAACCGGACTTGATTGAGGATAATAATTTGGGAAACTTAGGCCATGCAGTGCATGGAGTTAATCTGGATTCTGGACCGAACTGTAGGGGAGCGACCAAAGCTGCCCCGCGGATATCAGTCCCGCGCTAGGCTAGATACAGGTGTCACGAGTATCTCGCCCAAGGTTTGTTTTCGATCTGGCACGTGATAGGTAGTCCTCCCTGTCGGCAAAAACAACAAAGAACAATTTACACAGCCCCCCTGGCCACGCTAACTGCCTGGAGAAGGAGACTTTAGTTGACTAAGTTGACTCAAGCCAAATCCACTGAGACACCACGCCCATGTCTTCCGAAGTGCCAGCCAGGGCAGAGCGCATAACCAATTCGGACTCGAACAAGAATAATGAGGGAAATCTTACAGTTTCCCCCTTCACCCCGCCACCCCGCTCCCAAGGATTGAAAGAAGAAGCCCGGACCATCATTTGGCAGTGCGCAGACAAGGCGGACTGAGTTGAGGTCAAAGTAACGCAAAACTCTTGACCTAAGCTGCATACTCCGTTTATGAGCATATCTTTGCGCCCTGTACTCCGTAATTCCTTTGGAGCAAAAAGTCTCGATGATTACGTAGGCTATCGTGTCGCAAAACTTCATTGGGCTGCGCTTGGCCTCTTAAGGCTCCCTTTTGGCGTGACTCGAGTTGAAAGTCTCTGTATCTCCATAAGCCATAATAATCCGGTAGATGGGTTCTGGATCCGCTTCTCGGGCTCGACACTCTTGCATTTATCGATTCAAGTCAAAGCCTTGATCTACCCTCTTTGCTCTTTACCTTTGATCCCAAAGTTTTAAACCGAGTTCCCCAGCGGTCCCGTGTCGATCGAAACGGCGACTAAGTGGGCCCAGGCCATAAGGCCAGCAACTTCGTCCCTCGTCGCGACAACCCCCCCCCCCCCCCAATTGCCTTGAGCCGCCAGCACAAAGCAGAGCTTATTCCGATGTCGTGAATCCGATCGTACGTGTCGACTGCAATCTCTTCCTTGCTATCACCACTCCAGTCGCGCAGTCCTGTTCTCTTAAAGCGAATATGACTATGTCGAGATCGCAACTTCATCCGGTGTTCGATTTGTTTCACGCAGTCGCGAGAGCCTGATGGCCTGACCCCGAATCATCCATTCACAGCTCACGAAGAGAGCAAAGTACCAAGACCCGAAGGACTGTATGGAATGGTGGAGAATTCTCTCGCCTGCGTTCCAACACCTACCTCACAGATTTCTGACATATTGGAGATTGTAGCCGCGTAAACTATCATGGCGTCTCAACCTGAGCCGTCGACTCAACGGCCACCATTCGCAAATCCATGGAATGATTTCCCATCCAGGGCATCTGATCAGTCAAGCCCCAACTTCGATGGCCGAATTGCACACACGTTAGCAGCATGTACTAGGTGTAGACAGGTCTGCCATTCGCCCTGCATCATACCTCGCCGTCGGCGGCTTTCCTCCCCTGATTGAGTTGCGCATACTAATGGCTCATCTAGCGCAAGTCCCGATGCGATCCCGGAATTCCGAAGTGCGGCCCATGCGATCGCAGCAATGCAAACTGCTCGTATTATGACTCCACTCGAAAGCGTACAATATCAAGGACATATATAGTTCAGCTTCGGGATCAGGCCCGCAGGCTAGAAAGAGAACTGGAAGAGGTGGAGAAGGACTTCCAGCAAGCGGCCGACGCTGAGCTGATTGTGCGTGGAGCCGGTCGAATTCGATTTAAAGAGCACGATGAGGCTAGGTATCTGGGGCCGTCCAGTGGCATTGCAATCACGCGCTTGGTCATGGAAATGGCCAAGCAGAATACTTCTTCGAAGAGTATCAAGGATGTCGTTCCGGAATCAACGGCACAGAAAATCAAGGATGCATTTACGCAAGAGAGCGGAAAACCAACGTCCAAAGTGTATCCCATGATTAGCTCTATTGCGCAGCCAAATCTACCTCTTAAGCATGTGACATATCGCCTTATCGATGTCTTTACTGTCAAGGGTATAATTACCCCTCCTTTTGTCTCGGACGTTCAGTTACTAACTTACGCTCTAGCACAAGCTATGCTTCCAACCTTGCATATTCCCACTTTCCGCCAGGAAGTGGAGGAAGTGTTCAACGGATCCAACGACCCTTGTCAGAACTTTCAACTAAGAATGGTTGTTGCCATAAGTATGCAGAAAATGAGCACTGAGTATGCAGGCTTAGCAGACAGCTACTATCTGGCCGCATTGCCATACCTCGAAGCCTCTTTGAAACGAATGGACCTAAAATCGTTACAGTGTTTGGTGCTGATAGCCCAATATTCCCTATTGACCCCAACGAGAACAGCTGCTTACTGGGTTGTCGGAATGGCAGTCAAACTGTGCCAAGAGCTTGGGCTCACTGAGGAAGCGACAATAACGCAATCTCGTACCGGGAAGCAGCTGGACCCCTTGGAGGTAGATATGCGGAGAAGGCTTTTTTGGATCGTCACATCGATGGACTTCGGCCTCTCACACAGCCTTGGACGTCCAAGCTGTTACTCTGTCAGCCCTGACCATATAAATGTCAACTTTTTCGAGCAAGTGGACGATAAGTACATTACTCGAGAAGGAATACACCCTGATGCCAAACCAATTCTACCCAAGTGTATCGCGATACATTTCTTCAAAATGCGCTTATTGCAGCTCGAAATACGGCGAAAACTCTACTTGAATAAACGGGAGAGCCCGGTCGACGACCATGACCCATGGTTCGCATATATGCTCAATAAATGCGATCAATGGGTATCCTCATGTCCCAAACACGATGGTGGTAGTGGCTTGAGCGAGAAATGGTAAGGAACCATGTACTTGCAGATTCGAATTTCGTTTAATACCCATTGTACAGGTTCAGAGGTCGTTTACATACCATGATTATCTTCATGTACCGACCATCTCCTCAGATCCCAGAGCCATCAGTTTACGCGGCGCAGAGATGTTTTGAGGCAGCCGTATCCAATGTCCATATGCACAGGGAGCAGATAGCTACCGGCTCCGTCGACCTAACTTGGATTTTCACTCAATCGCTTTTCATGGCCTTAAACACGATCCTATGGTCTCTTTCTTATCCCGAAATCAGGAAGGATCATGACTTGAAAGAGGTCCAGAGTAGTCTTGCGGTTGCATTAGAGGGAATCCTGCTGGCTGCGGAGAGGTGGCCTGGGGTAAGATCAGCGGGCATGCTCTATGAAAATCTGATTGCCGCGTGCCTCAGAGCATACAACACGGAAGAATCATTTGTCGTACACTCTCCTTCGAACCCGTCTAGCCACCCGACCCCGACATCCTCTCAAGATGTCCAAACACCACCGTCAATGGCAAGCCCTGCCAGCACTGCAGCCTCCACTCACTCGCAGAATATTCTAGCCGGCAGTTCTTCCGTCGCCGATACTGCATCAGCCGGTACTTTCTCTAGAGGCCCATCAGCCGATCCGACTTTCCCCTACTTACCAGCGACGACTTCCCTACCTATTCCTAGCGGCCCGGTGAAAGCTCCAGAGCCTGGTCCATGGGATCCTAACGTACCCCCGCATATCACGTCTGAGACACAGCCTACTCTGGAACTGGACATGCCTGGCGATCCATTGTCATCAGGGGCAGATATAAACTTTGACCCTTCCGCGCCATATAACTCACTCCCTTCAATTGTTCCAGGATTACCAGGGTGGGACCCCAATTTCTCCCTTTCTTCTACTGCGGCCGGCCCACTACCTTATTCCTACGCAACTGTTGATCCAATAAATTGGATCAATTCTTTCAGTGACCAGTATTCCCAGTACTTTGGTGGAGATTACCCCGCCAATTCGTGGAGGGGGAGAACATTAAGTCAACAGGAACAACTGGAATTGATGGATTCACTTGCAGACCATATTCCAGATGTCACCACCCAGCTAGCGATGCAAACAGCGACAGCATACTACCAGTCATGAATAGGGACGGCGATGGGTGATGCAATAGTCTTTTGATTGTATATCTCATGTTCGACCAGTTCTCAATGAAGTCGAGTCTATACCTTGACTATACAATCTACCCTAGAAATGTAGCATCAATAGGTTCGACGACAGGCCTCACTCTACTAGTACCATCGGGGCACCCGAGATGAGTGGCAAGCAGAAGCTCAATGCGATTATTTTCCTACGATCCAATCAGTATCTACAACGTTGTAGATCCGCTCCAACTTGAAGTAACTAGTAGATTTGGAGGTAGTTTGTAGGCCATAGGTGAAATAGCAATACGGTAACTTACAGGCGAGCCCCAGCAGTGAACTGGAAGGGGCGCTTATCACGTGTTCCCGGCCTCTTGCCGTCATCCAACTTGGAACATCTCTTTCAAGTCCCAGGCCTGTTTCACCCCATGAGCGCAGATCGAAAGGACCATCGGTTTCCTTACCCTCACAAACCCGTTAAATATCAACTCTCCGCTCTTTCGCCTTTCTTCGTCGTACCATCGCATAACCGACAACTCTGCTGGTCTTCAGGGTGATTTCATTGGCATGTGTGATTTCTAGGACGCTCGTTTTAACGTCGCTTGAGCGAACTTCGACCGGCTGCCCCCCTCTTCTCCTCTCGTCTGAGTTCGCCGCAATCCACCCCGGTGTTGGAAGATTTTCGATTGAGATCTTCTCCTAGGGCTATAGGATACGGCTGCTCAGGCTCTCGACGCCACTATACCAATCCTCCGTCTAGACTTTCCCATGTCCGATCGCGCTTCCTCGGCAGCATTGCAAGCAGGACCTCCTTCGCCGTCGTCTCCCGCTCCCTTCTCTTACCACAAAGACAGTATACAACAGACTCCATCCTCCGATCAGATTCCACAAACCCCGACATCGCCTCCGTTGATGTCGGTAAGCGCTCCGAACAATGCCTCCAATTTCGCACCCTCGCAAGCAGTACTGAGCCAGGCGACGACGTCACAACCTGCCAGTCTCTCCTCTCCGCCGTCCTCTGCTCCTATGTCTACTCAAAACTCGCAACAGCCGGCAGTAGGCGCGACAAATTCATTTCCAACGCCAGCCAGCAGCGTTGACCCCGATCACATTGATAAGTCCTTTGGGACTGGAATATCAGAAACACCGGCGCCATCTACCGCAGGCACCAGTGCGGTCGCCGCTCAACAGTCAGACTACAGACGGACAGATCATGACAGAAATTTTGGAACCGCCCAAACACGGACCGGAGTTCGCGATTTCGCCGACATGAACACCAATGCTCACAACCCCGACGCCATGGACGTCGATACAGAGGTCTCGGCACAGACTAACTCCAGTTGGCCTAGCCTAGACTCTTTGCAGAAAGACTTCTCGTCAGCCTTTCACCTTTGCAAAAGCTGTAAGAGCTCCCCAGTACCCTCTGTGGTTTCTGCCCCTTGAGCATGCCACTTAGCTCTTCCATCTCTGCTTGGGTTGAAACATTGTTAACACTTTCATCCTCTGGACTTTACAGCCCATATTGCGAATGGACCAGACCCAGCAGTTGACCTCATCTCGCTGTATGGTCTCGGACCCGTAGCAAGATCGGTTGCGAGGAATGACCCTATCACTGGAGAGAAAATCAATCGACTGCGGAAGTCATACGAGGGCAAACTCAAAGGATTAGGACTTGCCGGAAGAAATAAACCTGTGAAACACGATCCTGCTACCCCCGGTGGGCTTAGGCAGATGACAATGTGGCCCGAGGAAGAATGGCAAAACCAGAAAGTATTCGGCAAGGAGATCAAAGTCGCTGATATGAATTCGGCTTTGCAAACTCTTCAGATGAGGGCCATGAAAATGGAGCCGGGCACGGTACCGAACAATGACTACTGGGAGGATGTGCTAGGTCACGACAAGCCATCAAAACATGCAAATGCGGGAGATGCTATCAAAAAGACGGCTGCTCCCACAAATCCCGGAAGACCCATTGGCCAATCCAACGGAACGCCCACGGTGGCGGAAGCGGAACGAAGCCGTCCTAGTCGAGGTCGCAAGAGGCATTATGATGATAATAGCTTTGTCGGATACGGCGAGGGCTATGCGGATGACGATGAGGATGCCGGTTTCTATTCAAACAGCGAAGGAACGGGGAAGAAAAAGCGGAAGAAGGTATGCATATTTCCTATTTTGACTAAAATGGTGCTGATCCCTCACGTAACAGGATCACGTCTCGAAAATTTCCACTCCTCTTCCTGACAGAGGGGGTAGCTATGGAGTAGGGATGTTTGGAATTGGGGCTAGATGAGCGGTGGACATGAGGATTCGTGTGAGCTTGGGAGCAGTAACCCCACGTTTCTCTTTCCAGATATGTTTTTCTTATACTATGCCATGCGCATAGCCGCGTTACAGATCCACCGCAGGGGCCAATTTCACCCTCGCGCGTGTTGAACGGATGATCCACAGCACTCCACGGCTATTGTTTGGTCGTTGGCTTTTGACTTGTTCTCAGTACATTTTTGCATCACGGTGCTGGATATACCCGGCTTACTCAATCGGACGGCGTTCGGGGTTGCTTTGATATGCGGGAAAGGTTTTTTTTTCTTGGTCGTCTCTCCCTCTTCGAAGGGAAGAAATATTGAATGCGGTAATGGCTATGTCTATTTCCCCTTCAACGCGTTATTTGATATTGAAGCCGATGGTCGGATTTTTGCTTGATTATTTTTCTGTTGTCTCGACGCATTATGACAGCGAGGGACATCTATCTAAAGCTGCATAGCAGCAGCCAGTACAGAACTTAGTACTAGTACATAGAAATCGAAGAGATCTCTATCATCCAAGTTACATTCGCCGATTCGCTGTTCAATTCCATTTTCCCTAGCGAAGTAAAGCGGGGCCTTCTCCGCGGACCCAATCGCAACCCTTATATATGATCATCATATCCCCTCCATCTGATTCGAAGCACTTTCAATTACTCCTGCGATTGACTACCTTACCCAGGTCAGCACACTCTACCTAGATACGTTTCCGCCGCCCCGTCTCGTAACTACTGGGTCACAACCATCAAAATGGCAACAGCCTTTGAAAAAGCCCTCTCCCTTATCGACGCCGCGCACAGCCTAGACCCTAAAAAGGTCACACCACCCAACACCGAAGAAGAAGTCCCATATGAACTCCTCTACGCCAACAAAATGACGAAATACCTTTCGCTCCGCTCCCCTTCCGCCTCCGATAGCCTCCGCCTCGCCGTCCGCGCTCAGCACCTCAGGCGCTGGGAGGTGCCCCGCGCCGAATTCCCCGCGACAAAGATCGGGTATCACTCATGGCGAACGCACCTTGCCCGGCGGCAAGCAGACATTGTCGCGGGGATATGTGTCGAGGCTGGGTACGAGGCGGAGTTTGCGGAGAGGGTTGCGGCACTTGTTAGGAAGGAAGGGTTGAGAGGGGGAGAGGACGAGGAGGTGCAGGTTCTTGAAGATGTGGCGTGCTTGGTATTTTTGGAGGATCAGCTGGAGGAGTTCCAGAGTGGCTATGACGAGGAGAAGGTCATTGGGATTTTGCAGCGGACTTGGGCGAAGATGAGTGAAAGGGGGAGGGAGTTGGCGCTTGGGATGGAGTTGAAGGAGAAGAGTAGAGAGTTGGTCAAGAGGGCACTTGCTGAGGCTTAGACTCTTATTCCTTTCATTATGCGGCCCTCGCATTGTCTGCGTAATCCATGTTGCTCCGGTTGTTGGTATACTTGAAGGGATATTGATATCGTTACATTTTTGGTTCGTTACTATTATACAGATATGGACGGGCCCAGTCCAGGGTATGATGGCCGAAATGAGGGCTATGACTCCCCGTTAATCAACCTCACCAAACCAATCGCCGCACCTGCAGCAACACCTCCGACAACGACCATTTGAAGACCTCCTCTAACTCCAGCGAGGATATTTTCTCTCCCCGACCAGCCTCGAACAACACCGGTCTTTATGTACCCGAAGACCAGCAGCGTCACCGCCATGACCGCTACGCTGCAGTACAACGCAACAAGCACCTGGTTCACAATAAAGTATGGAATGAGAGGAATGAAGCCGCCAATGAAGTATCCTAGAGCGAGCGTGATCGCTGAAGTCCAAGCTTGGTTGCAGTCGGGCTCGGACTCCTTATGATGAAAGTGGATGAGAAATTCACGAAGACGATCGGGAGAGGCATGGAGTGACGCGTTGATGGGAGCAATTGCGTCGTCGGGCACGCCGTGGGCGGCGAAGATGTCGTAGACTATGGCTTCTGTTTCGGAGGGGGAAGAGTTGATGAGTTCTGTGGTCTCACGGACGGTGGCTTGGTAAGATTCTCTGTCCAGGATTAGATATGGCTCACGATTATACGATATGGTTGAACGTACGCTTCACTCTTTGCGCCGACATATCCACCTAGTCCCATGGAGATTGCGCCTGCCGCCAGCTCTGCCAACCCACCCAAAACGACAACTTTCGTGTTGCCGAGCGCTGAGAGACCTGCACTCAGAGCGAAGGGGACTGTGAGGCCATCTGAGAGGCCTAGGATAGCATCGGAGACAATTCGAGGGTTGATGCGTGATCGCGTGTTGCTACTAGTGCTCTCAACGTCGTAGTTGGAGGATGGCGAGGGGGAGCGAAATGTGCTGTAGGATCTTGATTGACGGGCTTCGATGTCATGGTCCATGCTGCCATTGCTGTTCGTGATGGTATCTGAGTCTTCGTCTTCGTCCGTGGCTAGGAGTGGTTTCCCTATTAGCTTGTTAGTTTATTTCCTCATACCATATATTAGGCTGGTTTAGGGTTAACGAACTGTAGCTCGGTTGTGAGGATTTGGCATGCCTTTTTGGAAACAGCCGTTGCTTGAGGAAAAGAAGAGCCATGTTGTTTGTTCAAGGATATCCTTTCGCGTCTCCCTTGTTCGCGTTTAAATGCCTGGGAATTTGTTTTGCGGCGGCGATATAGAACCGTCCAGATTAGGAAGCAAATAAAGCCCGTTCCAGACTCCTGACGTCACCGATATCAAGAAACAATTCGCGATCGGCTCTAACGAAAGCTTCGGATGGTTCAGAAGAGAAATTGAAGACGACTGTAGAAATTTAATCAAGCAATGGAGCCGCAGAAATAAGATATTTATCCTCTCCCCCTGCCCTAAGTCCGAGAGCTAGAGCTGCAAGTTTTGACGTTTTCTTTTTCTTCTTCTGCTTCTCGCCGCTCACTAAGTTGACCAATCACCATCAGGACAATTGTAATCACAGCGATCTGTTCCAACAGTTGCAACATAAAGGCAAGGACTATGGCAGATCTTATCGAGATGATTGGCCATGTTGGTAGTTGATTACGATCAGCTGTTCTCTTAATGGCTCGAGCTCGTTGGTCTAAGAGTTTCGGTGTTTTCCCATTGTCTCCGACGCCTCGCTCGGTCTCGGAGATCACTGCAGGATGAAAATAGTAGTTATACCGACCCCGTTAGCAATAATGCTGATGCCTTTTGAGGCCGGAGACGGTGGATTGAGGACCGTCTGGAGCGTGGAACATATCCCGACCTTACTTTTTCCGTACGACATCATTGACCATGTCCGTCGGGCAGGCTGAGGACGAATGGCATCCTCACGGAACAGTAGGAAAATCTGAACTCAAGTCGCGTTCCGGAGCGACCAGGCAGTCATACGCTGCATTAGGTATCCACGAGCGACGCAACGAGGGCGACTTTGAACATGCATTGGAGAAGATCCGTTCGCTTCGTCTTACGTCGACATGTTGTCGCAAAGACCTCCACAGGGGAAAGCGCTATTGATGCTCGTGTGGCACGGTGGGCGAGGCGGTAGCAGTATCCGTAACGGGGGTTACTTCATGTTTACTACGTAGCAGGAGGCCAGAAGCTATTCAGGTGGCCAAGTACTAGAAGTCCTCATGAAGCCCTCAACGAGGTGCTTAATGAGGCGAGGAAAAGACACACGATGAGGCGCTTGCTAGTAGTAGTACGAGTTTGTCCTTTAGACCTCCAGTGCGAAAATCGTGCCCGATAGTATTGCAGATCAGAAAGCTCCATGTTGTACAGGCAATCTAACCACCACAGTTCGCACAGCCTAACGGCCCAAGTCATCTGGTCGTTGAGCGTCTCTAGCAGCAACTCAAGTATTCCCGCAGATCAGAGGGCCGGTCGCCTAGGAAATATCCAAGCAGCTTGGGCTGTGCGGAGTTGCTGCGCGACACCAAATAGCAAGCTGTTCAAGGCCTCTGAAGTTCCGAACAAGCACCTAGGCACCTGCACAATATTTGATGTTCCTCGCAAGATGGCGCACGGGCCACAACGACTCTCAGCCAACCAATCGCAGTCACTTAATGCTAACCGTCGGTGCTACTTATTCCAAGTAAAAGATATCCCTTCGCCTTCGGGCATTTGGTCAATTTGAAACGATACAGAGAAGATTAGCATGGCCCCTGCACTAAGGATGACACGCTCAATCAAAGAGAAGCTACCAGTTTTTTTTCCCCCTTTACCGACCACATATAAGAGGTACGGAGTTTTCGACCTACGTTCCTCTATATTTGGACGTGATTATGAGCCTTTTTAGGCAGCGGTTCGAATCGCGCTGTCGTCAATGCTACCTTTTTTACCCTCCAGCAAAGACGATACTCGGCGTTAAACACAACAACAAAAGGCCCCGGATCGCTTCATCAATTACTTATCTTCGTTGACAGTAAAAAAAAAAAAAAGGTGCATCAAGCCATGATTTATTTACAGAAATATCATCCCCCTCATCAGGTTTTCGTCCACGCGTGGTGTCTGCGTTTAAGCGCCACCTTCCCTCTTCGCGTATTCCTCCTCCATGCGCTCCTCGTACAGTCGATCGGCCTCTTCCTTGCTCAGCGGCTGGCCTTGATCATTCACAGCCGTTGGGAAGTTTGTGCCTGCGAAGCTTGTGGTCGTAGCATGGATGTTGCTGCCAGTGGTGGCGGTGGCACTCTGAGCGGCTTGCTGGGTGTCATTCGTGCTGGCTTGGCCGTTGGTCTGCTCGTTGTAGATTGGAATAGGCATTTTGGGTGGGTGGGTGCGTAGATAGTGTTCGATGCATGCGGGTACCCCGAGATAAGAAAAAAAAATTATTGAGCTGCACAGACAGGCTGGCTTTATATTTCGAGGGGCAAGGCTGACTTTACGTCACTGATGATGGGGAAATGCCGCTCTTTCAACGCAAAGTCAGGTGATATATTTTTCCATGGCGATTCAACCATTTAACTATGTAGTAGTGGATATTCATGCAAATCATCCTCTAATGACTCATTCACGGATATAAAGTGGAAATAGAGAATGCGAGATACATATATGTCATCATAGACGTTACCGCATTATGCAACTAGTCATGTAATCCCGAGTATACCTCACAGTCTATACATCATAACAATCAGAAATGCTACTATCTAGCCATTCAACACAACCCCTCCGTTCGGGTGCAAGCTCTGTCCAGAGATATAACTGCTATCCTGGCTAGCAAGGAAGACGAAGCAGGTTGCGATCTCACTTGGCTGACCTGGGCGACCCATGGGCACGCCGCTGAATTGCTCAATCGCTTTCGTGTTCATGGTTGCTGGGATCAGAGGGGTCCAAACTGCCACGATGTTAACTTTCATAATTAAATCGCCAGATGATTCCATTGGCCATACCTGGACCCGGGCACACAGCGTTCACGCGGATACCATTGCTACACTTCTGGTTTGATAAGCCTCGCGTAAAGGCAACAATGGCACCTTTTGTTGATGTATAGTCGAGGAGATCGGGCCGGCCGATGTAGGGGTTAACAGAAGCACAGTTGATGATTGATGAGCCAGACTTCAAGTGAGGAAGGGCGTATTTGGATAGGTAGAAGACGGGGTGGATATTGGTGTCGAAGGTGCTTTCCCACTGCGATCTAGAGTCCATAGTATTAGAACAAAAGTACTGCTTCATAAGTAGTAAAGCTCTCGTTACGCACTCATCCAAGTCATTGATATCGTCAATCATAGTCTGCGTCCCAGCGTTGTTCACGAGGATATCAATCCCTCCCAAGGTCTTCAGTGCCGTTTCGATGACCTTCTTGCAGTTCTCCTTGGTGCGAAGATCAACAGCCAAAGTGTAACACTTCTGTCCAATCTCTTCAACTCTCCTCTTCGTCTCCTGCGCATCCTTCTCCTCCTCCGGTAAATATACGATCAAGCTGGAGGCGCCCTCCATCGCATACAGAATGGCAATGGCACGCCCGATCCCGGAGTCGCCGCCGGTGATGATGGCTCTCTTCCCCTTCAGCTTGTCCGCAGCCTTGTATGTCTGGTATCCTTGGTCTTCGGAGGGGACTTTGGATGATGTGGGCTGGGGCTCCTCCATCTGAGACTGGAGGCCGGGCTTCTTCTGCTGTTGGACGGGGACTTCATGGCCTGTTTCGATACACGTTAGGAAGCATGCGACGGTCGAAGGACCGTGTATTCGTACCGGACTGGAATTGCGACTCGGCGCCGCGCTGGGGTTTATGCGTCTCAGGTTCCATTATGATTAAATTTCACAAGTGAGTATTTCAAATCTGGTTCCAAGGGACTAATAAATGGATCTTCATGTATAGAGGGATCTGCAATCTTTAATAGGCACGAAGTAAAAATAATCTGAACAAACGCATGCTGGTTATAAGGCAGGCTGTTCTGGTCGTCAGTATGACGTCTGATACTCAAAGCTTGATGATGAAGTCAGTCATCATGCCAACCACCGCTGCGCAGTGTATTCCTGCTTTTTGCCATCTTTTGTTGACCTGGAAGCAATGAAGAGAGAGAGGTCTGTACATATTTGATGTGTTGCTGCTAGCATTGCTCTTAGAAGCGCACGGGATAGACCTTCATGGGGTTGAGTTATGACGTTCACTGCCACAGCTCTATCCTGAGCTTGAACCCCAATTCTCTTCGCTGGGCGATAGAATGGTTTGATAATCCACCAGAGCAACAATGCCTTACATCGCCGTTTAGTCCTCCCATCAACTCGAGCTCATCACGGCTAGCTCTTCTTTTACGACCCGCCGCGGAAGGGTACATTGGCCCCACTAGCTGAACACCAGAAGCTCAACAAATTTGGCGGCAAATCCAGAGCAAGTACCATCTACAGTAGAATACATTCAAAAAACTCGCAGTTTCACGTTCGACAAGCTTATTTACGAAAGCTTGCTAAGATCTGGCCGTAACCAACAGACCTCTTCTCCACCCACGAGCACATGGCCCGCGATCTGATGAAAAGGAAAGTCTCTCGAAGAGAGGAAAGTGCCAAAGAATACGCCGATCAATGACCCGAAAGCCATTGAACAAACTGTTCCGCCGCGATGTGCAATGCAGGGACCAATCTGTAATAGAGGCCATCTTGAGCGCCCCGATATTTCAGCAAGGTAAGTATGAAGAAGAAAAGAAGAAAAGTTTGAAAGAAGTCCGGGAAAGCGAGGATTAAATACCGCCGGTGGGGCAGAGTTTCTGGCGCTAATGGCAAGCGAGACTAATACGCGCTGTGATTGGATCTATTTTCTGAAGAAGGCATGTGACTCTCCTAGTCGGACTTTGGTGGTTCTGAACTATTATTGCTCATGCATGAATTCAGGAATTCCGGTGGAACTACCGTACTCCATAGTTCAATTCTACCATGGTTGTGCTAGTAATTCATGTCCGGATCCACGAATTAAAGTGGCAACGTTGCAGAGTTTAAATAGATCCATGGTACCAAACGTGGAAGTTTATTGTAAGGTCACGCACGCACTTAAACCTGTACTTCCCGCTTGTATTCTTATATATATTCTTATAGATTCAGTGGTAATATCCATAAAATTAGCAATGCATAAGCGATTATACCATCTAAAAACTTCCATGCCCGCACAGTGAAGCAACCATTGCCCAGAACCACCCGTCGCCCATGTAGCTGCCGACTGCAGTGAGTGGGTATGTATCCTGCATGGAAGTTGACGGGAGTACTTATTTAAGTGGCAATAATAGCAGGAATCTTACGGCACCAAGTACAGTTACCCCGAATGTTTGATACCCATCCGTATATTTTTCTACTATTAAACTGCCCTTGCGGGGACAAGAGCTACTAATTATGATGGGCGAGCGCCGCACACCACCAACCACGCCCCCCCAAACATACGCCGAGAGGTGAGAGGCATAGAGCTGGACGGAATGCAATAAAAATTGATGGTAACGAAGCCAATCAGCGCCTACGATGAGTCGCCGCCGCTGAGAGCTAGACATGCGTCCACCGCCAGGCCGACCCTAGTATCAATCAACCATGTTAGTCGTAATATGATATTTAAACGCTTGTCGGAGTCGGCCAGACTTACCTTCCCTCTTTCATCTTGACCACATCATCAATTACGTCACGGTCGAGGTTGGGGAACATATTTGAAAGCGTTTCAACGACGTTGTTATGCTCTGCGCTTTGTATCCGTCGAGCTTCGGCATCCTCGGCACTAGCCTGTCGGGCAGCAGCATCCTGAGCATCGAGCGCCCGTGATGGCGAGGGCTGTGCTCCACGAGAGCGGGATCGTTCGCCGGATCGCCGATCTTCACCACTGGCCCGAGGTGGTTGATATACGTTCGGGGTTAGCCGCCGTGAAATCCCAGGGTGCTGTGCTGAGGGAGGCTGGGCGGACTTTTCTGGTTGCAGGTCAGATTCATCCGAGAAGATCCTTCCTATGGTAGACAAAGGCTTTTGGATCGTTCGCAATAACCCGGATACAGGAGCATTGTCATCATCACGAGACTGTGAAGCGTCCCTTCGCGCAGAGTTGCGTGGTATATCACCAGATTTTCGGGCCGGACCCGGTGCACTGTCAGTAGATGCCCTTGACTCCGAGCCCTCAGATGCGCGATGCTGTTCAGCAATTGCAGATACGGCAGCTTCAACGTTTCGTTCGAACTCTTCATCGCTCACAGTGAGGCTTGTTCGGTCCAGCGTTTCAACGAATTGTATGGCTCCGGACTGAGACGATGCTTGTCAGCTTGGTTTATTGGGGTTGTTTCCATAGTCGAGACTCACCAGGGATGATAGGTAATACCCCGCTTCTCCTCCAAGCTTCTCCTGGTTACGAAATCGGAGAATGTACTGTATGTTGGACACCAAATGTTCGGGGTTGGCTTGCAAAACAACGTAAATCAGGAGAGGCACGAACGAATCCGCCGAGGTATCCGATTTCTTTGCATTCCGAAGTAAGCCTTCCCGTTAATAGATTAGCTGCGGACAGTACAGTGGCTTGAGAGAGACTTACCGAATATAACCTTGCAGCAGTTTAGGATACAAATGACTTTGTCACGAGGTGCTCGATACCCGTTAAGTTTCAACAATTCTACAGAGAGTCAGTAAGAACTATGCTGAACTTGTGATATTGACTCACCCTGTTGAGCAAGGGTCAAGAATCGACGACCTTGCGAGCTCACTGGCGCAATATCGAGGTGCTCCTCCTTGACCCAGCTGTAGATCCGCATTTTCTGCGCCAAAACCTCATCCCGCTCGACATCTTCCTGGTGTTGGCCCCGTCTCCAGGGCCCATGTAGTCTTTCCATCTCGCGTCGCTTGCTTCTGCTCGCACTCCGCGGAATCGAAGGGGGACCAGGGATAGCGGGCGAGAACGTCTGGGAATAAAGCCGGTTCATCACGAGTTTCTCCATGCCTTCTTTGGCGTTATCAAATTCACTATCTGACACACCTCGCCATACATCACAGATGGCCATCTTATTGGTAATGAAAGCTAGAAAGTCACTGATTATTTTGACTTGCTCATGAACCATCCACTGTCGCTTTCCAAACTCGTGTAGGAATGAACGCAGAAACTTGGCGACAGGATCGGCAGTGCGGTGTCGTAACTGTTCGAGGAAACGGTGAAAGTCGAATGGCTGATCAGGTTCGGGTTCAGGGGGTGGAGGAATGGTTGAAGTTGAGGAACGTCGAGTCAATGTAAACTCCTCGGCAGTGGAGTTTCTATGAATGTTATTGGCAATGGACGAGGGCTGCTTCTCGAGAGAAGGCGAAGCTCCCGCTAGGGCCTTGGGGGCCTGCTGGCTGATTCCCTTGGCCATTCCGTGATCTAAGCTGGATTTCCTAGGCGGGAAATGGCCTTGACCTCCAAGAAACTGCTCAGCGAGTTCCATTCGAGGTGACATGATTTGCTCCTCAGTCCCGTCGTGAGTGGCTCCCGCAAACTGTCCCATGATGGTTTGGATCTCTGGCTGAGAGTCATCATCTTTAGCGCGCCCCTTACCATTATCTGTTTTCTTCGCATCGCTATTTGGCACATCTGGCAGCTCTTTCTCTGTCCACTCGGCAGTACCGGTACGGCTGACATATGACTCGTCTTTTTCTGGTGGAGGAGGTGGAGTTGCGCTTGTGTCCGATGCGGGTGCCTGCTCTGCTTTGTCGCTCGATATCGAGAGGGCTCCTATTTGCTCTGAGGGAGCGGCTTCTTGGATAGAAGTAGTCGGAGGATCCATGGTGGGCATATCGGGCAGCGCTTGTGTTGTTTCTTCTGATGTACACTGAGTCCCTTCTTTTGTTTCCTTTAATGCAACGCTTCCAGTCTTATGTGCCTGGGTTGAGGACTCATTCTGCACCTGTACTGCTGTTGATTCGAGGCCAGCCGACGTCACTTGCCGCTCAGCCTTGTCCCCCTCATTGGGCTTCTGTGATCGAGTCTCCCCCAGTGCGTTGGGAGTCGAGTGGCCCGGGGCACCTGAAGCGGACATAAGATATTTGCATTAATCGGTGGAGAAAATGCGAAACAGAGTCGTCGGCGAAGTTGCGCTTAAGCAGCGGTATGGATCATGTTGCGGGGAAACTATTTTGGACAAACTCTCGCAGGCCCGGGCCTGTTCGCGGCGCTATATAGAAACGGTGAGGTTCGTATTCGATTAGTATAAATCGCACTGATCTAGGGAGCCCACGAAATGTTCAAGTCGAGTCTGCGTCAAGAATGGAGCTGTTGAAAGACCAATTGCTGAGACTCGATCACCATCAGAATCGGGGGGCGGGATCATTGTTCCCCCGACGTCCGGCCTGCTTGGTCGAAATTATCGACCTTCATCCACGGTTCCTCCCTTTTTTCAAGCCGCAGCGATTTAGTCCGTTCAGAAGCCAGGGATAAGGCAGCATGTGCGGAATCTTCTTCTCGTTGACTGCGGCCGAGAACCCTGTGCTTCTTGACAAAAACCTTCGCTATCTGTTGACTAAACGAGGGCCAGATGAGGGCTCATACAGCGTTGGCGTGAGGGGCGCGAGGCTCAATCTGTTCAACCATGAGGGCAGTGCTCGAATATGGCTATCTTTTGCAAGCACTGTTTTGTCTATGAGAGGAGGCGATGTTGTTCGCCAGCCACTGACCGACAGCGGCAAAACTGGGTCTATACTTGCCTGGAACGGAGACGCTTGGAAGATCGCTGGCCAGCCTTTCCCAGAAAAGAACGATACAGAGATTGTCTTCAAACATCTACTGCAAGCCACTACACAGGATTATCTTTCTGAGGACTATGGTGGAGTTCCTGACTCCACACAGCGCGTAACGGAAGCTATCAGCAAAATTACCGGGCCCTTTGCCTTTGTCTTCTACGACGCCGTCAATTTTAAATTATACTTTGGGAGAGACTGTCTTGGAAGACGATCATTACTTTGGGGCCTCGATGAGGCCGGAAGTCTCAAGATCTGTAGCCTCTGCGATGGATCTTCGCCTTCTTCATATTTCCAGGAGGTGGAGGCTGACGGTATATACATGGTCGAATTTGAAGATGACCAGGACGCGGCGCTGAGAATAAGTTCGGCCGATGAACCCATTCGTTTCGATGTTAAGAACATACAGAGAATACCGTGGAGCCACGAGGTTTTACCAACATACCATATGGTACGACTTCGTACATAGCTAAAGTGTCAGAGTACTGATTAGGCCTACAGTTAAGTCCCATTCCTCCAATGAATAAGTCAACGCCGGAGGAAACGCCTATACCGCTAACTACTGCATCGTCTATTCTCAGGGAGTTGGAACACAGACTCCGGCAGTCGCTCGCACTGAGGATCCAGAACGTCCGCCCGCCGCCATTTGCGGGAAATACCCATGTGAAGGTCGCCGTACTCTTCTCCGGCGGCCTGGACTGCACCCTACTCGCAAGGCTTGCGCACGATATCCTACCTGCCGGAGAGTCCATTGACCTGCTCAATGTCGCATTTGAGAATCCCCGAGTCGTAGCCGCTGCAACTAAGGGGTCCGAGTCCTCATCTACTTCTGCGTACGAAAGCTGCCCCGACCGTCTTACTGGACGAGCAGCTTTTGCGGAACTGCGTCGCGTCTGTCCCACTCGCAACTGGCGTTTTGTTGCGATTGATATTCCGTATGTTGTGACTGTGTCACACCGCGACACTATCAAGCGCTTGATGCGGCCGCACAACACCGAGATGGATCTCTCTATCGCGTGTGCATTGTACTTCGCTGCTCGCGGCCAGGGCACAGCGATCGAGAGTCAGCGCGCGGATGCGAAGCCATATCCATACAAAACCCCGGCGCGAGTGCTCCTTTCCGGTCTTGGGGCCGACGAGCTATTCGCAGGCTACGCAAGACATAGCATGGCATTTGCGCGTAGTGGCTTCGAAGGCCTCATTGACGAAATTGATCTCGATGTTAGCCGGCTGGGAAAACGCAACCTGGGCCGTGACAACCGCGTAATCGCACACTGGGGCCGCGAAGCGCGCTTTCCGTTCCTAGACGAAGATTTCGTCGCCTGGGTAGTGCAAACGCCGGTATGGGAGAAATGCGGCTTCGGTGTACCGGAATGTCCATCGATAGATACTGGCATTGACCCCGAAAAGAAGGCACTTCGTCTCCTTGCCCTCAATTTGGGTCTAGCAAGCGTCGCCCGCGAAAAGAAACGAGCTATTCAGTTCGGATCAAGGACAGCGAAGATGGAAAAGGGAAAGACCAAGGGGACAGATGCTTTAATCTAGCCCGTTAAATAATCCAGTTTCACCCCCTTCCACCCACCCTACTCCACTCCTCCTGGATGTATTTATGGCATCTATCAAAATGTGGACAGCAATGATGACAAACTCGGATCAGATACTTCTGAGACCGGCCCTTCAATCTTCTCTCGTCTACATCAGTCTGCGAGTGGACGAGCTCATACATCTATCCTTCTCGAGGCCGATAGTGACTGCAACCGCCTCTTCTGAGAGCGCTGGTACTTCTTATCGGGGTTCGCAGGGCAGAAGAATGAGGTTGGATCAAGCGCGTGAAGGACTAGATGGGCCTGAGGGTGCGAAGAGGCTTTACCTTACCACAGGGTATGGCAGGTCTATGAGGTGCATTAGAAAGGCAAGTCTGAGCTGTTCCAATCTGACAATGGTTTGGACTGAAGAAAAGAACCCCGAGTGTATGATGTCCGTGTACATAGTCGACTAGTACCAAATATATAGCAATGAGTTATGCCATGTATCCAACTACCAAGCAAGATCTATTGCGAGTCGGTTACTCAATAACCTCAAATGCTCCCCGGGGAAAGTAACTGCTCTACAGAGATTCACATATCGACCAGTGTAAACGACTAGTTGTGCTAGGCGAGATACCATAGAAAGAGAAGAGCGATACATAGCTGGAGGGGCAAGCTGGAGGGGCAAGCATCGACCATTCTAGGTCTGAGGCCTGGGCACCTGCCACGCCGGAGATAGTAATGGGGGATGTGTGCAGTGTGGACACCGGATGCTTGGTCCTAAGATTAACACGTCATGAGGCTTATGAGGCTCTTTCGAAGTGGCATTGCTGTTGTCGGATCCACTGGGCCACTGATGCAGCGGGATGGAGTTGTTGCATCGGGCGCATTGCATATCCTCACCTGTGCATGCCATTGATTCGCCGAGATCGCTGTGGCATTGCAAAGCGCGGAAGGATTTGTCGCAAATTCAGATGGCACGAAACGTGCATGGTTGACTAGATACCGGACACCATGAATATCCTTGGCATAACCTAATGGTTCCTGTTCTACAGCCTGACTCCAGAATTACTAAGTTTATCAGTCACGGAGTAGAGATATGAGAAAGGAATGAGCGAGTGACAGTTTGATTAACTGGGAGGCAATTTGAGACAAATTATTAAGCGAGTAAAGAGTAAGCAAAACAAAGGCCACGAGTCAATCCCTTCTGCGGGAGACATCAGAACCGGCCAACAGAAGAAAAACATTAATAGAAACAAGGAACCATGAGCTCATGGACCTGATTGAACTTTTGTCCACCGGAAGTGCAATACCAGGTGTCATATAATGTGACAGACTGGGGTACTTCCGACACTCAGGACGAGAGGCCCTACGCCCCCATCCACAACATATCCCACAACTGTCAACAGCATCATAAAACACAAAACACAATCATCAGAGTGCACATAGTCATATCGGTTGGAAACACTTTTGGTTTGGATTTAGCAACCCCGGCTCTGGGCCATGGTCTTCCAATATTCGGCAGAACGCTTCGCGTCCGCGAGATCCTGCTGGAGCTCCTGGATACGGCGCTCCATATCTTCTTGTCGCTCGAGTTTCTTCGCACGAGACTTACGCGCAGCCTCAGTGTTTCGAGCACGCTTCACTGCAGCGGGGTCTCTCTCATCATACTTAATAGGGGCGAGAGGCTTGCGCTGGCGTGCATTGACGCCAGCGACAGTGGAGTGCTTGGTTGCAGATCCACGAACAACAGGAGAGTGACTAGGAGACGAGACAGACTTGACGACAGGCGAAGCAGAAGGCTCAGGCTCAACTTCTTGACTCAAAGAAGCTGCAATTTCCAAAGCCGCGGGATCGAAAGACATAGGCAATTCTTCCGGGAAAAGTGATCCCCACTGCTCATGACCAGAGCTAAGATCCATGCTTTCGAACAGAGGAGAAGTGTCTCCGCTCCAAGACGGGGACTCAAGCAGGGGTGTGCTAAGATCAGTGCATGACGCAGACGGAGGTGCCGAGCTGTCCATCATCAAATCCTTGGGAGAGACTGTGCCTTCTGGCACAACTCCATCTTTCGACGCCACCAAACCTGTGGGAATCACATGGGGCGAGAACATGGCGGCGTCGGCGAAAGAAAACTCGTCGCCAAGCTGATCAGAAGGCAAGTTGAAGAGGTCTGAAGTGCATATGTTAGTAAGGAGATGAACGTGTTCAACGCAATGAGACCGAAGCTCACCTAGAGCCATATTGGGGGTAGACAAGTTGCGACGGTGATTGACTAGGTGCATGTACTGGTTTTGAGTAGGCGAATTTGTGGTGCTGTTATTGAAAAAGGGGACGGGTGGACGATAATTGACAGTGGTTGTTGAATTCGGAGCCGCAGGAGCAGAATTCGTAGCTGCGAACCAACGCAGAAGGTGCTTCTGGTTGGAGGGACTAGACCGAGGAGTAGTAGACAGAGGACACCCGGCAGACTGTGGAACAAGTCTGTTCAACCGAGAAACCTGAACTGGAGAGCTTGCAAACTGCTGTTGCAAGTTGACAGAGTGACGACGCGAAGGATGTCCGGGATGGACGTTGGACCGTTGATAGGCGGCGGCGTATTGTCTAGGGGCAGTACTCAGGTGTGCTGAGGCGCGCAAGTCCCTGGGTTGAGGCTGGGGATAGAGCACAAAGTCCTCTTGCTGAGAGCTCGAACTGTTGCTGACGATCGGGTTGTTGTTGGAATCCGGATTCTGAGCCAAGGGCTGCTGGGGCGGGGGCGTAGGAGGCCATGTTTGCTGATGGTTATCCGTGGTGAACGACTGAAAGTCGAACGTGGTGAGAGTGGTTGGGAAAGAACTTGAGCTACGCGAAGCGAGGCTGAAGTTCAGAGGTCCTGGGACAGGAGACTCTGAAGTGGTGGTAATAATGGAGGGGGGAGTTGAAAACGTAGTCCTTTGCGGATCTATGATGTCTGTCTCGGCTGAGAAAGACGAGCTGCTAGCGGGGGGCGCGCTTAACAGTCCATTTTGAAATGGACTATAACGAGAAAACTGTTTAGACTGAGATGATATGGTGACTGAGATAAAGATGAACTAGGTGGTTGTGTTGTGGGTTGAAAGCTGTGTTAGGTGAAAGATCAGGGAAGATAAAGAGGAGGAGAGAGAGAAAGAAAAAGGGAAAATGACCCAGGCAGCGAAGGATTTAATAATGTGCGCTGGGTCTTCCCTTGCCTCTGCACCAATCAAAGGTGCCTGGGCCTTGCCCCGCTGCGCTAATTAAAAAGGGTTTAGTCTAATTTCTGTGTGAGTCATAGCACCATTCTGACTTTCAATTGGCGAGAATGCCGGCACTGAGACCCACTCAGACTCCCCAGGCACTCAAAAATCACGCTCGATCCCGTCCTCTTTGTCCTTTTGATGACAAACTCTCGCTGCCTGCCATGCCTGGGGCTCGTACTCGCCTCGACTCCTTGACGTCTTTCTTGCAATTGACCAACCAGAGTTCCATGTCAGATAGTCCGGAGTAGTCAACAATTTCACAGCCTCCTCAGGCTCCCACGGAATGCTTCTCCGTTGCAGCAAGGGTGAGACACGAGGAGGCTCAGCCCCAATCACCCTCTCCACGCAATTCCTTCAAATGAACTAGACAACTACGGCGCTCCTTGAGAAGGCCACTTTGAAGTCTGCGGACGACGCTGCCTTGGAAAAGCGTCCTATTAAAACTTCCCAACTCCAGAAACGAAACGGACAGGGTAAAAAGAAATAATCCATTCTCAGCCGGCTTGTGAATGTCCACGGTGTGGAGATCACTTGCCCGTTTAGTTCCCCGCCATGTTCCGCTATCCTGTTTGGCGTCGCCGAAGGGCGTGCAAGTGCATACCAAAGTTCAATTATCGAGTCCACAGCCGGAGATTTCCGCCGACAAGCAACGGCTGTTCATCTGACTTCTGACGGAAATTTACGTTGCGCCAATTGCCTCGGATTGATTGGACACGGCTCCTGAAGAATGAAATTCCAGTTCTTGGTCATCTGGAATGTCGAATTGACAGGCACTCCGTAAATACCTCGAGTTGCCATCTCTCTAGGTACAAATATAACGAGAGCCTGCTTCTTTATGGCTTTATCAAGCTTATCGTCGATTTTATGGCGATGCTAGGAACCATTTAATTTATTATTTTGCAACTGTTTCCTTACTGGGCGTTTTTAGGATGCTCCCCATCCACATGATATGTCAGTTCAAGCACTATAGTACCCCACGGATGCTCAGGTAGAGTTCATGCAATAGAGAGTTCCTGTAAACTAATCATTTGGCCATGTCCAGCAGCAGGTTTTAACCAGGTTTAAAGATGTTTATCCGGTCTTGTAGACGGCTCTCTTCGGAAGACATCGCTCTGAAGTACTACTTTAAGTAGTTACTTGGTCGCTCACTTGTGGCCGGCTTGAGCACTTGCTTGGTGCCGTGGACTGTTAACCACGTTAGACAAAGGCCCAGTCGGTGCTAACATGGGTGCCTGGTTTCTTAGTTCAGGAGGTCATGAACTATCTTGCTCATTTACAAGACGTGCTGTGTTACAGAGTTATTACGAGCTAAACATGAGGGCCACCTTATAGATGTGTTGATTACAAGGGGGGCATCCTATGCCCTGAGAAATTTGAACACCCACTACCAACACCAGCCCCGGAGCCCCCCTTGGAATTGTGAGATGGCTGCCACAATCAGCTCCCTGGTGAGGTCAGCATCTTCACCCCAGGATTCACGAATCCATGACCAGCGAGGCTCCGTTGCAAGATCCACATCGGAAAGCAGTGCAGAAACCAATAGCAAGGTAAATTCCGCGCGTAATTGTAGCGAATGTTTTGATTAGGTTGGCATCGCGCAGGAAAGCAATTCCCAGGATCCTAGGCCACTGCGAGAAGGTGCTGCTGCAGACTGATTTGGGATCACCGTTGTCGAAGGTGCTATTAAGGCCCTGATAGAATTGAACCTGAAACATCTGGGGAGCCTTCCGTTTGAATGTCATGCGGCTAACGGCGTACTCGACCCTCTTATCCATGGAATATGGTGAGTTTTTGCTGATAGGAAGTGCCCGCCCGTGCCTTGTTGTGCCTGCTTAGCCCAGCACGTTGGATAAGGGTAGGATTGTAGGGTTGATAGCCCTGAGAGCGCCATAGTGACAGCAACTGCGCCCATGGCTTATATGTCCGTTCTTATATTCTTTTCCTCAAGCATTCGCGTGGCGCAACAACATTAGTAGAGTCCAAGTTTCCCGAACCGTACCTGCCAAACTCTCTCCACTCTTGCATTTCAGTTAGGCGTTTCTAAGCAGATATTTCGGAGATCCCGATCAGGAGGGAAAGAGCTCGCTAGGGCTGTAATCGCACGAGCCACTAAGTAATCTCGCAGTGATGCTCCCAGACATCATCCCTCGACTCATCCGCATCCGCGATACATATGACGTGTGAGAGTCCAGACACAGGCTGCAACTGGACTTGAAGGTTGACCATAGCGACGTCGAAATGCCCACGCCGACGCCGATATCTGTCAATTGTTCTCCCTCCACCCACCCTTGCGTATCCTAGGCCTAGGTACTCTGGTATGCTCGTCTGGGGCCCAGTCGCTAAATTCCAGGGTATATGAGTCGAGAGCCGACCTGTCAAAAATACATAGTTAGGCTATGCACATGGGATGGAAGCAAGCCATCATGATTTATGTGATGAATCCACTTTTAGGTTGGGGTGTGGTGATCTAGCAAGCTTGACACGAGACGGGTGTTAAGGGAAAGATATACAGCTCTTAACTACATATTTAGCATGGAGAGCAGAATAAAGCTGGATCTGGGCTTTAACCCGGTTTACTGAAGTAGTTCATTTCCAGATACTTCTTCCCTTAGCCATGAACTCTCATCGCAGGACCTAACTAGATTACTCAGCATCGGAAAATATTCCCATGAGGCATTGGGAGCCGGGACGTTGGAGCTAGGAGCCTCAGACGAAGTCGGAACTAGTGCCCCGCATGATATTAGGCTGAGTGTATACTGTCCGAATATGAATACTATAAAAAGTGCATTGATTCTATTAGATATTACCTAAGTTGTGCCAAACCAACATGTTAAACACACGGTCAATGATGGGGTCAATTTGAGTGGAGTCGGAGATCCAAAGGAAACAGATTCACAAGCCATCCAACAGGCAATTAAAGACCCTTCCTTCACCGGGTATCAAGACGGGCGCATCAACAGGACACGGCAATCAACCCACAAAAACACGGCAATAACAGCAAATGGTATCAATCTAGTTGGACGGTGCAGAGCATGACCTCACAGACAAAAAGGGGGTATCCCTGCGAGGTCGGATATCATAAACGAGTGAACTGTGGCGCCTGATGCTACGAACATCACGATGCTCACTGAAAATCGACCGTCAAAGCAGAGGGTATCATTGACGCTCCATCCCAAGTAGGCAACCCCCTGAAAGACGGGGGGAAGACGAGAGGAGTGACAGTGGCGACATTAAGCTAGAGAAATCTCGGCGCTTCGAGTACCGACTAAACATAGTGCGAGAAACTTTTTTTGTTTGTTTTCGTTTTCTTTGTCCTTTTTCATCTTAAGAGACGGCGGGTATTAATCACTGAGCAGGAGTATCGGAAAACACAAAGCGCTGATCCCACCATTTCTCAAATTCGACTGGCCTTTGCGGAGTTCATGCGGCAGCCTGAACAGGAGTGGAGGTGGAGGCAACGACGGGCTTGGCCTCCTCAGTAGCAGGAGCGTCAGCGGGCTTGGAGCTCTCCTCGTCGGGAGTGGCCTCAGCAACGGCCTCGACATTGTCAGCCTTGGTCTCGGGGTCAGTGGTAGCGGGCTCCTTGGTCTCAGGCTTCACAGCCTTGCTGGGCTTGCGGAAAAGGCCACCAAGCTTGTTGCCCTTGGGCTTAGCCTCGGTCTCAGCGGTCTCGGTGTCAGAGTCACCCTTCTTCTTGCCGAAGGCGAAGAAGGAGGTACGGCGCTTGTCCTTGGTGGCAGCAGCAGGAGACTCGGCGGCAGGGGACTCAGGAGCCGCCTCCTTAGCAGCCTCGACCTCGGGAGCAGCAGTCACGGTCTCAGGTTCAATGGGCTTGGCAGCCTCCTCTACGGGGTTGTCGAGCTGAGGAGCAGTGCTAGCAACAGCAGTGGTCTCGGTGGGAGCAGCCGCCTCCTTTTCGGTCTTCTCATGGGAAGGGCTGGTGACCTTTTGGAAGAAGTTACCGAAGATGGAGCTGCGTTTGGTCTTGGCGGGAGCGACAGGCTCAGCCTCCTCCTTCTTCTCCTCTTCCTTCTTCTCCTCGGCCTCAGCAGGAGCGGCGACGGGAGTCTCAGTAGCAGGGGTCTCGACAGCAGGGACGGCCTCAGCGGCAGGAGCCTCGGCGGCGGGAGTCTCAGCAGCGGGCTGAGTCTCCTCGGCCTTGGTCTCCTCCTTCTTCTCTTCGACCTCCTCCTTCTTGCCGAGCAGCGTTCCGAAAATGGATGTCCTCTTGCGGGAGCGAGAACGGCTCTTGGCGTCCTTGTCCTTGGTCTCCTCAACAGGAGCAGCAGCAGCGGGGGCTTCCTCCTCCTTCTTGGCCTCTTCCTCCTTAGCCTCCTCCTTGGGCTCTGCCTTCTTGGGGGCCTCAACGAGGACGGGCTTGGTCAGCTTCTCAAGCTCAGCCTTGTAGGATTCACTGGAGGTGATGGTTTCCTTCTCAGCCTTGGCCTCGGTGGACTTAGTCTCAAGGGCGGCAATCCAGCTGTCGCGCTCGGCGCCGTTGGAAGCCTGGAAGGTGTGCTTGTGGCCGGTCAACTTGAACTGGAACTCATTTGAGCCCTCCTTCGTGATATCAGAAATATCCGCCTTATCATATGTTAGTCTCTATCCCGCAACCAGCATAGTCTGTTTGAATACTTACAAGGCTGATTATTCCGGCGGGAGTAGCTTTGTCCTCAGCGCGCTTGGTGAAGAACAGAAGACCCTTGCCGGTCTGGCTAGCCCAGGCGACGATGGGGTTGGCGACAGCAGGCTTCTCATTAGCACGGTAGACAGAGAGCTGCTTGGCCTCAATGGCCTCGTCGTTAAAGTAGAAGAAGCGCTTGGCGAAGCGGAGGCTCCTGTGAGCGGCTTCTGTTAGAATTTCGCCATATTTCGTACGCATTACGGAATCTTACTTGACAAGTCCAGGAGCCTTGTAACCAAGCGTGCCCTCAGAGGCGGGGGTCACTTCCTTAGCCTCCTCAGCCGGGGTGTCGACCTTGGTCTCCTCAGCAGCAGCTGCGGGGGTCTCAGCAGCGGGTTCCTTGGGGGCTTCAGCAGGAGCTTCGGCGGCAGGGGTCTCGGTGGCAGGAGCCTCAGTAGCAGGAGCAGCGGGGGTTTCGGTGGCAGCGGCGGGAGCAGCCACTGGGGTCTCCTCGACGGGCTTCTGGCTCTCAGACATGGTGTTAATGGTAAATTAGAGAAGTAATTATAAGAGGGTATAGATGAGATTAAATAAGTCGTAGAGAAGCAGAAGGAAGCTTCGTAAATAGAGGTCACGTCGAGCTGGGTATCTCAAGGGGGGTATCTCAACAGAAAGAAACAGGAGCAACCTCAGCGCAAGGCCAGAAGAGCTCGGGTATCACAACGAAGGGGACAAAGGTGGATTGGGGAATCTGGTTGCAGGAATGGGATGAAGAAGAGAAAGAGAAGAAGAGAAGAAGAGGAGAGAAGAGGGAAGAAAAAGCAGGAGGCAGCGAGAGCAGGGGCTGGCAAAAGGAGCCAAAGGCACGAAAGGAGGGTCCCCCGAAGACTCAGTCGTCAAAGGAGGGTGGGCAGGTCGCCCAATCAGGAAAGGAGCTGCAGGGCGGCGCTACTATAACAACACTAAAAGAAGGAGTTTTTTGGGTTAATTTGGGCTTTTATGGAGGCCTAGGAACCTAAACATGCACGCCTCTGGTTACTGGCAACTAGTCTCAGGCCTGAAACTCGGAGTGGTTGGGCTCACGACGCACAGAGCAAAAAAGGAACAAGATCGCGCACTGGATTGGATGAGTCGCAGGCGAAAGAGTGGGAAAAAAAAAATTGTGTACGGAGGAGACAAACTTTTTGTTGTAGTAGTGTTTCTCGAGCTAGCGCCAGCAGGTAGCTTGAGTCTTGACCCCCCGACCCAGCCTGAGCTCCTAGACTACCGGCCATGCAGCTTAACGGTCTAGTTCTGGCCCTTAATTACCTAATTTTACCTCCCGAGCTCCAGGACTCGCGCGCAACTAACATGAAACTGCTGCAAATTGAGGAATCTGGGCTGAATAACACGATCGGAAGCTGGAGGATGATAAAAGCGCCTCATCAGGACATCTGGCGGCCATGGCACGAGTTTGATAGGAATGTTGAGAGAGTCAGGTGTTCCGTGGTCGAGTGGATCCAGCCACGGATTTCGGTTGGGATCCATCCTTCATCCCTGTTAGTTACACGATCAGTGCTTTCATTCCATCTCGACACCGACAGACTCTGATTCTCATGATTATTCTGTATTTGCTTGTCTCCAGACTCTGAACTTTGCTGTCTAGCTTGTAGGAGCTTACTGCTGCTCTACCCATAGTACTCGTCTTGAAATAGAGTCGTGTGTGGCACGGCAGACAGCGATAAACCGCGAAAGTTTGCGAGTCGCATGGCGCCCATGGTTCCAGAGATTCTAGCTCGCACCAACCACAATAGGCAGTTAGCTTTGTTCCTTGGAACCTGCAACAAGAGCCAGGAGAAAACCGCGCCATCGCGACAATCGCTGGATTATTAGATAATCTGGCGTATCATCAGCTGAATCAGCTCCAGGGACCATGAGCCGTGAGCGACTCTTGTCTCTTGTCCACGCGACTCGAAACACCCCATGACTGCCAGCAGGCCTGCCATTCGGCCAACCAGCTGGCAAAGACACCCTCCATGAGCATGTCGTTATTCTCTCAAACAGCACAAACTCATGACCCCTCAGATATTGCATGGTTGTGGTATACCTAAATTCAGAGTCATCACTGCCCCACATTTGCAGGTTATCCCAGCCCTACAACAATAATCATCACATCACCTGAGCCGTGACACCTTCTGGGCCCTTTTGCCTTCACTGTTCTGCAGAGACATGAGCAAGATGATTCAGGACCCGTAATAACCGCATTGTCTGGTCATCTCTTGTCCTGCTCAACTCGAAACCTGCAAATAGTGCATTGTTTCGGATCCACCCCCTTTTCACCGTCTCGTTTCCCATCTCTCAATGGCGATGACCGCCGACCAATCAAACCCTCGTCGATCTGATGATCCTCTTTGAGCCGTCTCCCAATGTCCATCAGTTCCCGAGTCTCGTTCTCTTGCTCGACGATACTCTCACCGTCGGAAATTTTCGCTACTCGTCCGCCGTCTCTCCCGGACTCTCCTCATCATCCTTTGATCAACTCATGCTCTCTCAGGCAAGGTCCACATTTTGGAGACAGTCGAGGCCCCGTGCTGCGCGCACAAAGTCCTGTACTCCGCAGTCTGCACGGTGTACACGGAGTACAGAACCATATCCATATCCCGCCCATCCATCTCTCATCTCATGTAGATAACCGTTATCCCCTCTGCAGGTGACAACGAACAAATTGCAAACCTCAAGAACAGCAGTTCCTTGCACAATCGCGGAATTCAAAACCGGACGCTGACCGCTGAATTTCTCGTCCAGACGGCACATATCCTGACCCCCCCTCACCTCTGTTGTAAGGATCGTCATGACAGGTGCAGGACAAGACTCGTATCACTTTATCCGAGCCCTCGCTCTCCACTCGCCGGCCGGCCTCCTGCAGCCCGTCGCCTGCAGCTCTGCATCATGGATGATGCGTCAGTTAACCCCTCACTCGTCTCATCCTCAGTAGTCCGTCGTCACAACTCAAGACACAGTAGCAGTCATCGCCAATTCCAGCCATCTTCCCCTGTTAATTAACCTCATTTCTTCCGTCGGCATTGCCAGGCCCAACCACACCACGACAACCACCGGCGTTGCTCATCCCGACGAACTGCCGAACCAACCCCAAAATCGCAAAAATGCTAAGATTCCCAAATTAATCAATGTAAACTAGCCAGGTTAAGAACAACACTATTTAATCACCATAAATAATCCTAAACAGACCTCATGCATGATCTCCAGAGCATATACGGAGTATGTACGGGCAAATCACGAATACGGCGCAGCCTATATGATCCTCGCCGAGCGCACGCAGCACACCAGCCGAACAAGGCAGAGAGGCACGCCGCCCAACACGCAGAAGGCTGCCCGCAGCGCGCCCTCGATCCTTATCAATCAAGCTTGTGGGCAGGCTGCAGCAGACTCGTCGCCCTTGCGTCCTACGTAGCGGCCTTTCGCTCTCGAATACTTCCTGAGTCACCTAAGATAATCAATATGAACCCCTCTTCTTTGCGTAACCGAGATCCTGTTATTATTGTGACTAGCACTGGTTGCCACAGCGGTTATGTTATACCGCATCGAAATCTCACGATGCTATTGCCTCTTCAGCAAGGTAACGAATCATCTGCGGTCGCGATGACTCTTTTTGATTCCCCGAATTTAAGTTCCTATAGTCTGTATATAACTCGGTTAACTAGCGATTCCGCTTTGTTACAACTTACTTGCGCCCCAAATTAGGTTCAATATTTGAACAACCCTAGTAACCGTACTGACCAGATATCTTGGGTATCAGGTTTTCGAAAGCTCAAGTATGTGTGGTTTTTGACTGAGTAACATTTAATTTGGTTATTTGCATCGTCTTATCGTTGAACAAGGTGGATCCAAAACTACCTCCTAAGGTTATGAAAAAGGTCGGGGACTTTCAGCCAGGGTTAGACAATAGAATGTTGAAGTTCATCAACAACGACGAAACAACACGCTGACTACCGCCGAAGTGTCTTTACAGCATAAATAACTGAACCGGAAGCAAAAGCTCGCAATATGCCACATCATGCCGCCATCGTAAGAACATAACTAGGACTGGGTCAGTAGCTGCATACTATACAGTAATTATCAGAGAAACAATGGAGTACTCACGAAGTAATGCTGTCCATCCGTTCCGTCGTCAACTTCAAACTGACCGTTAACAGTTCACGCGCAACATCCGGCTCTCGTTCCCGAAGCGCCTTCCAATTCTCCGCGTTAAGGCTCCACGTCACGCAATCCTGTTCAGCTTTGACCGTCGCCGTCCGCCGCGTCTCGCTGAAAAACGGCAGCTCCCCGCAGGGACGTCCAGCGACAATGAGTTCAAAGTACCGGCCTTGAGGTAACTCGTACTCTGCACGGAGCATTCCTGACTCGAGGAGGTAGAACGCGTTGGGGACATCACCCTCTTGGAAGAGGGTAGTGCCTCTAGGGTAGGTCTCGCGAACAAAATAATGGCATGCTGGAAACCAAAAGTCTTCGTTCTGCGGGGTGAGTCCTTGAAAGGTCTGGAGAAGTAGGGGCAGCGGTTGGCGCATAGCAGACCAGGCCGCAGGAATGATGACTGCTGTTTCATCTTCGCTGAGTGTGGTTGTAGCCGCTCGTTGAAGATACTGATGGCGAGGGGAGCCCACGATTCCCTCTGCTGACCCGGGCTGGTGCTGAGATACGGGTACCTCCAGGCTATGCGAGGTGGACGTCCTCTGTATCAAGGCTTCCCGATGGCTATAAAAGACATTGAGATAGTCGTTCTCACAATACTCCAGAGCCGAATTCAGGTCTTCAAACAGTCGAACGCCGAGCTCCGCCTCGAAGAGACCTACATTCTGAAGGCTTTTCCCGACGTCCCCTTCAACGTCAAGACCAGAAAGGGTCATTTGCACATTCCGTTTCTTTAGAATACGGTTGATGCGGGTGAACGCCTCCGCCGCTGAAAAGTCGATACCATACACCCGCGATAGATCTAAAATGATGAACCTTATCGGGAGCCGACTAAATGCGTCCTCCTCAATGAGTCCTCGCATAGTGTTTTCGACATCCACAATTGTCCCAAAGAACAAATAGCCACCGATTTTGAGGATTAACGTTTGCCGTCCGGCCTCTTGGAGGTAACGGTGCTGAATTGGGGGCCTGCGAACGGTTGAACCAGCAATTTTGCCGGAGTAAGTTGCGCGAATGGCAGATTTCCGTGATGTTTGGACGACAAAAGTCAAACAGGCGAGGATGATACCGACGAGGATACCGGCTACAAAGTCCCAGACACCCATAGTTGCGACAATGATGACAACCTACAACGTTAGATAGAGTCCAGTGGGCACGGCAGAAAAGGCTTACCGTCAAGTATTCGTGTCGATGTAGTTTCCCCCACGTATCCACAAGGGCCTCCTCCATCAACTCAATTCCCAGTAGAAAAATCAGAGCTCCAACAACCATGACGGGAATGAAGCCAACAATCACAGGGCCGACTAGCATGATTCCCGCAGTAGCACCTGCAAGCATTACACCGGCGAGGCGGGAATTACCACCACTGTCGATGAAAAGCAAGCTGTTAGTATATACAAGGTAATTCTAGTGATTGGTCAGCGAAGACTTTCTACCAAAACCGGTCTGTAATCATACCTGGATACTGCCCGCAAACCCAGAAAGCGCGTTTGTGACCCCGTGAGCTATTAACTCGCGGTCGACATTTAGATTATCTTCACCGGTCGAGATGCCTAGAGCTGGAACATTGATGGGAACATGGAGGATTCCGAAAAATGTGAGCGCGAACATTGCTGGAATGGTATCGACAAATGCAGGCCAATCAACAGCAGAGAAATCTGGAATGTTAGCCCAGGAAACCTGATGCAAATCGTCCGACTTACCATAAAGGGTATAGAAATGGTACCACGGATTAGAAGATGAAGGAGCATCAAACACCCAGCCACTGCTCCGCAAGGATTTCATGGGTATATGGGCGATGAACTTGATGACATAGAAAATCAATGCAACAGCAATGAAATAAGCACCAACAAGAAAGTTAGATCGGACGAAACGCTTAAGAACGAGAAGGCCAATTGCGAGGGACAAAGGTGTTATCCAAAGGGGCACAGTGCTAAGTGTGAAAAGCTTCTGCAATGTTGGGAGATTGAACTCGAAAGACCCAGGTAGCCGAGCTGACACCTCGAGGCCTGTTAAAACCAGGAAAAATCCAACCCCGCCAATACAACCAATAAGGATATGTCGAGGAAAAAATCCAATGAGCGAACCGATTTTGCAAGTCCCCATCAGGAAGAAAACCAGACCTGTAAGAACAGAGCTGACCGAAAAGGCTAAGATCGTAGTGGCAATGACAGATTTAGGATTATCCTCGCCAACGCGGTTTAGTATTGTAAATGCCATCTGATGGAAAAATGGAACGACCTCAATCATCTCGCTTCCAATGCCGCCGCGGAATATTGAGCCTCCACATGAGAAAACCAGTTGAGCAATAATGGTGCTCACGTAGAACATGGAGATTCCATCTGATCCTAGTTCGGAGAATATCGGCTCACCCAAGGGAAACAGAATCATGCCATAAGATAGAGCATCCAGTATGTTCAATAGAAGTCCAAGGAAGACTGAGGGCAACAGACTGAGCGGATGGACAATGCCTTGTCGCCATACGGTCCGACCATCCCATGCCTTTGAATGAGCAAGGAGTTGGAACGTTGTGGAAAGCTTCGAAAGAGCTCTCGGAAGAGCACTCGGCATCTCTTTGGGCGTATGTACCTGGCGCTCTACATCACTAGCTACCCCATAGCTCCTGGACGGTCTCGAAGATGACGGCTTGGTCAGCAAAGACGTTCGCTCCGTGGTGGTGTCTTCTTCTTCTGTATCGACAGAAGCTGAAGGCCTAACCGTTGTATGTCCATCTGATCCAGTCGGATTCATGGTATCCTCCCTCCAATCCTGGCTGAGGCTAGACGACGGGTCACGGATCATAGCTGTTAGCACCGACGAACCGGGCGAGGGACCCGTAGACCTGTGCCCTGTTCTATCTGTTCTCTGCGAGAAGCCCGAAAAGTGACTGGGAGATGACGCCGCCTCGGAGTCACTGGTGTTGCTCATAGGTCCGAAAATGTCCATAGCTGGCGGTAGATCTCTCGGTTCCCGAGATAGGGCGAATGAGGCTAATTCGGCAGTCTGCTCTCGGAGGCCATGAGAGGAGTAGTGTGCTGGATCTAGACACTCGAGTCAGTAAACACAGAGCCTGGCAATTAGGGAAAAAGCTCTCTTCTACCAGAAACATTATGAAACGAGCGGTGATAGAAAGACCGACTCGGTGTTCTATAGCTTGTCCCGCCAGTAACTACAGGCTCCGTTCCCAACGTGCGAGGAAAGCTACTCGGCTCAGCGAGGGCGTCAAGAGTATCCGGAGCAATATGCTCAGCCGAAATTGGTCGATGGAGGGAGGCCCGCGAGTCCCGGCGGCGTCGACGGCCCAGGACCCCCATCGTGGGCGAGACAGAAACAGATAGTCCGCGGTATGGTTGTTGATTCGCAATCCACTCTAGAGATTAGCCCTGCAGGCTTCAGATTCCTTCAGGTGCCGATGTTGGCCAGAGGCTGGCGATGACGCAAGACTTCGTTATGGCCACAGCGACAGTGGTCATCGTTTTGCGGGTTAAGAGATGAGCCAGGGAAGACGCCCACGCGACGACATGAGAGGGGATAACTATCGGGAGCAATGCGTGCGGACGCCGACGAGACGATGACTGTGTGCCAGGTCGTTCCGATCTTTAGGCGGTTTGCCCGGTCTTATCGATGAATTGACTAAAAAGTCTTATCATGGGAGGGTTCTGGATTCTGGCGGGGCCCACTTGGTTCCGCTATGGCTGGCCGATAGGAACAAGAAGGCATTACTGGCGAAGTAATGACTCAAGTCTCAAGGACCTCGGGGGAACAAGATAGCAATAGAGGAATTAGTGTTGGTGCTGGGAATTGGAGCTATTGTAGAGCTTGACGAGGTTATTGTTACGCATTCGGAGATCAGCCGATGCGGTGCAGAAATAATGTCGCACTTGCTTTTGTTGCATCGACACCTCCACTCGGAAGCAGCTAAGAGCTCAGGAACACTTAGTCATGGAAATTCAACCCCAATTCTTCTTAGGTAAATACTCTATCTGAATACCACCTCATTATTAGATTGGGAGTCTATCCTCGCATCACAAACCAGGTATCACAAAAGCAAATAAGCGCCCCTCATTCCAATTCCAATCGAAACACTACCACGCAAACCATGCGCATTGATCTGCATCAACTCAAACGCTCCAGAAATCCCTGAGCAATCAGCCGTTCCACATCACCATGTCGCACATACAGCTGACTATTTTTTGTCAAGTTGATGACCCTGCACACATTAGCCCAGCCCACAGCCTCAGCCTCATTCCAAACCACCGAATAAAGCCGCATGAATCGCACATGCGGAGAAATGTGAAGAAAAGCAAAGAGAAACATACCCATACTCGGTTTGAATCTCCCCCGCATCCTTCAAGACCCGCACATCAATAAACAAATCCTTCGGCGGCTCCAGACTCCCCGTAAGATCGATATCCGTCCATTGGCCCTTATACGTAGCAAGCATATCGCTGTACTGCCGGAAATACTCCTCCTCCTCAGGACTCAGCGAGCTCTGATTTCCCGCCTGCGAGCTCTGCACACTATAGCCGCCTTCTTCAGCCCCCGTGCCGCCCGCCGCTGATGGAGCCTGCTGCTCTAATACATCGATGCCCTTCCAACACAGCTCTTCCAGTTTCTCCGTCCGGACGCGATGGTAGGCGAGCAAGCACCTCTTGTTGCGGCGGATGCAGAGGTGATCGACTAGCAGTGCGCATGCGACAGCGGGCTCTTGTGACGGGTTGAAAACGCCTTCGAAGGGGGCAAGGAGGTGGGCGACGTCGCGGTCTAGGTCGCGGACTTCGCGGGCGACAGTACGGACGAGCTCGGTTTGGTAGGGAGGCAGGTGGGCAAGCGATTGGGTACGTTTGGCGTGTTGGACCTGGAGCGAAGTTAGTTTAGTAGGTGGAACAAATGCTGCAGTCAGTCATACAAGTTTGTTGCCTAATTCTCCGTACATGATGAGAGCGGAGGCCACTGGCCGAAATCCTGAAGGCGCGTGCGGGGAACCGCGTTTGTGTAGTGATGGGAACGCCTGAGGGAAGAACAATTGGGCGACCGCGGAATACTTCGAAAATGCCAATATCGTGGGTGTATATTCCCTCTCTGTAAGAAAATATAATTAGTGATTGTAGAGAAGTGATGAGAGCGTTGAACTTGTCTGGCCCACTCGAGTCCCCATCTCGGTCGCGTCGCTGCTTTAACACGATCCACGTGATGTATGTATGTAATGAGGCGCAACTCCGTCTTGAGTTTTGAATTTCTTTCTCTCTCGCTTGCACCATTCTTTCATAGCGTGCCTGTTCTCTGCTGATTCCAACATGAGCCCTCTGGAGGATATACCAACGTAGTTAGCAATATGAGGCAGCCTGTGAGCGCTTCACATGACAACGACCTGTACTGGGATAGACTCCACCTGAACGGTTGCAGCCCGGTCAGGTGTTGGTATTGGCCTTGACTAAGACGAATCTTGGTAGATGAATTGGTCTAGCGCAGATGATTCATGAGGTCTAGTCTAATTAAAGATGGACGTTTATCACAATCCAAAATACAATTCTATGAGTTGAACCCTGACAGTTACCAAAACAATATGATGGTTTAACGTTCAACAGATTTCCTCCCGAATGCAAGGGCGACGGGTAGCGGTAAGAAAGGAAAACAGATATAACAAATTCGACAAAATACAATCCATAGGAAAATCTCCTTCAATCGCGAGACAAATACCACCCAGGTTACCCGTCTTTGCTAGATTCTCGCGCCGCGAGACACCGGGTGCCGATGCCTTCCAATGCAGAGGGCCACCCAGACAAGGGGAATAAAGCAGAGAGCCGACGCACATCTCTTCGTCAGGTGGAGCCAATCGACTCATCACCTTTGTCATCATCATCACAAGAACTCAAGGAGATGAAGTTCGGAAATCAATATCCGTTCGAATCAGTGAAAAAGGAATCAAAGTCATTGCCAGCAGAGTCAAAGGTGTTTCCTTGACTGGAATCCCATGCCCAGCGGCCATCCATTCCTGGTTGGGAGGATTGTGCACCAACGAAGGAAGCTGGGCTAGGTTCCGTAGCGACCGGAACATAGCTGTTTTGGCCAGGAGACTCCTGCCAAAGGGTGTAGTGTGAGTTACCATAGAGCTGACCAGTCTCTTGATTTGACGGAGCACCAGAATATTCTAGGAGCTGGGGGTCGAGTTGGCCTGCCAATTGCGTCTGCGGCTGGAGGAGATCATGGTGGGCTGCGCCTGGCAGCCCAGATAGGGTGGTTGATGGGTACTGCATTTCGTCCAAGTCCACCTTGCCCATCCGTGCATGTACATCCTCCACATTGTATGCCAAGAGGGCTGGGTTGGCTGTTGGCTGAACATACTGTGAAGACTCTGAAGTGAGCATCGCTCCTGAAAAAGACGACCTGCTCGGATTGCTTGTGGGCCATGAGGGGGGGAAGTATCCGTTGGCTGGCAAGCCATGGTCCATCGTGTCAAATGGAGTTGAGCGACTGCTGTCCCAGCCATTGCTGTCCATCCCGGGCGTGCTGCGACCAGGGGTGCTCCTGCAAGGTGTGCCCCGGTAGTCATGGAAACCACGCTCTTCTGAGCCTGACCGTTTCTTTTTGTCCTTTGCGGGGGTAAATTTGTAGCCGGGGTGTGCTCGTAAATGATTTTGCTTCTCAATGCTCGCCAGACGGATATATTTCGCCTTGATCTCCGCCGATTCGCGGGCCCAACTGTCGCCTGTCACTTCGGAAACGACCTGGTGATTGTTCTGTGCGAACCACTGTTTGGTCCGTTCTTGATACGCTGATCGGTATAACATGAAAGAGTTCATCGGCCTGGCAACCTTGCCGCCCTTCTCAGCAACCTCCATATGGCGTTTTTCGATCGAACGGTGCACGTGCTCCTCCATATCCTTGAGAGGAATATCAGTCATGTGCTTTGTGATCTCGCTCAATGGGCCGGGCAAAGTGGCTCGCGGCTCCCTATCCTTGCCCTTCTTTGCCCTACGTCGACGAGGTGATTTCTGTATTCTGTCCTTTGGGAATGTCGCTCTCCGCGACGGCGATCCCCAATGAGTTGTGCTGGAGCCAAGGGTACCAGGCTCGTCAGCTGGCGGCGTGCTGACCTGGAGGCCGTTGGGAAGCATCTACTCTTGAATCAGTCATAACCGAACCATGCTTGATGAGACCAAGTTAGACCAGAGACTTACCGGATGCAAGGACACGTTCTGAGAATATTCACTGGTCGGGCCGTACTTCATAGTCTGGACGCTCTCGTTAGTTTCTTTGATCGTCAGGGCACCAGAGGATTATATGTCGCTTACACTCACCATTGAAAGCGAACTCTGTGAGCCAAAGGAGATCTCATTGGCTGGCCCTGGGCCTCCATAAGAGCCCTGACTTCCATAAGTTGAATGGTACATGCCAGACGGCTCCTGGGACGCTTCGGAGCCGGTGTATCCGCTTGGTGACTGAGGCGGTGATGGCGGAGGGGCACGGACTAATCTAGCGGTGCCTGCCGTCATTGTGTATGTTCGTGTATGAGGTTGTATATTACCTTCTGCTTGCCGACGATGCGCATTTAATGCCCCTTTAACCAGGTTCTTAGATGCGAATGTAACAGTTCGGAACCAGTTCGGATATCAAATGAGACACGCAGGTTTGCTATCGACTGATAGTTGAGACAAAAAGACTCAGCGCACAGACGGGACTCAGCAGAGAGAGCTGGCGCTTGACTCTGAATTGGAAGCAAGCAGCTGAAGATCTAAAGAGGATGGA
Organism: Aspergillus ustus; assembly: GCA_000812125.1. Classification (NCBI taxonomy): domain Eukaryota; kingdom Fungi; phylum Ascomycota; class Eurotiomycetes; order Eurotiales; family Aspergillaceae; genus Aspergillus; species Aspergillus ustus. Next base: position 668,787 of record JOMC01000007.1, read on the forward strand.
GAAGAGAAAAGGAGGAGGAGGAGGAGGAGGAGGAGGAGAAGATCAAGTGATGGATGAATAGAAGGAGTGGGATAAAGACCTCTTGAGGAGAAGCGGGACAGCAGCTTTAAGACAATGGAGACGAAGAACAGAGCCTATCAAGAGCAGGCAACGGGAACAAGCAGAGGATTGGAGCTGGGATTGTGATGGATGAGGGGGAAGAAGGGTAAAGCAGGTGGATATGAGCAGGTGTTTAAGGATGATTCTGTTCGCTCTCTGGAACCACACTTCATGCAATGACTGGCGCGGCTAAGATTCTTCTATGATCAGAGAAATCGCCTTTTGAGACCGGGGCAACGCTGCTTTTCAACCAGGACGGTGACATTTTTGTGTCACTGCCCGTTTCCAGAGCGTCGGGAATCCATACAAGGCCTGTCTTTTCTTTTTGCGCTTCCTGCCCGTACTAGTCTGTTTTAGATTTTGGTTTATTTGATTTAATTTTCTAAAAGGCTTTTCGATTATTTTTAAACTTCTTTCTTCTTTCTTCTTTTTCCGTTTTCTTTTTTTTGTGATTGGGTCGATGCGCCTCCATTTGTCTGGCGCAGCCTCTACAACAGCCCCATCAGATACACCGGTCGATCCAAAATTGACCCTGTCAGAACCCTTCTTTGTGCCAGTTATGTTCATCCAGTATAGAAGAATTGTGGCAGGCCTTCTAGACTTCTAGATTCTTTGGCGCGAACCACGAGGTCTTCCAGATCCGGGCAGGGCAACCTCAACCCCAAACCGACCGGGGTACACTTCTATTTTCAATCCTCGCAGAAAGTGTGTGAGCGCAGGAAACTCTCTACAAGGTGCTAATTATACCTCCCATTCATCAGGGCTGTGATGGATAGGGTTGGCGACACTTTACCGCTGAGGGCTTGAGGCTAAATTGTGGGACCATTTTGTGTATGGGGCTGCTGCAGTGTCGGTACCTGCGACTAAATAGTAGGAACAAAAGATGGGGATAGTGACGGTGGTCGCTCGCTCCGCAAGTGCCGATTCGGAGTTCACTGGAAGATGTCCCTGAAGGAGAGACTTGCAGGCGCACGAAGAGGAAGGTAGTCAGCCTGTCAACAGGTGAAGACGAAGAAACTGGAGATCTAGAACGAATGGGGAGCCAAGAAGGTCAATTCTGGGCTTAAATGACGATAATATAGCAGTTAATCAAGAAATGGAATAATATACTTGTAACTCAACAGCACCAAAACCTCTCATTAAACCACTACTGGTGGCAGCTGTCAATCGTGAAGCAATAGAGAACGCTAGTGGAGCAGGTCATCAGACAGCCGGTCACTGATCGACTGGTGTTTCTGTCATCTTTTCAGCCTTCCGCGATCCCCGTACATAGATGGCAAGTCAGGGACATGTTTTCCATGGGCGATTAACTTTCAAGATTGCTCACCCTTTTAGGACCGGGCAAGGAGACTTTAGATCTGGTGATTGTAACCCTGGAACATATATGCCCAGTTGTTTCTCTTTTCTCCGCACTTGTCAACGATGAGTGCATGAGTTATGCGAGCGGACCCAATCTTTCCGTTCTCCGTATGGAGAACATAACGGTACTTCGGGTGCGGGATGATCATACCCACTTTGACTACAAACCCACCAGTCGTACTACTATCAATCCCTACAATGCACCCGGATAAAGCTTGGGCTACCAAGCCTGGATGAGAGAAATGTAAGAGTAAATGAGAGGAAAGAAAGCAATGGTGAGGTAGATTTTATAGACATCCGAGTTGGCATGTTCAGCCTCCGAATCCATATTCACAGAATGCCACGCTGAGGCGATATCATGATTCATTATACAGCTCGAAATACAAATACGAGGAGATGAGGGTGGTTCATGGTTCGGGTACAAGCAGATCATGTTTGATTGGCGACTGTTCAGTGGGGGAGCCAAACGCCTGAGATGCGGATGGGAGGTTTGCCCATCACTCGCTACCAAATACTCTTCAAGGTGATCACGCTGAGGTTTGGACCCACGGTCTTCTTCAACCCTCCTGATTGCCTCTGATAGCAGAGGATGGATTACTAGTATCGTCTGCCAGGTGGGTTTGATGTATGATGGGACCCACCCGTCGACAGGGACCGCGCAATAGAGCCAGTCGTGGAGTACCTAGTGGTGACCCGTGCCTAGCCCAGATTAGTCTGTGGTCCTCAGAGCTAGTAATCGACGGCTATTGGTCCATAAACCGACCGGAATGTCATCTCCGGTCGCGCTATCGCCCACAGCTGGTCCATGTCCAGCAGATCATCGAGGTACCTACATTTCCCCCATGGTGCGTTAAACGTTCTCACTTGTGCGCCGTACCACCTGCTCCAGAGAGTCCAGACTCTGGCATGGCAGGCTGCCTGTGAACATTTCAGGTTCGGAATATAGGAGCCAGCTGCCTGTCAGTCATATGGAAATAAACTTTTGATCAACCGTGCATCATTAGAGTATCCACACATATTGCATCGCTGTCCTGACGTGTCTATCTCCCAACCAAGTGACCTCAACTAAACACTATGCACTTCTCCAGAATCTAACGGCTTCAAAAAGCATGATCTGGCCGACGACAATGTCATGTCTACAACTACAGTCTCCGTAGTTACACGATGCGGGGCCAAATCAGTCTCCGCAGCTTGTAACACCAGATAGAGTTGCGCTTCCCCTCTTCTTCCATAGAAGCTATCCTGGTAGACTCGACAGTACCTCGTCAGCTGGTCTGGTTTTCAGCCCATCTACTCTACTGCTACCTCGGGTCCCGAACGGCTTCGGGCCTTTCAAAACCCTTGCCGGGCACTTTTCAACCCGTGTTTCCAGACGACCTGGGTACGTGGTGTATATGGTTCATGGTACCTCTCACACTGGGGCGGCAGCAATCCATGAAAACGAATCTCCCCTCTCATGATTTGGGGGCTGTTAGTTCCAACGCCAATGGTGGGCGATGTCTCCGCAGTGTACCTGTGCAGGATCCACGATGATGAACTCGAGTTCCCTCGAGGAATTAGGTTAGTCGACCGGCCCCTAGAGTTCTGACTTGTCCCCGAATTTGCATCACATCTGATTTGCTGTCACAGCCGACCTGCATGACCCCCAGGCGGGGTCTTGGCGGCGAAGGACCCAAGGCCAGCTTGGGTTGCTTATCTCTTTTCATCCTTCCCTCGTTCCCACAGCCCACAGGGCCACAATCCTCCGCATCGTGTCATGATTAGCCTAAACCCCTCGTGGCATGGTCGCTCCTCTTAGCTCCCCCTCCCTTGGATACTTTCGCATCACGTGAAGGCTTTGAAGCCTTTGCTTCATTGGGACATCAATCTTGCTGGGGGGGTTCAAATAATGTTCAGGCCTCTTGGGGATCCGGCCCATGATCCTCTTCCCAGTAGAATGATGGCGAGATATCAGCTAGTGAACATGGTACCGGGGTTGTGTTTCTTCTCTTCTCCTCAGTCTCCTTGACCACTCCTGCCGTTGGTTAAACGATTGCTGTCGAGCTGACCTGCAGCTCTATGCAGCAGCATGTACCACCTACACAGCCGTTGCCTCTCCTAATGTACGCCACCATTGGACACAGGACCAGAAACTACGAATGTGGCGGACGCGAAAACTTTTGCCTGGGGGACACAACAGGAACCAAATAGGAAGGGTTGAAAAGATAACAGAAGAACCCCAGTGCGGTTGGACGATATCGCCCGCTGTCAGCTATTGCGTGTCAGTGTTATCCGCAATTCTTCGAGTTGGTGTATCTTGCTACCAGAATCATCTGCATGTGTCTTCAGCCTCCGCGCCGTCTAACTTTACTCTCCACTTTTAGACTCGAGTTGATCCTCCTTGGAAGTCTCGTTCATTGTCCTTGAACTTCCCGAGATGGTGAATCAACGGGGTTTTGGCGTTCATGCACGGTGCCCGGCCCATTATCTACGGCGCCGCGGCTGTCAAGTGGATGCAATAGACGTTTTCGATGGGGTTGGATGGCGTACGCAGGAACCAAGGCCAAGGGGTTCTGCCGCTAATCTTCTTTGTCCTCCAGTTTATCATCGTTCTCTCAGGAATGAATCTGGAAGGTCAATAGAAGGGCTCGTTCCCTGCTCTGAACCAATTGCTCAACGCTCTTTTAGCCACTTCGTTCTCATGAACTCTATTTTTCTAGATTGTCGGTCTCGCAATTCACTGTGAGAGTATGTCCTGAGGGTCAATTTCTGGCGACTCTCTAGGGCACGGAGATGAACGCGCCGACTGACAATAACATTACACAGAAATGGGGCTTCGCAGATGTTTTACCAGTCACGACACAAGCTCGCTCGTTCCTCTTTTAGCTCACTCCAGGGACGCGCGAAGTATACAACCTGAGTAGGGAATGAGTTTATCTCGATTAGTATGGACTGTGCCACAATCAGAGCTGGGGGCAGATGTTGGTCCAATCTTCCAAACTGTTTAGGGTTGTCGATCAACTTCAAAGGACGCACCTTTCCGAATCCGGTATCATCTTCTAACCCCCGTCACAGACCTCTCCAGCCTCGAGAAACGAGTCTTCTGGCATCTGGATAGCCTGCTGACAGCACCAGGGCGGCGACGGTTCCAAACTTCTCATCGGAATTCGGAGTCCTGACCTGATCACGGCTTCAGGAGTTCTCTTGTCTGTTTCAAGAATCAAAACATGAAACAGGGCACCTGGCTCAGGTGACTAAGAATACTCAGATTCTCTGTTTCCTTTGTCTACCCCAGAGTCTTGCCCATGGTTGACTGCTGCGCCCCCTGCTCCCTCGATGTGCCCTTTTTAGTTACTCGAGAAGGCGCTTTTTTTTTAGCAGTAAAGGGAACTGTTTATTCTCCATTTCTTACTATGAAACTCTTTTCTGAAGATTGAAACACCAACAGATGACAGAAGAATCAACCGGATCCCACAGCTCGTCAAAGTTAGAGACGTCATCTTCGCCCCTGCCTCTGGCCAGAAACGGTAAACAATGAAATCGCCAAGAGGCCGCCAGAAACTCTCGGAACTCTTGATTTTCATTCGGAACCCGAATTTCGAGGGTATAATCTCACAAACTGCCCTGCTCAAGCTCTGTCGAGCATAAGTCACGTGGATTCCCAGATGACTCCCCGAGCCCCCTCTTGCAAGACTGCAAGCAAGAAGGAGCTCAACCCGGATCCTGGCGCCAATCCCCTCAAGATTCCCATCCAGATCTGGTCAGTGAGGAGGGTCCTTACCGAATCCGGATATACGAGTCCGAGCAAGCCCAACTTTGGTTCTTTGCACTGACCTTGTTCTCATCTATCTATCAGCCCTCCAACCCAGCCAGGGAAACTCCAACACACAAGACGTGGCCCCAAAAGATTGACAGTGCTGGCCAACTTGACATCGACCGAGTACTGTCACGTCATGTCAGGCGCTTAATTTCGCCATCCTCCATCAACCCAAATTGTTGAGGAAAGGCAACTCGATTCCGCAGTCACTTGTCCATCACCAACCCGACGCTGATGAAGGGTAATCTACCATTGGCCCCAATAGAGCTGCCAGATCTGCAAACGGGGAGGGGAGCCTCCTCTTGACAAGACACATACGGTAAATTCCGCCTCTGGGTTGGGTCTCTGACTCGGTAGAAGCATATTTTGACATGAATTAGGCATGGAAACAGGGATTAAGGCAGCTCAAGTCGCACAGAGACTGCTGAGACGTTGCATTCAACTTGCTGCAGCGATTCACATGAGATGGCGAGGCCCCTTCTCATTGGCGCCGGCAGCCACTGCACTGTTCATCCGTTTGTCCTGGTTACGAGGATCTCCTCAACTATCGACTAGCGCTCCTGTAGTTGGACACCCTCGGAAATCGCTTGATATCCAAGCTTTCTTGAGTTCTGCCTCGCTTTAAACGGCAGGATCATCTGCCTGGGCGACATTTGTACATTCAACGAACGAGGTATGAGCAGAATAGAGAATGTAACACAACGTCGATCCAGAAACTTCGAATGATTCGAGGAGATTTTACGCTACGCGCATAACTCACGAATCATCAATGTCATTCGACGCCTGAAGATCTTGCGGGAAACGGGGGAGCCTAGCGGGTTAGCGGCCGCTTAATTGGGCCTGGTTAGTCTGGGAGAATCATTTCGGACATAAGCACCCGGCGACCGACCAAAGGAGGAGGGAACCGCAAGTTAACTCTGTAGTTAAAAGCCATCAACGCCTCGAATATTATATGATAGGTGGAGACCACTGAGTCACAGACACTATTTGCCCCTGTTGGGCCACGATCTATCTGTCGAGATGAGAAGGAATACTAGTGGACTCAGCACGGTGGGGAGAGTTTTCCCCATGTGGAATAAACAGCTCTGATCACCATCATGACATTTCGCTTGGCCGATTATATCCAATGCTTCACAGCGCCTGTCGATCCGCCATCGCCCAGCGGCCAGCCGGCTCGAAGCGTCGAAGATGCCTTTCCGCCTTTCAGGGGATTTGTGGCGCCGTTCTCGGACACACTTTCTTCTCTCATTGCGCACTGTTCGCCTGCTAACTGGAATTGACGCGCTAGATGAACCTGTGAGTGCGCAAGGCTAGTGAAGTCGTACACTGACAAGGGGGGCCTCATTGGCGGCAAAGGTCGGGTGTGCAGGCAACGGACCGCGCACGGTCCTCGCCTCCCGCCATCGCTCTTTCCTCGTTCAAGCCCCTATCTATCCGTAGTCAAATAAAGTTGAATAGGGCATGTGCCGGGGGAAGACCCGACAGTCTGGTAAGCACTTTAATTGGCCTGTTGGCTCGTGCATGCCTTGAACGAGAGTGGATGCCGTCAGCACTCGAACTCACTCTCGAGAAGCAGAGCTGGCAGAGTCGGGCATTGCTGCGTTACCTAATTGGGTAACAGCCAAGCGGCCGCTCATGAGATGAATGTCATACTTTCGTTTTGCCAGGCCCAATTTCCCTGGATTAACTGATTGTGTTTTGAAGATCCGGATCGTCGCGGATCTTGAGCAACGGTGCGATCCGAGGCAGAACCTCCCGCCATTTCCATCACAGTCTCGGCTTTAAACTTTCGAGTCTCGGCCGCGAGACTGGGTCAGAAATGGAAAAGGTGTCAAATAAATGGGTGAGATTAGTAGTGACGGCGCAGTGCCAGCGTGGACTCGTCAATAATGCTGCGGCTGGACTCCGTCTCGAGTCGTCGTTGAGTTTATGTGACAGCTGTGACAGCCTTGCGCTAGGGGGAAATTGTCCTCGGTCACTGGTTACTATTGGCCAGCCGGGTTGAGCTGTTGGTTTCTCGCATTTGTCTGTTGGACCCTGATAGCCCAACACTGGCAGCCTGACAGTAGTGACATGGCCTTTGAACTCCTCTAAAGACCATCAAGGCGATTGTTTTGCAACTTGGGCATTATCCCTACCCCAGGCAGCCATCCCGGGAACATGGGAGTGACAGCGAGCTCGACGAGGAGAAACTCACCAATAATCTCTCTGGAAGCCAATTTCTTGTCGTCATTCCTTTTCATCTCAATCCAGAATCCGATCAGTGGAAAAACAAGGAAATTCAAATGAAGCCCATGGTACTTTCTGCAACTTTTCGTTAAGAGGAGGACAAGTACTTTCTTCAGGTCGACTGATCGTCGAACAGGAGGGATCTAGTTCTAATCTCCGTGTCCGTCTGTCTAGCGTCTCAAAAAAAAAAAAAAAAAACAACGGCGCATCAAACCCAAATGAGCGACGGAACCGCGATCCACGGGAGGAATAACAAATTTCGGGCGCTTGAGACTTAGAAGCCAACTTTGATAGAGTCATATAGTATACGAGTAATGAGGTAAAAAGGCTCGAAGAGGGGCTTTGGTCGGCGGCGCGGAGCAACTCAAGACGGAGACGGGATTCCGGTCCCGTCTCAGTGGCTGCCACCGACCGATGTGAGCCAATAACCCGATATCGAGCTGACACCGGCCACTGATCATTGGTGATTCTTCCCTCGGACCTTGGAGTCCAACCTAGGTGATGACTTGACACCAATAGACTCCGCAGTCTGGATCGAGCCCGGGGTGATTCTCCGGTGGGGAGTACTTTTGACTGTTTGCCCAAGACGGCCATGATGTGCGAGGGCTCCAGGACGGCATATTATGGAAAGAAGTCTGGTTGACATTTGACAGTTCAACAGTCGGAGGGGCTCTGGACTCTGGGTCAAAAGGGGTGCGGTAAAGTTGATGGTGACATGGTGTGGAGGTGGTCTCAACTCTGAAGACCGAAGACTCACACTTGACAAGCTGACATTGACACGACCAATTGCCACAAGCATGCATAGCGCAACTTGCTTAGGGGTTGTCTCTATATTGCATTGGTGTGTAACATATTGTTTTTCTGCATGCATGGTTTGAGCACTGCTCTTGACTGCTAAACCCTCATCAAGGACCATAGATACTACAGTCCAGAAGCTGTGCTGCTGTCTAGGAGGGAATATCCTCATCCTCTCACCGAGAGGCTGGAAATCGAATTTCACTTGCCTCGCTGCTGTGCAGGAGGACGCATCGTGTATTCCAGATACAGTGGACGTTGGTTGCACTCCTCTCCAGCTAAGGGTCTAACAACTGCATGTTTGCTACCCCAATGAGCTCCACGCCTCAGCTCCTAGTCCAACGAACTACTGTAAGACCTAAGTCTAGTACCCCCGTCTCGGCCTGCGGCTACCAGGCTACCAGCCAACTCACAGAAAGTGATTGTTTGCTCCACAGACCAGACAGAGACATTGTCTCGGGCCAGCTCTTCCTCCATATTCTTTTTTCTAAGTTCCCTAATCACTTGTCTCGGGGCCGGCTGGTGGCTCATGCAGGGGCTTTTTGGCGACGCTAGGCTACATCTCTCGCTCTTCCCCGTGTGGTTCATGCCTGAGAGTGCTCACATTATCTCTCGGGCCTTGCGCGCTGACAGGAGAATCGGAGCGGCCGACGGGGGAGGAGCGTGGACCCGGCTTGAGCTGCACGCTCCCGGTCGCACGGGCAGACGACATGGATCCCACGAGTTAAGGTTCTCAGGATGAAGTAAGGGGCAGAACCTCCTTCTGCCAACAACATAGTTGATGCGATCTGGCCATCTAAGGACGTTGGAGTATACGAGAGGGAGCGCAAACACATCGGATGCTCCATCGAAACTGCAAGTCCGATAGTGTGTACTCCGTACACCGGTCTGCTAACGTCGGGAGGTCTACAGGGCCCACCAAGACAGTAGTGACAAGTCTCCAGCTCAGACCAGGCAACCCGTCAGAAACCCCCTGTACACAATCCACACCCTGCACCCATCCATGCATCCTGCAACCCGGGGTGAACAGACCCAAAAATCTGGCAACAAGGGACAAGGACTCAACCCAGCCAGCCCAGACTAGACAAGCAAACCTGTTGCACATGCATGTGCGAGAAGCCTGGGCCACAAAAATTGAACTACTGCAACCCCCTACGGCCCGAATTAAAATATATAAGCACTTCTGTCTGGGACTATGGTTTTGCCTACCCCGGGGGGGGGGACTCTATCCTTGCACCTACTCCAGAGTTGGTGAGATAAAGCCGAAGACGCATAGTGCATTGTTCGTTTTGGGGTATTGTGCTGACAATTGCTCTGTACAGAGTTGGCTCTTTATGAAACTCTAAAGCGGGTCTAAATAATGCGATTATGCGATGTTTGCTCTTGGACGCCTGGTAGCCTGCCGCCGTACGGTATACCACCGCGCATAATGTTCCTGCGGGGGCTTATTTTTTCACAACGGGATTGGAGTGATAAGGATGAGGACCGCGGTGGCTGGGCCGGGGTTATGTGACTGACTGACTAGGGAGGAAGGTTGTAATCCGTTCAAGTTCAGACGATAGGGGGATTGTGTTGGGATACAGCTGGATATAGGCGAGATATTCCAATTACAGAGGTGGCTACTCGAAGTCTTGATAGATATTTTATGTATGCGAACCATATAATAAAGTACCTGTGTAAGCACAACCCCAGCAAACGCCTGCCACCTTTAACTTGTATTGTGTGTAGAATGCATGCATGCAGCCCAGTCCAGTTCACTCCTATCCAGGTCAAATCAACCAATTCCATCCAACCCTGTTGGTACACTCATTCAAGAGGAGGAAGAAGAAAAGCGTAGCGATCCATAATAAGTACGTACGTAAGCAATGAAGAAGAGAAAGGGAAGAAAAAGGTAGAACGCCCGTCCAATAATGATACAATATGTGTTGTTGCTGACTGCTGACTGTTGACTCTCGGCGGCGAGACAAGCCTTAAACTCAAAATGGCGCCTAGGTTGTGTTTGATGGCAGATAGTTGGGATTAATTCAGCGCTAGGTGCTGGAGTCGATCCTCGATTCTCGATCCGATCCGCAGTCGACAGAATCATCGATTCGTTGCTGATGATATTTCCAATCGACGCATCGCGGTTTGAGCAAGCACAGACTGCGCGGCGCGGATGGAGACTAACTCTCCATATAGTCTTCGCCTAGTGTTGAAAAGATTCAGCAGAGTCACGCGGTTATTACCTGTCGATCAAGGTAAATCAATGCATATGCCTGTTCCAATCGATCAGGAGTCAGGTGCCAAGCACTGGGCACGTCAATTATGAATGTTGAGCACCACCAGACCCCGGCTGTGCAGACGGCTCAGGCTTTGGTATCAACGGTGATGGTTCAAGAGGCGGGATACGGTTGATAGATGGGGAAGCCATCGACTGGGAATTAGCGCTAACAGCGAAGTGGTTATACAACCCCATCGCATTCTCTCTCTGTCTGCGCTCCTCCTGTTCCGGAGTCATGCATTTAACTGGTGGCGGAATCGGCGCGTCAGGCGAACTTCTTCCCATTAACTTAGGGCTTGGCTCGAGTCTTTGTACAGGAGGTAGAATTGGGGCACCTGCTATGCCTCCCGCCGTCATTGGTCGTGGAGACTGTTTGGTTGGGCTCAGTCCCGATAGTAAAGCAGATTGACCGTTGTATGGAGAGGAACTCCGGTTGGCGGTTGGAGTTGCAGTAAAGGATACGTTGCCACTGTGAGCCGAAGAGAATGACAAGTGGTTTCCCGTGTTGGGGCGTGGAGTTTGATTAGGTCCATAAGGTGTCCAGGGGACGGGGCCGTCGGGCGAAACCATGGGAGGGAAGCCGGCAAGAGGGCCAACATCACGATTACCTTGGGTTGGCGACATCGAGGGTCTATTTTGGATTGGTGATAGGAGGGTAGGGCTGCAATTAGAGTGGGAAGACGAAGGTCTTTGTGTGCCAAAAGAAGGGGCAGAAGGAATCGGGCCATGGCCGTTCGGAGGAAAATAGTGGATCGGCGGCAGTTTCGGAGCCTGCTCCTGAGAGTGAGCAAGGCCGTTCGTACTCTTTGATGGTGAGAAAGGAGCGCGAGTAGGGCTGAAAGTGCTGGTATGTGATGATTGAGGTCGGCGGTCGGGGGAAGGAGGAAATGGTATAGCATGAGTGGAGGGTTGGGCCTGGGCCAGCGAAGGATGTGATGCTGGATGTTTCGACAGTGACCCGTTGGCTACCGTCGACACAGGATTCGGATGTTCTTTAGTCGTGGACAAGGTCTTCACAATAGTGGGCGTACCATTAGGCCCGCGAGCCTCGACACTCGCGTTAGATGGTGGGGAAGTGCCGAGCTTGAACTTGAGAGGCGGTAATTTGGGGAGTTTCGCTTCTTCCTCGCGGCGCTTGCAGTCGTTACAAACGAAATGAAAATCCTCGCGCTCTGCATCCTCGGCTTTGATTCCAAGGCACTGGCTATGCTGCCACACGTTGCACTTCTCACACGCAACACTGTGCTTGCCATCATCCTACCCTAGGTTAGAAGGGACAACATGTGTTTCGATACCTTGGTTTGACTCACCAGGTTTTCTCCGTGAACATGGCAGCCCGAACAGTCGAAGATCCACTCATCTTCTTGTGAGAGACCCTCCAGATTCTTCCGCTGCTTCTCAAGTTCCGCGTTAAGCTGCCGTTCGGAAACCCTACTTTCACCTCTCTCGAGCTTCTGCTGCTCTTCCTCAATTCTTTGCAGCTCAGCCTCTTGCAGCAAACGCTTCCTCTCCCGGTCCTTGATGCGCTGCTCCCGAGTCATGATGCGCGAATGCCTTTCATTCTCCATCTTCTTCAGCCTTTCTTCCTCCTTGCGAGCCGTCGCTAACTCTTCCTCTCGTTTCTGTGTTGCCTCGATAGCCTCCCGCTCTTGTCGCTCTTTCTCCGTCTTTTGGGCAAGGCGACTTGACCTTTTCGCACCAGCAAGAAGCTGAAGGTTGAAGAGTTCCTTTTCGCGTTTGACCTTTTGCCGTTCCTGGGCAGCTTCTTCCTGTTGGATAATCGGCAGTACCTGTTCCTCAATCCTGTCCCTAAGAATCTTCTCATCCGCATCTCTCGTACTTCGTATCGAGTCTAGAAAATTCCGATAGTCATCGAGCGTAATAGCAATACATTCCCACTTCATCTCACTGAAAGGATCCGCAATCTCTTCAATTGGCTCAGTGTTATCCTCGTCCGAGTCCTCATCATAATCGTGGCCCGTAACCTTTCTCCGCTTCGATGCTCTTGCAGCTCGCGCGCTTCTCTTCTTAGATTTGGATTTGGATTTGGCAGGCTTCGGAGGAGGTAGGGGAGGATCAGTGCGACGATAAAGTCTGTTGTCATCCAAAATATAGTAGTAACGCCCTTGGCGGTCGTATCCAACCTCTTCGATGCGCTTGACACTGGGTTAGTAACCGCTGGAGAGAATGCGGAGCTCACAAATACTCACCCATTGTGTTTGATCATTCTCTCTCAGCTCTGGCATCTTATCACGAATCCGATCGGGATTCCAGAATGTCCAGATGGTCAACTGATGTAGGACGCGCAGCTTCAGAAAGACATCGAAATCCAAAAACTTGTTCGGCATCTCATCATGACCGAAGGGGTTCGGGATGTGGGGAGCTTTCGCATTGTACTGTCGTCGCGTGTACTCATCAAAGTTATCATATCTAAAGTCGTTCAGGCAATCCATAAGCTTCGGCGCGTCAGAGAAGGGCATATCCAACGTACGTGAGTCCGCGATGCGACGAAACCCATTTCAACAGGCAAAGGCCAATCTCCAGCAACTTTTCTGAAGGACCAGGTTTAAGACATTCATTTTCAAGATCCTAGAAGAAAAAAAGGAAGGGGGAAACGCGTTAGACCCGCGACACCTGAAGAACCAGTAATGCTGCTCTAGACAGCGAAAGCGAATTCACGTACTTCAATTCCAAAATCCTCATCAATTTTCACGAGTTTCCCAAATATGGCGATATACTGCATAAGATTCGCAAACTCCCAGCAGTTCCGAAGCTGTGTCAGCAAGCCAGGTTCCTCTTGTGGCTGCTCTGGATGAGCGTTCGCCTCGGAGCGGCTGCGCTTTCGCGATACCATGCCGTTAAAAAAGGCGCCGGAGCGCAGGGGCAAAAATCGGTCCAAACGAGGATTTTGACGAGGTGTTAGAGAGAAGCCAATAAACTGATAATGGGAGACGGAAATATAGCGAGCGTCACAAGCTGTGTTTAAGAGTGCAGGAAAATATTGTCCCAAAGGTTGGTGTGTTCAAACGTGAAGGGGACAGGATGAGATCACAGAATCTCCGGGAGCGCGTCAAGATCCGCGTGTCACCTGACCTCCGATAAGGCTGTTTTTTTTTCAATTTAGACATAGATTCGGTTGCTCTTGAGACAGAAATCAAGATAATAATGCAATAATTGACAACTAAAAACCAGTAGCTCCAGTCAACTAGCAAACAATAAATAGATCTTGGTATCTCGCATCAAGAGGGTCTACCTCGCCCATCAAAGAGCAAGAACGACCATAGAAGACAAGGAAACAGAGAAACACAGCGCCGTCCATATCAATATCCACGCCACCAAACAGCCGCGCACCCTGATGACCGAAGTAAAAGTAGATGAACAGGGGAATAAGGGATATAGCGAGCAGAAAGCAAAATCCTCGTGGCCCACGGACAAGAAACCAACCCCAAATATGCTTGATGAACACCATCGATTTATCTCTTCAAATATATCGTCGCCCCATTGTTTCCGTCAAATCCGGTTCTCTTGGTTGTTTTTGTCTTTTCTCTTTTTCGTTGTTGTATGCCATCCCACAGATTGCGCCTTGTAACCGATTTTCGCCAGAGCCAGTTCCATGCAAGTCGTAAGTGTATCAGAATATACCAAAGAAATCGAAGATAATCAAATGCTTTTCAACTTTTTACATAGCAACACCCGGTGTGCCGTCGGAGACGTTGTCAGAGAGATTGATGAGGAGCTGGGCTAGACAACGTTTGGTGGCCGCGTCATCGCGGAGGACCGATGAGAAAGTGGCATCTCTGAGGGGTTCAGGAAGGCATTGGCGCAGGGCCTCACGAGCACGGCTATTATCACTTAATCTATTAAAAGGGTTAGACACGGTCCGGGCTAGTAATAACGACAGGCGCAAAACATACCGAAGGAAGCACCGCACGACATGCTTCAGAAGCCTCACAGTCTGTTGTTCCACCAACTGGGTTACCATATTGCTCAATACCGTGCCAACAGCATAGAACCTCTCGTAAGTTGCACATATATAGGCTAAGCCGATATCATCCAGCAAAATCTTCTGCACAATGAAGATTGCGACAGTCTTGCTCAACTCTGAGCCCGTTTCCATGATACGAAGACAAAGGGGGATGATCTCGGTGGTGAGGAGGAAGTTTATGACATCGGACGAATCGTTCTTGACCAAGGCCCCAATTACACCAAGAGAGGTAAGACGGAGGTATTCGAAGGGCCGAGATTTCGAGGTCGTGTTCAGAAAGGGATAAAGAAAGAGAGGAATGTGTGCTATTCGTCAGATGGCACCGATGAGTAAAGTGAACACAAGTTTACAATGAAAAGCGTTTACATACCATTCAGAAAGAGAGTGCGGGTTTCATTGTGAGAAGCAACGCACTGCAGAAGGGCGAGTGCATTACAAACTCGATTTGAAGCCGCGGCAGTGAGTTGTGAAGGATTCAGCAGGGGATATACAGAGATTATCTCCTGCAGTAAAGCGGTCATGACACCTGTTCAATGAAGCGACAAGTTAGTTAAGTCTCAAGTCGGTCCCTGGGGGGGTGGGGTGCTTTGGGGGTGAGAAGCCTTACCGAACGAGTGCCAAATAACGAGAGCCAGCTCGGGCACCTGTTCCCTCTTCTTGCTGAGTTCCATGAGGGCAGTCTCTCTGCGATTCGCGTCAAGGAGCTCTGCGACCCAGATGAAAACCTTACGGTTCTCGTCGCTCACTCCACCTTCCATCATTGACATCCCACTCGAGAGCGTGCTATCCCCTCCGATGGATCCGTTGCCTACCCCTTGAGTAGGATTGCTTGCTGCAGTATTGCTGGCCATAGCGATGCGGTTGTAGTGCTGTTGTTGAGCCGCAGCCGCAGCAGCCGCGGCGGCCTGGACCTGGGCATGTTGTTGAGCGACTAGCGAAGAATGCTGCTGAGCCTGGTGCGGATGGTGCTGAGCTTGATGCTGCTGCTGTTGATGTTGTAGCCAAGCGGCATCAGCTTGAGGATACTGATGCTGATGGGAAAAAACGTGCTGAGATTGCGTTTGGAGCATGGCGGGCCGAGTTGAATCCTCAGGAGCGTATTTCCAACTGCCCTGACCGACCGGAAAATTTGAACTGACGGTAGGGAGGGCTGAACGAAAGTAGGTGCGGTCAAAGAAGCGAGACAAACAGAAAATTCATTGATCAATATTTCGGGGCCGGTTGCGAATGGTGAATGGGGAGCAGGCACTCGGAGTGAGTGGGAGGAAGCGGTTGAATTGGAGGTGAATGCAGTGATCGAGGCGAACGAGGTTCGGGCTCCGGGAGGCGGGGAGACGCAGGTTCCGACCGGGACTTGAAACCTGACTCAGACTGCCCAGCGCCCACTCACCTTTGAGGAAGCTTAGGCCGTCTGAAGGATTCGAGAGCTTCTCTAACTTTGATTTGCGTCTATCTGCATCATTCGCAAGAAGTCACTGACTGGATCCTCATTTCCATTGCCGCCGGATGGGGTTGCACGTTACACTGAAGAACGCACGGATTACTTTAGCAGGGGCATGCCCATCCTTACTTAGCTTTTGATGCTACTCCCCGCGTACATGCACCTCCCTTGCCAGCTGCGTTCGAGAGACACTCTGCTAGCTCACTGTGCCTGCATCTTCGGCCGTCTGATATCAGAGCAAGTTTTGCTGATGTGAGTTATATCGCATTGTGATTGACTAATTTGTTCTCATTGGTATTCGGGGTCTCATCTCATATTTACATTCAGACAGAATATATAGCAGCATCATATGCGGCAAAAGGAAATACATCTGAAACATCAAAATCATTGCTCATCATAGTACAGGAATTTTCCACCAAGAGAAGAAACTTTGTAAAGGGAAATACATACAGCCACGCAGGCCGCCCCGCGTGTACATCATCAAAAACGTCACAAGGAAGGCATCAAGTCATGTTCGAGAAATCTCATCAAGTCATGCCGTTTAGTTCACGGTCTTTTCATACGTCGTCAGGAATGCGCTCGGGACCTAGATCGGCCTGATCGCCTGCTTCGTCTCGTCCGTCGGTCTGAGCTTTCGCTAGCTACAAGACTGTTAGCGGGGTTCGTTCTATATCAGGGAGAGCTGCGCATACTTGTGCTGGTGTAATAACTATAGTAACTTGGGTAAGTGTAGTCGCTCTTTTCGTCCTGATCCTTCTTCCTTCTCAAGCCGAGGCACAGCGTAATCGCGCCGATGATTATTCCGATGGTCGCGAGACTGCTGAACCACGACTTCTTTTCGCCCTCGGGTGCAGGTCCAGACGGTCGAGTGCCGAACCAGGTGCGCCCTGGCCTATGTGTGTGGTGCGAGTGGTGATCTTCCACATACGTCTCTTCTGTCCTCCTTCGCTTTCCGATGCCCAGACAGGCGAGGATGCTGTTTAAAATTCCGCGAGCGCACAGGCACAGGCAGAGGAGGAATAGCAGGAAGACGCCTGCTAGTGTTCCAATCACGATACCCGCAATTGCGCCGCCGCTTAGGCCCCCATCATCGTCCGGTGCATCGACCCCATATGCTGGCGAACCGTCAGTAGTAACCGGAGCATCAAAACCTTGGGTGGCTGTTGCAGTCTCGGTAACGGTGCTCGAGTCCGTTGGTCGAACCGGAGGGTTGGCCCCAGTCTCGGTGGCCCAGATTGAGGTTGTGGCGCCCAAAATACACTTGTCGTTCTTGCAGACATACGCAGCACCGCAGCAATCGCTGCCGCACTGAGTCTCACCGAGGTTAGCCTGGCAGCTGTCACTCGTCGGGCTCGCGACCCAGCTGCTCCAGACAGAAGTAAGCGTTTGGACATCGGTTTCGGTCACGACGTATGTGCTGCTATAGTATTCCCAGGAACCGCTTCCGCTGCTTGAATCACTGCTCCCTCCAGATTGGCAAACCGCCTGGTTGTTATCATTCGTAATGCATGTTTCGTCCGAGGCGCAGCAGAGTTGACTGTAGTAGCCACAGGGATTGTCACAACGCTTCTTTAATTCTAGACCAGTGCCTTCAACGCCTAACGGCGTCGCATAGGAGAGTTGGCCTTGGCTCAGTAATGTCAGGATCGACACCGCTGACTGTAGTATTCGCGAGGTATGCATGGTAAATGTGACAGCAATTGACAAATCGCCAAATCGTTCAGTTCGACGCAATCAAGGATATTTTGACAGTCGCAATTGTTGACCTCAGCCCAGAGAATGCGCAGGGTTTCAAAACCCGCCGTAAGTTGACCGCGATCAACAGACCGAGGACGGCGAGTGCCCACGATGAACGGCTGGAATGTAAAATCGATGAAGAAAGGGGAAAATAATACGGAGTACGAAAGAGATGGTCGGAAAGGAGGAGAAGAGAATGAAAGTTGAGAGGGGAGCCGAAGCTGTTGTGACACTGACTGACCGATTCCCCCAGCCTCCCCACGCAAGCGAGTAAATATACAAGCCCAACCACCGGATTTCTGAGACAAAGGCCACCACTCGGCCTAACAACCAACAGCACCTTATTTTGGAAATTCGAAAGGCTGGTGGATTTTCCGCTGTTTTCGTAATTTTTTTCCCTCCACTTTTTGGATGATTAGGAGCTGAGAGGCCTCCTCGAAGCCACTCCATAGATACCGGCCGTCCCCGCATCTCGCCGTGTCTCTTTTTGACCTAGTTGCAGGCTTAATGCTAGTCATTATAACCGTCACAATGAAATCAACGGTGCCCGAAGTTCTCCTCGTGACGACGAAGAGCAACCTGATTGCGTGAAACCAGAGCTGACCACTCTTCATTATTGGACCAGTCCGATGGACGGAGGTACGAGGAGGTAATCTGTACCTTCGCGTTTGTTATCAGGTACTGGCTGCCTCGGGCTAATCAGGCATTGAGAAACCCTACACATGTCACTCATTTTCCTCGCCCTTTATATGACTGGCTGAGCCTCATGGAGCTGCAGGGACAGCGTATCAATCTGGTCCATTGTTCTGCAGGTCTTTCGGGCTTGACGATTGAGCGGTGTGCATGAGAAAATGTCGGTGACATTCTGCGTCCCTGCGTCCCTGTGTCAGAGTTTCCTGTAGATATAGTATACTCCGTAGTAGTTTCGTCGACTTAACCCAGGTGCCTTCCTAGTGCACCTCTTACGTGAGTAAACGGTCCAGGTCTCTCTATACGAGAACAGCCTCTACCTTGTTTGGTAGGCGTCCAAGGCGGTGCTTCTGAGATAGACGTAGTGATCCGCTTGGTGTAGATGCTTGAGGAGACTCTTAACGAGCCCTCGGGGAGCCCGATATTCACAATGTAGATTTGTAGGTGGAGCAGGTAACTCAGAATACTTAAACAAACAAAAGGAGGCGTAACCTAACTAAAGATACATTTGCAGAAAAGAACATCACTCATTCAGTCATTTTCATATATCCATCCAGTAGATAATGGACATCAAATATACAAGCATTTGCCAAAATCCATAGCGCACTTTCTAGTTCATCAGATGAAGAACCCAGCAATGCCGACAAGTAGACCAACAACGATATCGTGGAGACTGGAAGTCCGCCTACACCCTGCGCCATCTGACCCGCCTTCGTAGTTCCCGCAAACTCCCAAATTGAGGCCGTGGCAGGCTGATTGTCTCAGACTCGAGCACGTCTCCGCCGCACCTCCCGAGCCACCAGCCTGAGTAAATTCGGCACCGCCTCCAGTCACTGTGACGCCGTATCCTCCTCCAAGGTAGGTAATACACTGCGTGTAGTCACTCTCACACCGGTCATAGTACGACGAGCACTGATCCGCATCTGAGAACGAAGTCGGGACATACACAAACGGATAAGCACCCGACATGGTCGACCCGGTTACCTCGGGCCCATCGTCCGCGGTCGGTGTCGCTTCTGACGTAGAAGGGGACTGGTACCCTCCAGAGCTTCCCCCGGTGAGTGTACCGGTACAGCTTGCGCTGCTCGGGCAACATGCGACGTGGTCAGCCTCGTCGCTGGTGCATCTCGCATCCGTTCGGCAGCAAACGCCCGTATCGCCGCAAGCGTCGTACCCGCCCGGGCAGTTGCCGTCGCGCTTTAAGAGCTCCAGGATATCATATGCTATTCTGTTTGACTCGGGACTTGCGGTGATCGGGTGTGCAAATGGGATGGTCTCTATCGATACGACGCTCGAAGCGAGGAATGTGGCAGCTATCCATACCGGCGTCTTCATCTCGGGCTAGGGCTTCAGTGTGCCCGTTGTATCCCAAACAATCGATCGGTACTAGTGTTGTCTCTCTTTTTAGAATATAGCCTAAATCTCGAGGTTTCTCTGACCGATCGAGAAATTCGGTCGTAAAGTAGCGATGAGCGGGCGAAGTGGCGGGCAATCAACAAACTTCTAGAAGCGGCAACGACTGTCAGAGATTCTGGTACATCCTCGAGAGGAATGCGGGGAAGTTAGCAACTCACGATTGTTATTCTGATGCGCTGTACACTGACAGATCAATTCGCCCAGTTGAATGACGAACTCTAGTATTTCAAGAATTGAGAAGAGAAATCAGCATCGGACCCTGAGCGGTCATCGGAAGTGTGGGCTAGTTGTGTGCCTGCGCCCAGAACTTAGTAGGGACTGTGCTGGCAACGCAATATCCCCACCTAGCAACCAGCCATCCATGCGGGTGTGTGCCCATTGGCAGGGCGGGCCGGCGCCTTGAGTGGGCTATTTTAATTTCCTTCAGGCTCTAATTTTATGACTTGGACCAGACCCTAATTACTCCGTAGATATCCATTTACTGTATGACGAGGTTGGGACTTTTGAGGCCCCAACTCCATCCGAGAAACAATCAACACATCAATTGCGGAGTCAGTCCACTATGACGAAATCACTTTGATGCCGTCAATTGTCGCTTCAGACAACCTTAACTTAACAATGGCCTTCACGAGAACTCGAAAGCATATTGAATCAGACCTCTATGCAATATGGCTTGCTGCAGATACGTAGCAGCGGAAAGACAACAGGTGCAGAACATGTGACCACGACCCGACTGCCATGCTGACGCTCTGACACCCTCTGGCAGATCGGACACTTTTCAGATCTGCTACTGTTTCAAAAGGTCGGGAAATCTAGCTATTGACCGGAGCTGTTCAGTTGTGTATTCTTCATGGATCTCCCCATTGTGGATTTCTCGTCGTGGTCGGCCTCTGAGGATGAAGTGTCTCGCTGGCGCGTGGCACAAGAGGTCGTGAATGCATGTCAGCAGGTCGGGTTCGTCCGGATCATTAACCACACATTCCCAGAAGCAACACTTGACGAGGCGTTCGATTGGATGAAACGACTCTTCGCCCTTCCCAGAGATGAGAAAATGAAAGCGCCCCATCCAGAGGGTTGGACAGTTCATCGCGGATATTCATGGCCAGGGTTGGAGAAAGTAACCCAAGTCAAGAGCACAGCAGAATATGAGGAAGCAAGGGACGGATTAAGAGAAGTTCCTGATGTCAAGGTGCGTGGTTATCTGCTCCTTGGACAGCATACGTTTGCCTATCCGAATTCAAATGTCCTTGGCTCATAAGGGCCCAGGAAGTGTACGATATCGGGAGTGATAAATGCGCTACCCAGCCAAATCAGTGGCTTCCCGATAGTTCTCTACCCGGTTTTCGAGCTTTCATGACCCAATTCTACTGGGACTGTGACCGAGTCGGCAGGGAGATCCTTCGGGCCATTGCCCTAGGGCTAGATTTGGAGGATATTGACCATCTAACGAGGAAACATGGCGGAAACGACAACCAGCTCCGCTTGTTACACTATTTACCCGTACCAGCGGAAGACTTGGAAAATGAGCGAGCAAGTCGCTGCGCAGCACACACGGACTGGAGCTCGATCACCATGCTCTTCCAAGATGACTGTGGTGGCTTGGAGGTCGAGGACATTTCGCGGCCTGGTACATTTGTACCAGCCACCCCCGTGAAGAACAGCATAATCGTGAATGTTGGAGACCTGCTGCAGAGATGGAGTAACGGTTTGTTTCCGCCTCTCGCGGATTGTTTATCACCGTATCCTACCTAAGTAACATCATGCAGATCGACTTCGTTCTACAAACCATCGAGTCGGTTTACCAGCGCTTCCAGATCGATTTGTAGGTCTAAGCCGAATGACACGGGAGCGATATTCAATTCCGTACTTCATGTCGCCAGATGATGACTCTGTGATTGAGTGTATACCATCATGCATGAGTGAAGAAAAGCCGGCGAAGTACGAGCCTATAACACGCGCGGACTATAACAAGATGAGAGCGGCTATGATGTATTAATCAGACATTTCGGCCCTCATGTCTGCTATGTACCTATTGGCTCACTCTGACACATATAAACACGCTAGTGAGGCAGGGCGTCGATATGGATGGATCCAGGTGGGAATATCTTTCTAAGAGCGTTTTTTGCTCTTTCCTTGAGTCTCGATTCGATGTATCAGGAAGGCACGACCAGTGGAGCTCGAGTTGATTATCGCTTCCTATTATATTTAAGGAAGGCACATGGTATGGCTTCAGGGTCGCTCCTTCCTCGTGGGCCAGCTGAGTATAAAGGGGAAGGAGCGGCCGGGGCGATGCTGTTCGCTCCTTCCTATTCTACTTCTAGAAAACGCGTTGTCTAGTTGTATATTCCCCGACAATAAGCGGAAGGAGCGACTACTGCCCCCGACAATCGCTCTTCCCTATGCAGCTCTTTGAGGATGTGCTATTACTTCTAGAGATCCGTGGACATTTACCATGCGCCCGGAGAGCAACCAGTCTAATAACCACCTGCCCAAATCCCACATGAATCTACTCAGTAGAAAGTCGATGATGTGTTAGTAAGAACGTCATCTAGTCTAGGACGTCAGCCATCTTACGAGGATATATCCTGGTGCTGCTCAACCCTAAGCCCTTATCCAGCTGGTTGTAGTATTCTTGCCTGAGGCAGTAACAGTGTACTGTAATCGGATAAGGAGCGCAATGGCTTTTCTCTCCCCGGCCGCAACGCGGCAGGAACAATTCAAATAGCGAAAGAGCCAGCAGCTGATTCAATCATCGAACCTATCCACTAACCGGGTATAACGAGAAATGAGTCTGAATTTCTTAAACTGATTTACAACCATTCATTGCCACATCGCACACTCCACCTCGTTCGTTGCAACCCCTCCTCCGCATCCAAAATGTCTATCCCCAACGAAGCTCTTCAGAAGGTAAGCATCGCGATCGGCTTGTTGAAGGACTTTGGCTTATGAATTGTCTTTCTATTCTAGCTCCTCCAAGAGATCGAATCCCGCGTCATCTCCTCGCAACAACAAATCGGCATTACAAAGGCCCAGATGACAACAAAACAGCGCGATATCCGCATGCTTGAGCTCACATCAAAGGAGATTGGGTCTCTACCTGGTGATACAAAGGTTTACGAGGGTGTTGGTCGGATGTAAGTACTTTGTCCTGCCGTGTCTCCGGCCTTGACCGTGCAGCATAATGGCGCCGCCGGCCCATAAAATTACCATGAATGGAACGCTAATACACCCCTATCAATACAGGTTCGTCGCGGTCCCCAGAACGACTGTTGACAAGCGAATATCCACCGAGAGCACGGAGTTGAAGTCTGAGATTGAGGGTCTGGAGAAGAGGATGAACTACCTCGAGATGACGTTTAAGAATAGTCGGGAGAATCTGGAACAGATCTTGAAGTCGGGCAGGGCGTGAGCAGGATGGCTTTTCGGCCTGATGGAATCGAGAGCATTGTGTATGTGCGTTATACTATTTATTTATGAATTGTACGGCTGGTTTGTTCAATTCGATCACTTTGGTCTAGTGGATAATCTGACGTATAGGTTGAAAGAATCATTTGGCCTGAGCATCTTCAGGTGTATCATATGTCATTAGGTTTGAGTTTTTTTGCTCTTGATCCCCCAAGTCAACGGTCTGAACTGACCAAAGGCCCTGATTTCGTCACCGGCCCGCGTCTTGGACCTAGACCTAGTAAGAAGCTCTCCATGGTACAGCTACAACTCAGATATACCTGTCTTCCAGGAGACTGGGGCAGTTACTCAAATATCAACATCCAAAAGTATGGAGTGGGGAGTGCTAGTAGTTGAGTGAACAAATATATATATGTATTGGACCTAGACAGATCAGTCATTTTGCCTCAAATGTGGCTGAGTATGAGGAGGAGCTCGATGCATGAGAGTAATCGCACACGAGTCATAGATGCCATAGCTGAGCTGAACCACTATTACTTGTTGGCAGAGGGCAGAATCAGCGAATATCAAGCCGCAGGTCTAAGCCAACAAGCAACGTTGCAAACCAAGCCGCACCTGGGCAGCCACAGGTACAACATCCAGCGACAAGAGGGACAGCTCTGATACGTTAGGACAAGCAGAGAGGCTCAGAGAAATATTAATAGTATGCATTGATATTAATATGGCAGCCGGCTTGTGGCAGGGCGATACGCCAATTCCCAAGGCCCCACTGACCTCAGCGGCTCAGCCTTGTTCACGGACTCTGTTCGAAAAACAGCGATTCAGCGGAATTTGGTTCTGGTCGCACGAAATAATTACCCAAGTCCTCAGCGTTGTCAGGCATGCATCGGACCGGAGTTTGGCCTGGGCCCTGTCAATTATTTCTTCTGCCTGAATTAAGTACCTAATTGGTGGTTGAATCAGAATGACAGATATCTGCTCGTCTCCAACATGATGGAATCTTTGGCTCGTGCGGGATTAACCGCTCTGTTCCCTGGTCCCCCCGCCGCTGGAGAAGGAACTTGGAACGAATCGAGCACTGGGATTAGATGTTTGGGAATAGAATCGAAGCAGAGCCCAGCCACTTGCATAATGCCCAAGAAATGTTGCAACGGTCGGTGACGGTCGTCATTCAGATGATCAGCCGCCCAATCATCCAATGATGCCAAATCCCCCACCCCAGCTGAGCCGCCCGCCATACACTCAAGAGGAGGGGGCGCTTTTCTGTGCGTCCGCTTCATCTCTTCTTTCTCTTTTCCCTCTTCTTTCTTTCGCCTGCATTGCTCTCATCCTTTCATCTCGTTTTATCCATCCCGGCTCTCGTCCATCTGGTTGGTGACGGGGCTTTCAGCCTGTGTTGCCCCTCCTTTACACACTTCAGCCCCCACCACTCAGAGATACCCTATCAAGCCCTTCCCTGACTCACTTTCTTACCTTGCATTAGCCTTCGTATTCCTGCTCTCCGCGAAGTGAATCCTTCTTTTTCTTTTCCCGAGACCTATATATCGTGAGATTATCTTCTCATCATGGGCAGACAACGCCGTTACTCGTACTCCGAATCTGAGACCGATTACTCGGAGTCCGACATCTCCATGATGGAGGTTCCCCGCAGACAGCATCATAGGAGACGCTCCATCTCCCGCACCCGTTTCAGCCCCAGCTATAGCAACACCTACCTGAGCCCAAACACCGTGCACGAAGACGTCCGCATTCACCGCTCTGCCTCAACAGGCGCTCGGCGCACCCGCGAAGAGCGCGATCGGCGAGAACGTGAGCGGGAGCATCATGAACGTGAACGTGACCGCGAGCGTGACCGCGACCGCGAACGTGACCACCGCGATCGCCTGGAACGTGACCGTGTCCAGCCTACCGCTGTCATTGTCGACATTAAGAACGACTCCCGGAACACGAGCTCTAACCAGAAACGTAAGCAGCACCGGGAATCGTCTACGAATCATCAGGAAGACAACCAATATCTCGATATATATGATTCAGAGGATGAAACCGTCCTGCGGCGTCAGCAGCAACGCCGTCGGCCTCGTGCCAGTACCAGTGTATCCCGATCACGGGATCCCTCGCCCGCCGTCCAGCCGGCTCGCGACTATGACCTTGTCATCGATCAGCGATTACTCGAGAAGAATGACCAGAAACAGGACTTAGAGATCCTCCAGCAGCAGCGAGACATTAAGCGTCTTGAGCGTGAATTAGCGCGCCATCGGGACCATGCGGAGCAACACCATGAGGTCCGCCTGATAAGGGAAGAGGAGGAGCGGTATGAGGATGACATCAGTGACCGGCTACGGCGACTTCAAAGATACGAGGAGTCAGAACGTCTAGAGGAAGAGAAGCGCAAGGCCGAACGCCGCTATAGGCTTCAGAGGCTTGAGCAAGCGGAGAAGGACGCCGCCGAACAAGAGGAGGTTCGTCAGAAACTCAAGCATGAAAGACTCAAGGAGCTTCAGCGCAAGATCGAGGAGGAGGAGGAGCGTGAGAAGCTCAAGAAAGAGATTAAAGATGAGGAAGCTCGACTTGCCCTTGCCGAAGCCGAGAGGAAGGCCAAGGAGGCTGCTATGAAGCACGCTGCCGTCGAGGAGTGGAAGCTCGCCGAGGAGCGCCGGAGGAACGCTGAGCGCGAAGCGGCTGCCCGACGCGACAGAGAGTTTAGGGAGCGCCTGAGGCTAGAATTCGGCTACACTGAGCAAGAGATCGAAGACATCGTCAACAAGAAGCACAAGAAGGAGAAGAAGGAAGAAAAGAAAGAGGAGAAAAAGGAAGAGAAGAAGGAGAAAAAGGAAGAGAAGAAAAAGGAAGAGGAGAGGGAGAGAGAAGACCGCAAGGCTACCTGGATCAAGGTATGCAGCGCCTACCAACGTAATTTTCAACCATCACCCACGCTGACATCGCTATAGGTCCATCGCAAGCATCTCCTTCCCGATACACTAATTGCCTACCAGTTACCTTGGGCCTGGGATGAAGTAAGTCCTTTCACTCCGGAAGAACAGCAAATGGCACTAACTAGCCGCAGCTCGACGGCAACTACATAATAATCAAGACGTGGATCAGTGAAGAACTCCAGGAGGAACTCTTTGCCCATACTCGCCGCCTACGTGAGGGCAAGCTCGTCACCCAGACATCCAGCACCTTGACCGAGCTCAAGGTAAATGATAGGAAGAAGGACAAAATGTACCTTGTGCGGAAGAAGAGCCCCAACCGGCGGTCATGGATCTTTACCTGATCCTGACTTGAAATCGTGGCTCCGTGAAATACTTTTCTTCTTCTACTCATTGTCTTCTCTTCTGCTTTTGTTTTCGGTTCATCGATTGCAATTTATTCCCCACTTCGCCGCTCGCTCGCCCGCTTCGTTTACTACTGATATACCGCCCTGAGTGTTCGTGTTTATACTTGTCTGTCTTGCCATGAGTTGTGAATTCCCTGTTATGAAACACACTATATATGAAACGTCCATGAGTGAAATGATCTATGATGATGTTTTGTTTTTCCAATCAGAGTTAATATCCGTAGCATTTCCACGGCTCAAAAAATATATATTACACATTAGGGTAGATTGAGCCCCGGCAATCAAATCCCCATCTCAGTCTTCGCCCACCGCGTCTCAGCGCGGAGGATAAGCTCCTCATACACTGTCCAGGCAAGCGCGGAACTCAATGCCTTTCTCCCAATTCGCAGCCCTAAGCCGCCAAAGAGACTCCGGACCCCGTCTTCATGGATCATAAGGCGCACGGCCCGCATCATGTTACCGTACTTCTGCGGCATAAGCTGTAGCCGAGTCTTAACGGCGTCAAACGGATTCGTGATTGCGGTTGCAAGTCCCGCTGCTAACGCGCCGGATACGAAATTGATAGAGAACGACGAGGAGGATTTCAGGCGCTGATCCGGATCCGAGGACTGCAATGCCATCGCAGACGAAAGACGGCGCTTTAATTGTTCGTAAATGAGGACATAGAGACCTGCATATGGAGCATCCCGAGCAGCCGTCGCGCCGAAACCAGAGAACAGACCCCTGATTCCCTCTGTACGGACAATATCCCTCCCGGCTCCGTAGAGACTCCGATAAGCGTAGTAGTCTGACTCATATCGAACTTTCAAAACGGTAACGGGCATCATTACGAACCCCGCAGCGACCCGCGCTGCGGCACCTGTGGCTAGGTTGGCTGAGTTCGAGAGTTTGGGAAGGGCGGAGGAGGACGAGGAAGACGACGAGGTGGTCTGGGCATTTGTGAGGGCGAATGGTGTATGTGTTTGTGCGAGGCCTTGACGCAGAGCGTTGAGGGATGTGAAGTACAGAGCGGAGCCGAAGCCAGTGCGGAGAGCGGAGGGGAGGGTTCCGCGCCATAAGCTGCGGATTGGGTTTGGAGAGGCGAGTATTGTCTTGACGGTTGAGAGGAGAGAAGCGCTGTGGTGGGATTGTTGAACGCGGGTTTTGAGAAGGTCTGCGGGTTGAAGGAGAATTGACGATGTGAGGCCCGAGAGGAGACCAGCCCCGAAGTGAAAGGTTGTCTTTGATGCTGGAATGAGGTTAGACAGAGGAGTTCATGCAAGGCAGATTTTTGATGTGGTTACATTTCGAGATGGGTTTCACGGGCGAAGATTCGTATGTCGTCGCATTGTTCGACATATCTGCGGTATCTCCTCGGGAAATGTCCCGGGAGTCACACCGTCGGACAAGCGTAGGAGTTCTTGCTCGAGACGTTCGACAATATGGCGTACAACGTTGAGTTGAGAAGAGCTCGATCGCATATCACGTCCAATTGTGGAGGGAGAAAGGCCCTGGGGAGAGAGTGAGGATATCTGCGGTGATTTTTGCATGACCGTTGTATTTTTTTCGGGCGTTGATGAAGTCATCCACGGCCTAGGAGGCTGGCCGCTAATTGGCCGCCGTCTCCAGCCGCAGGGACGCATGTGTCTCTCGTAAGATTTATAAATACGCTAGTATCAGTATGGTAATTCATCCCCACTCCCTTGGACCCCGAGACAAGGAGCCTTAGCTGGGGAGTCGAGATATTGGCACGGGTGAGCTTGAGTAATAGATACTTTATGCGAGAGGCCATAACTGAGAGCTAGTACAGCTTCTCCTATATCAAATGCGTACTATATCTGCGAGTCTATGGCATGTCCGGAACCTACGGAGGTGGATTCGAGCCAATCGGCAGCCGAAAAAGTCGGGGCTCGCTGCAATCGGATCAGTGATTTGTTCTACGTCAGTGCAGATGGACCTGAGCTTGACAAAATGGTACCTGCTGGTTCGGACCAAATGTTCTTAAGGCTGTTGCTGCCTCTGCAATCTTGCGACCTAATGTACCGCCCTTGACAATGGTCTCCTTCCTGTGATCTGTCCCTCTCATCCCTCTCTTCCTTCTGACTGCGCCCTTTCTGCTAGGTGTGACGCCCGCCTTCCTCGTTGCCTGACATAAGGTACCTGATCGGATGCTTGCGGAGAGTTTACCTTGACAAGAGAATGCCTTTGTTTCCCCATATTCCATATCCGCCTGCTAAGGACGGTTACTGGGAACCAGTTACTTCCACCTTGAATTGGTGCGAGGAGGTGCGTGATCCTTGTTTTGCCTGTCGCTGGTACCTGGAGATTGATCGTTACCGCTCATTAGGATTACTATGCCACAAAATACTCCGCAGAGATTGTCAATACCTTGACGAATCTTCTCTTCATGCTACTGGGGGTAAAAGGAATTTTGAGCTGCCGGCGTAATGGACACGATACTATCTTCGAGGTCGCCTACTATGGTTATCTTCTGGTTGGAACAGGCAGCTTCCTGTTTCATTCTACTCTGAAATGTGAGCGGTCTCCTCGGCTTGGAGGAATTGAAAATTGACTGGCCTCTTTTTCAGATCCAATGCAGCTAGTTGACGAACTGTCCATGATCTATACGACCTGCCTGATGTGTTACGCTTCCTTCTCCTACTCAAAATCCACCTGGTATCGTATTTCTCTCGCAGCCTCCCTTACGGCTCTTGCCGTCTTCATCACCCTCTATTACCACTACCTCCAGAATCCAGTGTTCCACCAGAACGCGTACGCTCTTTTGACGGCTGTCGTGCTCCTGCGGAGTATGTACACCATGGAGGTTAAACTCCGCCCGTCCTGGAGACGCTCAACCGAGGAGGACCGATTCATACGGGAAAAGGAAGGATTCGCGGTGCTTTCCAAAGAGCAACAGCACTATGAGAATGTCCGCGACCTGAAAACGCTAAAGACGATGTGGTTCATGGTCGGGCTAGGGTTGAGCGTGTTTCTAGGGGGTTTCGGGATCTGGAACCTGGACAATCATTTTTGCAGTACGATACGCGTGTGGCGTCGGGAGCTGGGACTCCCTTGGGGTATATTGCTCGAGGGCCATG
This sequence comes from Aspergillus ustus, assembly GCA_000812125.1. Lineage (NCBI taxonomy): Eukaryota > Fungi > Ascomycota > Eurotiomycetes > Eurotiales > Aspergillaceae > Aspergillus > Aspergillus ustus. The sequence continues at coordinate 698,413 of JOMC01000007.1, forward strand.
GCTGGTGGTACGTTTGAGAACTGCATACTACTAGTATATTTCTCGGTAGGTAGCTAACTTGGTTTGACCCTAGGCACTTAATGACCGGTACCGGCGCATACCTATATATTGTCTGGGGCATTTGGCTGCGCCACTGCCTCAACAAGCGACAGGAAGAATATTATTTGTGGTGGCCGCATTTTTGGAATATCCCCGAGATCGTGCGGATTCAGATCACAGCAAATGGGTCTGCGAAGAAGTCAAATTGAGATTCTCTAGTCAAAGGCCCTTTACCTACTTTATGTCTAACTCGTATCGATACCTCTGTAAGTGACGCATTCTTATGGCTTGAGCTATATTGTTATTGTCCTTTCATGTCCTTTTTTTTTTTTTGAACAGTTTGGTTTACCTTCCAATAGACCTTTCTGAGCTGGTAGATCAGAATCAATGTCCCATAGAAGAAAACACGAGGATCAAGGGCATAGAAATAAAACTCCCCTCGCTAAGGCTTCATATATGTGGTAACGCATGTCTAGGCTATATTGTATATACCAGTATAGAGGTCCTTATTCAGTTAAGAACGAAGGGTTCAGGAGGATTACAGCTTGGGCTTCGAAGCCTCTTTATTCGGCCGCACAGGAACTGGGACATGCGCCTTCCACCGGCGATCGATGGTAAGCTTCTCGACCTTCGATTTGGTGCTCCACTGATCCCGGAACAGCTGTTCTTCTTCTCTCCATCGCTTCAACTCTATCCCTAGGAAGCTGCTCGCTTGCTCAGCGCATTGAATAGGCGCTTCCTGGGCAACGAGATGCCCAATATCTTTGAGGACTACACTTCGGACGCGGTCGGCCGCAGCGCCGCCACTACCGCCGAGGCCCGTCCCTGTACTAGAGAGCTTATCTGAAATCATGGTTGGAGGGGACATGTCTGATGTCCCACCGAATATATACAGCACACTAGGACGAAGGTGCGGCAGTTGTGCGAAGATACGTGAGGGCTCAGGGCGGTAAAAGGGCCATGAGCCAAGATGGTCGGGGTCGAGGTCAGGATGGGTTACTTTGTTAACCGGAACAGAGAATCCAGGTGGCCCGTCATAGTTTGGTCGGGAGAAGGTGAAGACTTCTTGATGAAGTGTTGTTGAGAGAGTCACGGGTTTGTCCTCGGCAGTTTTCGAGGACGATTCGTTCAGTGGGTAGATGGCGGTGGGAAGATCTCGCAGACCATACTGCAGCCAGCGCTCTAGAACACGGGGGTCCCAGGCTTGGTAGAACGAGTTCTTCTTGAAGGACTCTGCAGCGGCCTTTCGCGACGGCCATTGATCACGACGGTATGATGAGAGCTGAGTCGTTTTGGCGATGACTAGTTTCTGCTTCCCTAGGTCGGTAGGGTCAAGTTGCGTGGTTTGTCTTTGGATAACTGGGTCGAGTAGGACGAGGGAGTGGAGGAGGCGGGGGTGCATGGTGCTCAATTGGACACTAGAGGGGAGGTACGTTAGATCTCTCCTTGCTTCATGTGGGTGGAGACGAACAGATGCGCCCCTCCCATGCTATGCCCGACACCGATAATAGGCCGCGGCATTTCCTTGCGCTTCACATTCACGAGATGGAGGAGATCGCGCGGATGATCAAACCAGCTGGCTAGCCATCCCATTAGTATATCCTCCTGTATAAGAGTGTTAAGACAACGGCTGGAGGACACTCACGGTCATTTCCTAGATGATCTTCGTTTATGGTACCGCTCTGTCCCTGATGCGCAACATCTGCCATCCAAATACTGCGGATTCGGAAGCCGTTTGCTTTTGATCGAGCATGTATTTCCTCCCAGAGAGGTTCATAGAGTTCCTATTCAGGCGCTCGTCAACTCTGGTACTTACTCGGGAAAAGCAGCCGAGTTTCATTCGATGCGGCGAAAAAGCCCACCTTTGGGAAGCCATTCGCGTGAGCGGCAAGTATAGTGACGTCCCCGGGCAGCGGATTAGGGTTATCTAAGGGGATGTATTGTTTCACAGCCAAGTTCAGAATATCCTCTTGTTCATGTGCTGTGGCCCGAGGATATTCCCGAATATGCTGTGACGCGACCACATGTTCGATGACACGAAAGGGACCGAAAGTTGGCATGGTGATGTGGGCTGGGCAGTATTTTCAAAGGCATCCAAAGTTCCAGCCATCCCAGAGATGGGCCCCAGATATTTAAGAAGGAATGGGGAATTGACCCGCATCCGCATGGGGTAGACGATCGGGACCGACCGAGCTCCCTGTTGCCGACGCAAGGTGGGTTCACTTATTGGGCCGAGGTTCACTGGCAAGTGCCTTCGATGAGGAACCCCGACGGCCATCGGAAGGTCGAGTTTTCCCCCCGGTCAACATGATGTGATGATGATCGAAATAAGCATGGAATAATTGGGTCTTTTGAAGAGCGACCATGATGGTTTGGCCTAATCGTGGTCGGGGAGTGGTTGGCGACTTGAGTAAGACGCAGTACACGTGACTTGGCGTCGGCTCGTCGCGTTCCAGAGGGGAAAGGCATCGCGTCGCATCGCAGAACACAATTTCAAGCGCAACACTCGACTTTCATCCAATCTTATCGCCGGGCTCTCCTAACTCCAGCTCACATTTATATCTTACCATCTCTTCTCACGTAAATCTTTCATCAGGTATTCCTGCAAGCCCTCAGCTAAGGGTGTTTTCCCCATCATGGGGCACCAGGACGAAAACTTTCAACTCTTCGACCAGTGCAAGGTCTGCATAGTGTGCTCCAAAGATCTTAGCCTAGATACTGCACAGCAGGTATGTACCAGCCAAGGTGTTTGGCATCTTAAGCGTAACTAAACTCCGCTGGTATTATAGCTCGCATCGACGCTTGAGGATAATGGCGGCGAGCCCGTTGTCTACCAGTCGCCCGCGGATTTCCCCGATCTGGCGCAATTCAGCCATATCATGTCCACTACGATCGACTTCCCTGAATTTGACGCTGCCAACGATGCCTTGATTCCCGTTGTCAAACCTCAATGGATGCAAGCATCGTTGTCCAAAAGGAAGCTAGCCAACCCCCGCCAATATAGTCCGGATCCCCGACTCTTCCTGAACGATGTGGTAGTCACCTGCGGCGATATTCCAGAGGGTGACAAGGATGCAATTATTGGCGGTGTTCTGGCGAAAGGCGGTCTATACAACTCTAGGGTCACCCAGATGTGCACTCATCTTGTCGATTTGACTATCAGTTCCGATAAAGCTCAGCTTGTTAGAGAGAGAAATCTCCCAGTCAAAATTGTTCTTCCACATTGGTAGGGTTTTTGGTTCCCACCCAGTGTTCTAAAATGTTGTTAATTTGTCATTCAAGGTTCGACGACTGCTTGAAACTTGGACGACGAATTGATGAACGCCCATATATGCTTCCTGATCCAGAAATCCTGCACGCAGCGCCAGACGTTCCGGTTCGATCGACAGGAAACCGCGACATAATTGGAGCGTCCACCCCGGAGCCCTCTACGTTACCGACTCCCATGACCTCACCAGTCAAGCGTCTCAACGTATTTCATGGAAAAATTGTCATGCTCTCTTCAGATTTAGGAATTGGCCCGCATCTCCAGAAAACCATTACTAGCTTGATCAAGGAGGGTGGCGGTGAGGTAACACCCGAGGTTTCAAAGGCAACTACTTTGATCTGCCGGTACAGAGAAGGATTCGCCTACCGCGTGGCTTCGAGATTGAACAAAGATGTAGGAAATCTGTCCTGGCTTTATCATCTTATGACATATAACACCTGGACCTCACCATATCGACGTCTACTACACTATCCAGTCCCACGCACTCCGATTCCTGGATTTGAAAAATACAAGATAAGCTTGTCAAACTACGTTGGCGAGGCGAGAGCGTATCTTGAAAATCTGATATCAGCAACAGGTGCAGAATGCACGAAAACCCTAAGGCAGCAAAACACACATCTAGTGACTGCCCATGATAGCAGCGAGAAATGTGCTGCGGCGAGGGACTGGGGGCTAGAGGTGGTCAATCATTTGTGGCTTGAGGAGTGTTACGCAAAATGGAAAAAGCTACCCATCACTGATCCGAGGTACACCCATTTCCCTCGGCGCACTAATCTAGGCGAGGTCGTGGGTCAAACTCGGTTGGATAGATCTTCTCTTGAGGCTCTCTTTTTCCCTTCAGAAGAGACGCCTGAAGCTTCTGCCGTTCCAAGGAAAGCAATGCAGCACAAAGATCAAAACGCGACAGCCAACAAGGCGTTGAGAACGACGGAAGCCGATACCACGGTTTCAGATACGACGACTGCCACGCCAAGAGTTGGGAAGTCTAGGAAAACGGCTCTCCAAACCCCTGCCCGTTCTCGCCTCGCGCCAGATGACAAAGAAAATGAGACACCATCCTCTACTAGCAGTCGCAAATCCAAGGAAGCAGCAACAGCCAGACTGCACGATATTGCGCCTGACATCGCCCTGTACGAGAAGGAGAAAAAGCGCGTGGGTGGTGTGATTTACGGCGGCCGAAGAGTCACCGACGAGGACCGAGTGATCCTCAATGGTAACAAGAAACGGCCTTCGATGGAAGCACAGACTGAGAGTGATGAGGATGATACTGCTGAGGCTAAGAGGCAGAAGAAGTCGAAGCCTCCTATCACTATTCATCTTCTCATAACTGGCTACCAAAGGTGGGTAGGCAATATGAAGAAAGAAGATGCTGATAAGGTGCGTCATATAGCCTGTATCTCTTGACTCGGCTTGAGGACTAACACTCAACAGCGTCAACTTCGTGACCTTGGAATCATGGTTGTTCAAGATGCGCGAAGATGTTCTCATCTAGCTGCCCCGTCCGTCTTACGCACGCCGAAATTTGTTAACGCGCTAGCATATGGCCCAGTGATTGTCCAAGTTGATTTCATGGAACAGTGTTTGAAGAAAAACGAGCTTCTAGACCCCAACGACTTCCTCCTAAATGATAAAGACGCCGAAAAACGATTCGGCCTGACGTTAGAACAGTCAAAGATCAATGCGAAAAACAACAAAAACAAGCTCCTTCAAGGGTATCATGTCTATTGCGTTGAGACCATCCGCGGAGGGTTTGATGCTTTCAAGTCCATTGTCGACGTGAATGGAGGAGAATGTAATCTTTTCCGTGGACGCGTCTCATATCAACCAAAACGCGAGGAGAGTGATGACGAGAGCGAAGATGACGGCCGCTCAAACCGAAAGGAAATTTATCTTCTCAGCAGCGTTGCCACTGAGCACCAGAAGCTATGGCCGCGTTTCCGGCAGCTGGTTCATAATATGGGTAAGACCCCGAGGATTGTCCGGGTCGATTGGCTTCTCGACATGGCCATGTCTCAAGAATTGCGCGGTGCTGAGGAGTATGAGCTCAACGAGGAGATGGTGGAACAGCCTGAAGAGTGAGTTGGTGGGTTGGTACTGTTTTGAGTTGCTTCACTTACGATACCTGCATGTGGCCTTGATTTGACTTGTCTGGAGTTGTTGCTCATCCCTTATTTTGCATGCGGCATAGCCAGCGATTGGTGCCACTGGAGCAAAAGGCTCGTTTGGTCAGGCCTTAGAAGAATTTTACACCCTCTTGTCCTTCACTGCCGAAAACTTGCGCTTTGCCTTGCTTGACCAGGACGTTCAAAGACTTGAACATCACCTCAGCGTCCATTCCATGCCATTCTAGGTCAATTAGCGACATAACAATCTAATGCCTTATGAACTGGCATACCTTGCGATACAGTCGCCTCCCCCTCCAGCAACTCATAAACTGTAAGAACCACATTCTTCTGTCCTGTATTGTCAACCTAGACACCCGTCAGCAACTCGATCCTCATTGAAAATCAATATGAATGTACGCACCCACTCCGCAATAATCCCTGCCCACTCCTCGGGCCTCCTCCACCAAATCCACGCGGCTCCTTTAATCCCGCCATCGATCCATTCTGCCCTTCTTCCTCCGCCCCCCTCCTCATCCCCCTTACTCATCCAATCTAGCACCATCCGCGCATCTTTCAAACGCAGTTGCCTGTGGAGCTCGGCGTTCCGAAAGAGCGGAGACTCGATCGCGTCAACGAGCGAGATCTTGAATATCCGGTAGTGGCGGCACCAAGATTGGATCAGGTTCGACCATATTTTGAGCTGTACGGTGTGCGTGCTGCTGTTCGGTTGAAGGCTGAAGAAAGGTGGGAATCTGTATCGGAGGGGAAAGGTGAAGGGGGTGGTGGCTATCGAGGTCTGATCTAGAATGCTGGTCATTTCTGCGAGGTTCTAAATTGATTTATATGCTTGAGAGAGAAGTATGGTGAAGGGGAGGCCGAGTCGAGGGTTGATTGTAATTGCGATTGCGGGGGAAGTCAAGCCGCAGCAAGAAGAACTCCGCTCCGCTTGGCCTGACGTCGACTTTCCGCCGCCATGAAAAAAATTCCCGCTCCGACGAAACACTATTCATTTCCGCAATTTCTCACACAAACCTCACAAGCATCGCATTTGTCTCGGAAAGGACGCAATGGGTGCCCCCGCAAAGCGCCAAAAGCGCGAAGAATTCCGCAAAAAGGTCGCTGCTGCCACGGCTGAACCCTCAGGCGATGGCTCAGCTTCCCCGGCGGGCTCGGTGCTTCACCTGCCGCAGAAGAAGTACTATAGACAGCGCGCCCATGCGAACCCCTTCTCGGATCACTTGCTGGAATAGTACGCTCTTCTGTCCTCTTATCGCACTTTGGCACTGTGCTAACGGTGTATCGAATTATTATAGCCCCCTCACACCAGCACACATGGACTGGAGCACACATTTTCCGGCTTATGTGAACCCTGACGCTACGCAGGCGAACGCTACCGGTGCTCGGAAACTGCTGAAGGACGTTGAGGTCGTCGATATTGGCTGTGGATTCGGTGGATTGCTTGTTGGGCTTGCGCCGGTTCTTCCTGATACGCTTATGGTTGGTGAGTAATGCCGTCTCCCCCCAGAAAGTTACCAACGAAGAGTATATGAGTATAGAGACTGACTGAATCTGAAATAGGCATGGAAATCCGCGTCAAAGTAGCCGAATACCTCACAAATCGCATCCACGCCCTCCGTCACCACCAACGACGTCTCCTCCAGCAATCGCAAGTCTCAACCCCCTCCTCCACACCAGGACGTGCTCCAGAACCAATCCAACTCCCAATCGAGCCCTTAGAAACCCCCTCCGAAACTCCTGAAACAACCTTCCCCACAACTATAATCCCCGGTGGCTACAACAACATCACCGCACTGCGCGCCAACACAATGAAGTTCTTCCCGAATTTCTTCGCGCGCGCCCAACTCTCCAAAATCTTCATTTGCTTCCCGGATCCGCACTTCAAGGCGCGCAAGCACAAGGCGCGGATTGTCTCAGAGACACTGAATGCCGAGTATGCGTATGCGCTGAGGCCTGGCGGCTTATTGTACACGATCACGGATGTGGAGGAGTATCATTTTTGGATTTTGAGGCATTTTGGGCTGCAAAAGATGGAAGAAGGAGACGAGGGTGCGGATGATGAGTATGCGGAGGGGGGCGTAAAGGATCTATTTGAACGGTTAACACAGGAAGAGTTGGATCGGGACGAGTGTGTAAAGGTGATGATGCATTCGACGGAGGAAGGAAAGAAGGTGTCGAGGAATAAGGGAAATAAATATGTGGCTGTCTTCAGGCGAAAGGACGATCCGGAGTGGCCTCTCTGACATAATTTGTAGTTAGAATTATGGAGTTATAACTGGGATAATTAAAACGTATGTTGAACTCAGTGATGATTATATCAAATTGTAGACCTTATCATTCTGACTCAAGATAACCTAAAGGGGACCGCCAAACTCATTAACTCATGATGCTCGCTGTCAATGCAAAATAGAAGGCGTAACTGCGTAAATCTGAGAATATGATCATGAAATGAAGACAATAGTGAGCGTGTATCCAGTCTAGCAGCTTTCCTAGCCATACTGGGTAGGCATGTTAGTCTCAAAACCTTGTCGTTGCATGCTAACGGCCGAGTCATTAGATCAGGTACGAGGCGAAGACTTGAGCCGTATGCCTTCGCATCGTTCACACACAGCAAGCTGAACCGGCCCTCCGATGATGCGACCTTTGGCGGTTCGTCGAGGCTCACCTTCGCGGACAAAGTACCGACCTTCAAGGCCAAATCCGTCGCCGCATTCATGGCAGACAAAACAGCTGTCATGCCATTTGCCACCAACTGCACTGATAACAACGTCGTCGAGAACGGGCTTTTTGCAGCCCGAGCACGATGGAGCAGTCCGACGAGAGTGGCAATTCAGACACCATGCAAAACCATCTTTCTCGACGAAGGGAGTGTCGGAGTTGAAAGGCTGCAATTGAACTGTTAGTCACGGAATACACGTGCGATGAAGAGAACATACGTCACCACATTCGGCGCAGAAAAAATGGCCAACATGCCATTCAGCTCCGCATGCTATCACGACTTCTCCTTCAATAGGTGTCTTGCAGCTTTTGCACCTCGGGCTGAACAGCTCATGGAAGTCTAGGTGACAGTAGAACCTTGGTGCATGGTCCTCTTCACCAGCTGAAGGATCCGCTAGTCGCTCATTTCGCTTTGCCTCAGGCTCCTGGTAGAAAGCAACACATTCCAGCGGGGTTTGACAGTAATGGCAGGTAAAGCACTCGGTATGGAAGCGTGTTCCAGCTGCGGTAACAACTTTACCGGCAATCGGTAGCGAGCAGGATTCGCATGTTGCAGTTGGCACACCGGCGCGGGAGTAGGTTGACATCCACCGATCTTGTGACGGCATGAACCTTCTAAACCCAGAGCTGGATCGTCGGCGCTCTTTTGTGTCCTTTGGCGGCTTTGGGGTTGGTTTAGCCTTTTGAGGCGAAAACGTCATTTCGGCAATCGTAGGCTCTTTTTCATCCGGCAAGTTGATGACTGGTATAGAGGGTGGCTCCGAGACTTCAATGGCTGGCGGCGCGGGAGCAGATTGAGTCACTTGAATCTCCGGCATTTCTTTAACTGCAGGTCTTTGGGCTTCTGTAGGTTTCCAGGTCGGATCGAAGCTCACTATGGGCCGCCCAGTGCGGTCACTTACAGCAGTAGGCATCGGTAGCTTTGAACTGCGGTCCGACCTCTTCTTGCTCGTCGCTGCTCGGATCTCGTCGCTGCGGATTTCAAGCCCATCCTTGGTCCGGACCGGTTCTTCATTGACTTGTAATGGCTCGGTTGCCGGAGGCGAAGGCACCGCGTTTGTCTTGTACCCGGGGTTCCTTGACTGGGTAGGTGGGTTCTTATGAATCTCGAAGCGAGACAGTTTGTCCACAAACGGGATGCCGCCAAATCGACTTGGTAGAGGTCGAGATCCTTGAGGTAGTGCATTGCGCGCTTTCGATCGCAGCGCCGAAGAATCAGACCTTGAAAACATAGAGCGTTCATCACCGCCGTTCCGATCTAAAGTGTGCGGCTCCTCATAAATTTGATCTTTAGGGTTTCTAAAGATGCCTTTGGACGCGTCATTGTTCACTTTCTCAAGGCCCAGACCGTAGCTACCATCCGTTTGCCCTGGTTCCCGCGGTAGCGAAAAGTTAACCTTGAGGTTTTTCTTTGGTATCCCGCTCCTTCTGAGGACAGGGCTCTCATCACCCAAGCCGGCATTCTCTATATCCGCCTCCGCACCACCTTTTCCTGACTGACCTCTAAATGAGAGACGATGGCTATTCCGCCATGAACTTCTGGATTCACTGCGTCCTTCTGGCGACTTGTGTCGTTCGTCAGGAGCTCTCTGATGAATGTCCGTGTCCATGTCCGGGTTGCGGTACGGTGCATAAGGGTTCTTGGGCACCCCAGGGTTTTGGTGCATCCAAACAAGTTCTGTAGCCTCGTCTTGCGCATCGGTATGAATCCGGATCTCGTCTTGGACGTCCATCTCCTGTAATGCATTTCGCAGCGACTTCGCTTCCTCCTTTTCTATCCGTCGTTGGGGACTCTCGCGATATTCTTGGGAGCTTGAAGGAATTCGAGTAAAAGCCCGAGTTGGCGATACAGTTTTCCTGACGGGGACATATCTAGGCTCCTGGACCAGAGGCCGCCCGGCTGAGCTCCCATAAGAGCTTCCGACAGAGCTCCGGAAAGAAATCGGACGGTGATTCGAAAGAGAGCTAGCCGCACGAGGACGTTCAGCCTCGGGAGGTGGTGCAGCTGAAGGTGTTCTACCATGTCCATACATCGACATTGCAGAGGTTGCTCGAGGTGGAAGATCGTCACGGGTTTTGGAGGGAGAGTCCGTTCTGCCTGGTAGAGGTCGTGAACCGCCGGGGCGCGTCGGTCGATTGGTTCGCAAGTCTTTCAAATAACTCGCTGCATAGGCATAAATTAATATGAGGACCAAGAAAGGAGGTCAAATTAAGGTCAAGGGGTTACACAGTCAACAACGTCAAAAGCTCGCCGGAGAATGCCAAGACTCGGCCAGCAATGCGGACTCACCGATCTGATCGTTCGACATGTAGGAGGGGCCGGGCGGAGTGACCTTCCGCTGAGGATCTCTGGTCTTGTTTTGAGGAAGAGGTGATCGGTGGAGCATTTTGGTGGGCGATCAGTCTCTTTATATACTGTATCGTACGGTGGATAGGTTTGAAACGAGGAATGTATCGGTGACTGAGCTCCGTTCTGTCGCTTGGGCAGTATGATGTTTTACGCGCGCAGGGGCCAATGAGGGCCCAGCAGGTGGCTGGGAGGGAAGAGAATGCAAGGCAATTGTGGATTGAAAGGCGAATAAGCGTGGGTCTGTTTCAGTCGGTGAGAAGAGGCACCTGTAGGGAATTGGAAACGAAAGGAAGTAGTAGGACATCTATGATAAGGAACGAGGAATTGAGGAGCGACTGACCCAGGACCTCGGCGCTGGAGCTGGTGGTAAACAGGATAATCTGGGTTCCTAGGGCGATCGGAGCGGAAGCTATGACCAACAGCCCGTGGGCATTGGCCAGGCACAAGTGGCATGCTGACTCAGCGTGTTTTTGGCTTGCAGAAACAACAGCCACCAATCAGCCGGACTCAAAACTCTCATCCATCATCATAACAACTACTTCTCTGCAGCTTGGCATACGCTGTCCAAGTGGCAGGTCGCAGGCAGCAGATTAGTCACACTGACGTGTACCGTGCCTAACTTACTGTAGAGTTGCTACCAGATACTAGATGTGCATGAACTCCACTTGGTGGGGCATCCGTCAATCTATACTAGTAGTCTGTCACGTCTTGTTCCAAGTTGTTGCTACTTGGTAGATTGATGCATATCTACCTACATAGTCTATATGATAGATATGTTTACGTCTGAGCCCAACCAAGGAGAGCTAAGAGAATGACCGCCCCTCACTATTAGTACTACCCTTTCTATCACTAGTACTGCCGGTCATGTAATAAATGAAACATGCAGTCATCGCAAATATGAGTCACATGTGCGGGGCTTGTTTAAAGCAACAATAAAGAAAAGTTCATTCTCTTTGACTACTGTATGACAGGGACGTTGATTCTTGAGCAGGAAAAGGGTCAGACCAAGGGACACGGTAATTTTCCTACTACGATGGCGGCTCCGGTTATTTTCCAGTTGTGTGTCGCCTCTGCATTCAACGGCCTTACGAAGCAAGAAAAGCTCTATGCGCATTGGATGGCTAAGTATATTGGCTCATAGAGGTCTTGGAAATAGCTTGCACCACTAATTCCCAATTGTGTCTGTTAGAGCAACATGGAGAGGCACACGGATCATCCTGCGACAAGTATCTTCTGAGGCTAATGGAATCTTCGATCTTATTATTGTCTTGTATCGTTCCTGTAAGGGCGATTGGGAACAGCTTGCAGGAACTGCCAATGTTAGCCCAGAGGAGCTTCAACAATTCCTTGACTACGCTGCTTTATTTCTGTCGAATATTGGGAACTACTTTGTGGGTGAACGAAGCATTCTCCGTGATTGTAACATAAACAGTAACTGTACTCCTCTAGGGCTCTGGGGACCAGAAGTTCGTGCCGGAAATCTCAAAAGAAGCACTCACCAGACTGGCTTCAGGCCATCATCGAGCTAAAAAGCTTCTTGACCATGTTTTGGAGGATATGTATCAACAGCCTCCAATGAGACTTGGGCAACATGGCCCTCTTACCCAAACGTCGTATTATCTCGGAGACGACTGCCTAGACTCCCCCGAGGAGATCTCTTCTATAGCCACTCTGATGGAAAATCTTTCCATCCATCCCGAGAATACTCGATTACAAAGATACCGGACCGCCGGAGTTGACTGCTACGACATCTTGCAAGCATCAGTCGATGAAAGCACCGTGACCCTCAACAGTACCAGTATACCGTCGCTGGGCAAAAAACATCTTCGGCTGGTACGAGGCGACCACAAAGATGAGCTTGAGCAGATATGTAAGTGCTTACGACGAGCCAGCAAGTACACATCCAACCCTGCGCAGCAGCGGGTTCTGCAACAGACCATGGATAGCTTTCTACTCGGAGACCTAGAGCTTTACAGGGAGGCGCAGAAGATATGGGTCACTGACAAAGCTCCGTCGGTGGAAACAGTCCTTGGATTTGTTGAACCTTATCGAGACCCGTTGGGTGTACGTGCTGAGTTCGAAGGGATAGTCGGGATACCCGAACCTTCAGAGACTGAGTTGTTAGAGAAGCTTGCAAGTGAAGCGGAGGCATTTGTCTATAAGCTTCCATGGGTCACGGGGGGTACCACCAGCATTGAAAAAGGGCCCTTTGAAAAAGATATATTTGATCCTCCTGACTTCTCGAGCGTTCAGAGTAAATGCCCTTCAGGTCAACTGATGGGAAAGTCGCTAACGGCTATACAGGTCTAGCATATTGCTCAAGTAACATATTCCCAGGAATCAACTTCCCAAATGTGGGTAATGAAATCACCGCACTCGAGTAAAGCTAACCCTTGGAACTAGTATAACGACATACGGCAAGAGATAGGGTATAAAAACATTCTCTTCTCTAACCGCATGCTAGTCGAAAGAATCCGCGCCAGAGGCCTACATCTTGTAGCTGAACAGGAGCAAGAAAGATATCAAAACCATCGCTTCCATTCCTACTATATTTGGGTGGTTCTCCATGAGATACTGGGTCATGGTACTGGAAGGTTCCTCGTGGAAATTTCAGAGGATAATTACAACTTCGACCCGGTGAACTTACCACTGAACCCTCTCACCGGACTTCCAGTTGACTGTTGGTATCGCGCTGGGCAAACGTGGACGGGAGTATTTGGTGACCTGGCAACGACAGTTGATGAGTGCAGAGCCGAGCTCGTGGGTGCTTATTTGATTGATGAGCGGGATATACTCGCTTTGTTTGGTTACACCGAGAATAGCATGGTCAAACCGGATGATTGTAACTTTGTCCGTCTCCACCGACTTTGTATACATGCTGACGTGCTATGTCAGTGGTTTATAATATGTACCTTCAGTTGGGGGTGGACGGAATCCGGGGATTAGCAAATTACGATCCTATCACAAAGGTAAGAAAGTCTAACCTCATGTATGCGTCGAATCGTGACTTACAAATTTGCAATGTATAGAAATGGGGACAAGCTCATAGCCGAGTGAGTTATTCCCCCCTTACCTCTGTTTCCCATGCTAAAGGTAGACTTACATATCCTCCATAGGCTCACTACACCATATTTCGCCATCTCCTTCGCGACAGCGACGGCCTGTACACCGTTCATTGTGACCCCCATGCCCATAAGTTAACAGTGGAGGTCGACCGGGGAAATATCCTCCCAGTGGGCAAGCCTTCCCTGGGCCGAATGTTATTGATGCTGCATATATACCGTTGTACCGCGGATGTCTCCAAGTGCAGGGCGTTCTACGAGGATCTTTCGCAAGTTAGTGAAGAAGCGTTGCGATGGCGGAACGTGATACTCTACCATAAAGAGCCCCCTTTGGCGTTTTGCCATGCGAATACTTTTCTTTTCCATGATGATGTCGAGCTGAGGGAATATGAGTCTACAGCTAAGGGACTTATTCAGAGCTGGGCTGAAAGAGAGCTGTTATAGCGATAGCATACAAAAGATATACTAAATATAATCCTGTCAGTCTCGGTCATCTAAGCGAGCCAAGCGAGGACTTTCCCCAAGTTGGAGATCAGTTAAGCTAGGCGATGTCCACCAATGACCATTTCGTATCTTCCCATCTCCAATTCGTCTCGTCCCATGGATTCGTGGAGACTTCCGCTGCGGCCACACTCCGCACGGTCTAATGTTCCTCAACCGGCTAATGTGCCGGCTCGTCTCGGTCATAACAATCGTAGAACAGGAGTCGGACTCAGAGCCAAGATGGCTTGGGGTTAGCCTTGTGATTAGCTTCTATATTTTTGTCGAGCAATCTATGACACATCTTCGTTCTTCTCCCCGGATTTCTCCTCAGCTCTTTCCCATCAGGCTTTATTTTTTTTATGCCCCAAACTCTTCACTCTGGAGCATTGAAACCTGCCGATGTTTTATTTACAGATAAGAATATTCTGGACATCAGGGAGTATCCAGTGTCCTTGAGCGCCCTCGATTATCCCTACGCGTGCCTGATCTGGCGATCCACTCCAGCTTTCTTCTCTAATCCCTCCACTTTGCTAGCCATCGCAGATGGCAGATAACACTCCAATCGACATAATCCATTCCCGGGATCATGATGGTGACATATCACCAGAGGATCCCCCGAAGGAAGGGCACCGCAACAGCGTAGAGCGCAAACCAGCTACTGTCCAGCATGACAAGCTCGGAGATGATGTACCCCCAGACGGTGGATATGGCTGGGTCTGTGTGGCTAGTGTCTTCTGGATTAATGCGCATACATGGGGAATCAATAGTGTTAGTTCATTCTTTATCACCGACAGTCACTAGCAGGTATGCTAACCTGTTTTTAAGAGTTACGGCGTCTTCCTTGCCCACTACCTCACCAACGATGTATTCCCCAACACGTCACCACTCATGTATGCCTTTACGGGCGGCTTGAGTATATCTTGTGCTCTTCTTATTGCACCATTGGCCACCTATCTTATCCATCTCTTTGGGACTCGTGCCGTCTTGAATATGGGCGTGTTCTTCGAAACGCTTAGCCTCATAGGATCCTCCTTTGTCACGCAGAGATGGCAGATATTCCTTAGCCAGGGCGTGTGCTTTGGATTGGGCATGGGCTTCCTTTTCGTTGGTAGCGTCGGTATCACCCCGCAATGGTTTTCTCGTCGACGAGGCCTCGCCATGGGAATCAACGCTGCTGGATCGGGGCTTGGCGGAATGATGTACTCGCTCGCAGTGGGAGCAATCATTCCACGACTAGGGCTAAGCTGGGCATTCCGGATACTAGGAATTATAGCCTGCGTTGTGAACCTAATATGCGCAAATCTACTCAGAGACCGTAACAAGGCAGTCGGAAGCCGCTACAAAGCATTCCATCTACCCCTACTCAAACGCCCCGAGTTCCTCCTCTTCCTCGGCTGGGGTGTCTTGACCATGCTCGGCTACGTCGCTATCCTGTTCAGCTTATCCAACTTCGCCACTTCAGTCGGCCTCTCTCCGCACCAGAGCAGTATCATCAGCGCCTTACTAAATCTGGGCCAGGGCCTTGGCCGCCCCTTCGTGGGCATGTTCAGCGACAAACTCGGCCGCATCAACATCGCGACGTTCCTGACGTTCCTCTGTGGAGTCTTCTGTCTGTTAATCTGGACCTTTGCCCGTAGTATGGGCCTCGTCTCCTTCTTCGCAGTCCTTGTCGGTACTGTCGCGGGTACATACTGGGCAACTGTAGCCCCCGTGCTCGCTGAAATCATCGACCTAAAGGACCTCCCCGGCGGCCTGAGTATTACCTGGATTGCCCTCGTCCCACCGACGACCGTTGCGGAGCCCATTGCGCTGCTGTTACGGAACAACAGGTCTGAGGACCACGTCTATCTACATGTCCAGATCTTCACAGGACTCATGTACATTGTAGCTGCGGTGTGTTTGTGGCTCGTGCGCGGTTGGAAGGTAGGGGATGATATTCGAGCCAAGCAGGAGATGGCCGCGGCGGCGGCTACGGGAAGCGTGGAGAAGGAAACAGGTCGTGTGCGGAAAAGCGAGAGGGCTGGTATTAGTGGCAGCGGTGTGCATTGTTCGCCGGTGCCTACGAAGAAAGCACTGTGGTATCCGCATGCTCTGCTTCGCAGCATGGTAGCTGCTAGAAAGGTCTAATCATGAGATAGGTAAATAGACCAGTATTCCCAAGCTTAGATTGATTATAGTTACAAGCATTGCTTTTCGAGTCATCATTCCTAACGCCATATCATAAACAGACCCGACCCTTTCTATTTCAAATCACTTCCTATTTCCCATTGAGAATCAAAATCCTCACCCTCCTCTTTCCAACCCCGCGTCCAGCCTCCTCCTTTACTGAGCTAACATTAACCCTAACTCTCTGGAATAGCTCTACACCCATCGCGCGATCGCTTGATTCGTGTCCCTTCTCCGTAACCTTGAGAGTATACTCCTCGTGATCAAAGTCGCTCTCGCGGCGGGTCACAAGCTCCCGTCGTTCCTCAACAGAGCGATTCGTTGAGTCACCGGGGAGCACAAAGTCCTCCAGCCGGACGACGCCTTCAATTCCAAATCGCGGGACAAAGACGACAACTCCGTTTTCAAAGACACGCATGACGTAGCCGTCTTCTTTGATACCCGAGTCGACACCGTCGGCGGCGAGTTTCTCGCCACGTGCTTTAAGGGCCTGTCCGACGTAGTACTCGATGCTGGCGCGTCCGGCGTATTGCGCATTGCGGTGGCGGTAGTTGATGTTGCGGCAGATATCCTCGAGGCGGTTGCGAGTGATGGAACCTTCGATTGTAGCGCGGCCATCATCACCTTCGTAGTTGATTGCGGCAGAGAGCTGGCGGTGGACGAGCAGATCGGCATAGCGACGAATCGGGGAGGTGAAGTGAGTGTAGATCGGAGAGGCAAGACCGTAGTGGCGAAACTCCGACTCGGCATGGGCGCCGGCGCAGAAGTACTCAGCCGATGTCATGCACCGGGTTGCGAGAATGCGGACAAGGGTGTTGAAGAAGGGGTTTTCGGGATCAGTGCAACGGTCGAGGGAATTGGCTAGGGCGCCGGAGCTGGAGACGTCAAGACGCATGTCGCGTTTCTTGGTGAGTTGGTTGGTGAGTTCTTCAAAGTTTTGAGGAGGGGGTGTGGCGTGACGACGGAGCATGGCGGTTTGGGGAAAGGTGCTATAGATTTTAGCGGCGACGGTGATGTTGGCGTGAAGCATGAACTCTTCCACGAGACTGTTTGTTGCAAGCATTGCCTTGGTTTTGACGTCTGCAAGCGGATCGCCAACCTCGTCGTTGTCTGCTTCGATGCGGACTTCTGGAGAAGCTAGGTTTAGGGCTCCGGCGTCCATACGCTTCTGGCGCAGGATCTTTGAGAGATGGAGAAGAGTGCGCATGCTTTGAGTCAGGTCGTCCGTCTTCGACGGGTCATCGATGCGGAGCTGAGCTTGTTCGTAGCTGAAGGCTTCACGAGACCGTATCACAGACTTTGTAAAGTCGGCGGAAACGACCTCCGCATTTGGGGTCATCTCCCATAGAACCGAGAAAGCATAACGCTCAACGTAGGGTTTAAGCGAACATAGATCTGTACCAAGGAGATGAGGAAGCATGTCGATACGCTTGTCGACCAGGTAGACGGTCGTTCCACGGATACTCGCCTCGAGATCCATTGCGTTATTCGGTTTGACGAAATGGGAGACGTCTGCGATGTGGACACCGACTTCAAAGTTACCATTCGGCAGCGGACGTGCGTGGAGAGCGTCATCAATATCCTGACAGCCTGGAGGATCGATGCTGCAAATAAGTAGATCTCGGAGATCTCTGCGCCCATTCCACCCTTTATCATCCTTGCTTACTGGTACGCGCCAATCATGACCCTCCTTCGGAAGGCAGTCCAGCACAGACTTGGGGAATGGCTTGTATTGCACATCCCATTCAAGAAGCAACGCTTCGGTTTCCGCTCCCTTTGTTTCCAGTTCTCCCAGCGAGCGGATGAAGTGCCCAGTCGGGTACCGAGAATCCCGATTCCAGGCATCAATCGTTACCAAAATCCTCTGACCTAACAAATCTGCAGCTTGTCGTGTCCGAACTCTAATCTTGGGCACCTTTTTGTCCATCGGGAGGACGAAGACATTTTGCTGGCGCCTGCCGGAGGTCTGAGAGCTAGTGGAACTAGAATCAACGGTTCCAACATATTGCCGCCAGTTTCGCTTGACGATGCCAACAACTTTAGCTGTTGGTTGTGGCCGCCCCTCTAGATTCTTACCATGGGCTTGCCGTACCTCCTCCTGGAGGGCTCTTTGCTCTCTCTCGGTCACAACGGCTTCGTTATCTTCAGCATCCGGATTATCATTTTTGGTGACGATTTCCTCTTCAACGATTTTGGTCGACGGTGATTTCCACTGGTCCTTGGGCAGCACTTCAATGACAACCACATCTCCAGAGATAGCTCGGTTGCTGTTATGTCTGCCCATGATAATAAGAGGCTTATCGAATGCTGCAACTTTTATAGAGCCTTCTAGATAGTTGTAAGGCGAGACATTGAAAACTCCTTGGTGTAAGTTTCCAGCCCTCAGACCTGTCATCATCTTCGACATTGAGTAGTATTCCGGATAGAATAGCTCGCCGCTTGTTTCCTTTGCGTGCCTTGCTTCTCTAGATTCGTTGATCATATCAAGCAATTTATCCGCGTCTTCCAGTCCGCTGACATAGTTTTCCAGTGACAACGCCGTCACATCCTCCTCCTTTGCTTTGCGCAAATTCTCCTTGTCGTCAGTTATGACCACGATTGTCGGTATAGACTTCTCCTTCTTGCTCTTCGTCACTGCGCGCAGATGCTCCGTGTACCATTTCGCTACTGTTCTGACGGCGCGGTCATTTCTATCGTTGATCGACTCATCTTGTCCCCGCTTCACGTGTGTCTCAAGACGAAACTCGTTGAAGAAAAGGTAGAAACGTTTCTCGTCGGTTTTAATCAGGGCGAGGAGGCGGTTGTAGAGGGGTAGCGACTGGTTCTTCAGCTCTTCGAGAACGGTCTGCAGAATAATGACATCGTAGAATGCCCCAGTATGCTCAAACAAATCCATGCCGTTCAGAAGCGCATTCGTGTCAGGGACGATATAGTGGCCGCGGGGGAAGGCCGTTGTCCCCGCAGGCTGCTCCGATAGAACGAAAGGCGCAACTAGAGAAATGCAGCATTAACAATCGATTCTCATAACGGAGGATAATTAAATTTCTTACTGTTCCCATTTGCGTCTTCTGGAGCAACTGCTGGACATATCGTGCATAATCTTGACGAGCAAGGAATATCTTGCCGCAGGTACAGCTCGCGTACAATTTTCTGAACCTTGCCGCTCTTCGTTGACCGGACGAAGACTTTGCTGGTGACATTTGCGGTGTGCGGGTCCGAAGAAAAATCCCGCCTGAGACTCTTCATGTTGCTCTGATACAGACCCGAGTTGTCCGGGTTCAAGTATCTTTAAACCGAGCTGGGATGTGGTGGTTGTGAGGGTTGGTGGTGGTGCAGTCGGCGGCGATCTGATAATAATTCCGCAGCTGAAAGACGCTGTTCCGAATCGGGCAGTCCCTACATAATCACCCTCGACGACGTAATTGTATTCTCCTCTTTGATAGATTTCCTTCACAGATAAGTTACTGATTCAAGACTGACCATGGTTCTTGCTGTAGGTCTATTCATCACATGCTCTTAGAAAGCCTTTAGTATACGAGCAAGGATATTAACCTTAGATACATAGGCTGTGGGGCAGCTGTGCTCAACAGGTTCAATCACTCACAACTTGAGTCAATGTCAAATTCTGGTGAAAAAGGCAGCCGAAGCTGGAGCAAAGGTACTGCCTGTATACTATCTATCCTGCCCGAGGGTATCTTTCTAATCAAATCCCGGACACCTAGGCATTGTTCCTTCCAGAGGCAGCGGACTATATCGGGTCATCTCCGGCAGAAACGATATCGCTCGCTCGCCCGGTCGAGGACAGCGAATTCGTCCTAGGTCTTCAGAGCCAAGCTCGAGATGAAAAACTGCATATTAATGTTGGCATTCATGAGCCGGCCTCGAATGGCAAGGTCAAGAATACTCTTATCTGGATTGATGACAAGGGTGACATCGCCCAGCGTTACCAGAAGGTCCATCTATTTGATGTTGACATCAAGGGGGGTCCGGTATTGAAAGAAAGCGCGTGGGTTGTCCTTAATACACGGCTCCATGGTTGACCTACTGACTTATTTATGATAGGAGCGTCGAGAAAGGAATGGAGATACACCCCCCGTTTGACACAGTACTTGGACGTGTTGGCTTATCCATATGCTTTGATGTAAGTGCTAGTCACTTGTATTCCTCTAGAAGTCATGGAAATTACTAAATATGTACACTAAAGCTACGCTTCCCCGAGATTAGTCTGGCTCTGAAACGCCAGAACGCTCAAATCATCACGTATCCATCGGCGTTCACCGTCCCGACAGGCAGAGCGCATTGGGAAACCCTTCTACGCGCGCGGGCCATTGAAACACAATCTTATGTGATAGCTGCCGCTCAGGCAGGGCCCCATAATGAGAAAAGACGAAGCTATGGTCATTCCATGATTGTCGACCCATGGGGAGAGGTCGTCGCAAAGCTTGGTGATGGGTATGAGGAGCCGCAAATCGCGATTGCAAACATTGATCTAGACCTCCTGGCCAAAGTTAGAAGGGAGATGCCTTTACTAAGAAGAACTGATATATATCCCGAGATATAAGCGCAGTGCTGACAAAAAGCATTCATCACATCTGAATTGAACAGGCATCCCTAGTATTAGGGACCTGCCCTACACTTCTTGCTCGTTTCAAAATGACATAAAGTCATTCAAGGAGAGATATATATAAATATATGTCTTTTCTCTTCCTTTTTCGTAGCTTTGTAAAGCAAAGTGTGAGGAATAGTAGTTCATGATACAGTATTTCAGGATGCGCGCAGACAACAAGAGGAAAGGAAAAAGAAGCACATAAGACAACCAACACCATCTAAATCCGGGAAAACGCGTCCTCACCGATATAGGTGCGACCACTCGACCGAGATTGTTTTTTCTGCTCACTCTATGTACAATGTACAGCAAAAACTGGGCGATGACACATTTCACTTGCGTTGGAGGTCCTCGAGGATACCTTCAGCTTCCAGTCTCCGTCGGGCCTCTTCCAGAGCCCATGTTTGTATCCTGTAAAGTGTCAATCAGATATTCCGCAGGTGACTTGAAAAAGCCAAAGACATCATAGCTAAACTTGAGGGGAGCGAAAAGGGCGCACGTACGAAGTGTCTGGTTTAAAGACATATGCAACTCCAGCGACGAGCAGACTTCCAATGAATCCGTAGTACCAAATGTTCTCCCACCCTTCCTTCACGTACTTCTGACCTGGCTTAACGCCGAAGAGGTACCCAGTCGGAGGATCGTAGTGATCGCCATGGTCGGCGGCGCGGAGGTTGCTTCGCGTGGAGAATCCCTGGATGTTCTGAGGGCTGCTCCGGATGTAGCGAGCACGGAGGCAATGTGACAACAGGCGAGCAGACATATTGAATTATGAGACTGGCTTCGAGCTAGATAACCGATCGAGACAGGCGGTGGCGGTTAAGGACCCCTGTCGAATAGAGTGCGGCGAGCTCGCGGAGAACGGCGAGTCAAGAGAGAGGACTTTTGCGGCGGGTGAGAGGAGAGGTGCCAATTGAAGATCGCCCGTGATAGACTGAGTCGTTCGGGTCGCAAATAGGGACTGGGTCGAGGGTAGAGGGGTGACGAGATGTGCCGGTGGACGATGTTGAGAAGCCGCAAAAGGCCGATGGAGCCAAGGAACTAATCCGAATCGGGGTCTCTCAGAATGCCCCGGCCGCCTTTCTTCCTGACGGTTCAGGCCACCACATAGCTATATGAATGCCTGAGGCCTGAACCAAGCCACAACGCGTCGACGCGTCCGAATTAAGGAATCACCGCGCCAACCTGGTTTGGCCTTGTTATTCATTCCCCATGAATGAAGGCTTTCTCAATTCTGTCTGACAAACCAGTACAGATCCATCGCTATTACTGCTCATTATCTCGCCTATCGCGCCGTGTTTACTCATTACACAGGTCCCTACTCGAAATGCCCTGCTGCTATCTGTGTGCGGGGAACCAACATCACTATGTACCCTGTGTATAGAGAGCCACGACCGATCCCAGCGTCCTCAGCATCGCGCTCGAAATTAAACGCATTTCGATATCACAACAATGAGGAGAATGGGACCGAAGCATCACCAGTGAAGACTGGTCCGCCGAAAGCTCTGGCAAACAAAGAGAATCAGATCTCTTGGCTAAATGGGGTGGTAGAACAAACCGAACCGGAGTCAGTATCCGAACAACGCCCGCAGGAAATACTAGAGACGAAAGCTGCGAAAGACTGCCCACAGACACCTGGAAATAGGCTGCCTCTAGCAGATCTTATCGGCAACGCAGAAGATGCTTTCAGCCGGGCTCCTGCCGGACAGGACTTCACGCCTGAAGACTACGTTATCTGGCAGCATGCTCCACCTAGTTCAAACACAAGCACACAGACACCGGCAACGCAAAGCAAGAAACGCCGCCATAGCTCCTCTCCTAACAGCTCTCCTTTAGCAGGTTCCAAGGGAGCGCAGAAGCGGACGTTTGACCTCCAGTCCTTTCAGGCCGTACTCAAAACGCCCCAGAACGATCTTGCAACCGACTTATGGAATAACTATGTTGCCAAAACGACCACAAATGTCACCGATCTTCAGCAACCGCGCTTCGCGAATCTTTTATCATCCTCTCCACATACCCCTATATCAGCTAGATCAGGCCCAGATTCCTCAGGGCTGAGGCGGTCCAACAGTTGTAATGCTGAGTGGCCAAGCTCCAAGGCGAAGAGGAGGAAAATTGAAGGAGAAACCCATCCGACAGGCCGTGCTATCTTTTCACGGACCCGGAGCAACATAATGGTTCCAAAAGACTTCAAAACATCCAATTTTAGTTCTCTTGTCAAGCAGATGGAGAGAAGCTTGAAGAGAGCACCTCCTAAACAACCAGATCCTCCCAAGGCCGCGTCCTCGGTACCCATGGATGCCCAACAAAGTCGATCAGCATCACCGCTAGAAGCTAAACCAGCTAAACCTGCAGACGGGAAACCGAACCTGTTTGACGACCATATTCATGCCCCTTGTCCTCCACCAAGCAAGAAGACGGTTCAGGAAAACTATTCGGATTTCGGTGACGATGACCTAGACGATGATTTTTTTGAAATTGCAGAGACTTCAATGGATCCTTTCGTCGAAACTGCTCAACCAGGTACAGCTTCGGAGGGGCCGGAAATGGAACATGGGTATGGTCTGCTTTTGGGCAAGGGCGGGCCTGTTTACGGTGGTACGAATCATGAATCATCCTCGGATGCGAATCAACTCATACCCACCAAGAATGACACTGCATTTGACGATGAGTTTGACGACGATTTTGACGGATTTTCGGACAATATAGACGAGATTCTTGCGGGATGCGACGAGACGCCGAGCAACAAGCTCTCCAGGGCCACCCAGCAACCGCAGCGACTGGAGCGACTGGAGCACCGGCTTCCCCACAATAGTATGGGAGAATCGCCGGCAGTTCCAGATACAACACATCATAAGGCTAATGAAGAGTATATAGCTTCTAGCGATGAGTTTGGTGATGACGACTTCGACCTTGACTGCTTTGACCAACAGATACCACAAACAGGTGAAGATGGCCCAGAGACTGTTGGTCATTCTTAGTGAACATATTTAGTTCTTTGCTAAGTATATTATAAATAGAACTCTAAAGGCCGCAAAACTATCAAGCGGTACTTGATCATTGACATTGCTGAGTCTACTTATCTTACTCAGAGAGGACGCATACAGCCAGAAAAGGTTTGCCATACATGCCCTGGAAGCTTAGCAACATAAACTAACTTCGTAACCAGGTTCTTTCGGTACAAGATGAGATCACAAACCGTAAGAAGGTCATCGTGCTCCGGGAATCCTGGTTCGATAGCCCATGCGCAAAGGATTTCTATATACACCTAATCGGTGACTTCAATGCGTCAGGTCACTGCGTTGTCAATGATGCTCACAATATGATCATAATCCACCCTGATCATCTTATATCCGCAACGGTGATAGCGGACTCAATCAGCTGTCAGCGGCGCGCTGTGCTTCAGGACCGCATCAAGAGGAGCTCTGGCATTGGAAAGCCGCAGGTCTTCGGGAACATATTTCATGAACTCTTCCAGGAGGCTATGAAGCTCAATACGTGGGACACAGCCTCGCTAAGGTCACTTATCGAAGACGTCGCAGTCAGACATGTTGAGGAGCTATACTTGATTCACATGAGCATCAATGAGGCTGTTGACCATGTGATGGGCAGAATTCCTGGTATACAGCATTGGGCAGATTTATTCCTTCGACAGAGGCCAACTGTAAGTGCAACTGATCAGTCTCGTTAACAGGCCCCGGACTCATCGAAAATAGGCACAGTCGCTTGTCGAGGACCGAAACAGCTCAAAAATGAAATTAAGCGTCAACAAACTCCTGGAGGTGGAAGAACACATATGGTCGCCAATGTATGGTTTGAAAGGCAATATTGATGCTACTGTTCAAGTTGCCTGTGACCAGGGACAAGGTGAACAAAACCTTGTTGTGCCTCTTGAACTCAAAACTGGCAACAAAGAGACAAATCAAGCACATCGAGCGCAGACAGCACTATATACTCTGCTTCTTTCTGACCGCTATGGTAAGCTTGAACTTTGGCATTCGTTTCTGTAAAGTTTCACTAATAGTACCGTTTTATCAGACGTTGAAGTTACATTCGGACTCCTATACTATCTCGAGACATCAAAAATCTTCCGCATACGGGGCATCCGGCACGAATTACTTCACATGATACAGGAACGCAACCGAGTAGCTGGATTTGTACGCGACAGGACACAATTGCCACCCATGATCAAAAGGCCTTCGATGTGCAAGAACTGCTACTCAAAAACATCTTGTTTCATTTACCACAAGCTTGCAGATGACGGCGACGGGGAAACGAGCGGGCTTGGTGACGAGTTTGAGCAAGCAATGGAACATTTGACGTCCGTCCATCGTGATTTCTTCAGGAAATGGGACGATCTCCTGACCAAAGAAGAACAAAGTATGATGAGATTCAAGAGAGAACTCTGGACTTTGCTCAGTAGCGAGCGAGAGGCCTTGGGGCGGTGCTTTGGCAACATCGTTATCGAACCGGGAATAGCTATCGAAGACAGAGATGGTACAAAGATCAATCGATACCGGTATACTTTCATCAAGAAACAGCATTCGCCCTCGTTCTCGTTCGCCGAATCACAAATCACCATTGGAGAACCGATAGTCATCTCAGACGAGAAAGGACACTTTGCTCTGGCGAATGGGTATGTCGTGCAAGTCAGTCCTCGACGCATTACCGTTGCTGTGGACAGACGGCTCCACGACGCAAGAACTAGATCCAGGGGTTTTGACCATATAATGAACCAATCGTTCAGAGGAATCATGGAAATCACTGACGGTAGTGCTCCGTCGACCGCATCTCCGACGGAGCCG
This sequence comes from Aspergillus ustus, assembly GCA_000812125.1. NCBI lineage: Eukaryota > Fungi > Ascomycota > Eurotiomycetes > Eurotiales > Aspergillaceae > Aspergillus > Aspergillus ustus. The sequence continues at coordinate 724,033 of JOMC01000007.1, forward strand.
GAAGAAGAGATTCTATATCGACTAGACAAAGACGAGTTTAGTAACGGAATGGCCATTGTCCGAAGCAATCTCATCGCCATGATGGAGAAAGATCTGTTTCAGGCAAGGCAGCTCAGGAAACTAATCGTTGAAGGGCAACCGCCGGCATTCAAAACTTCAGTCCCACAATTGGCCTGTTTGGACAAAACTGGACTTAACGTGGATCAAAAACAGGCAATCAACAAGGTGATGGGCGCACAAGACTATGCGCTCGTACTGGGAATGCCAGGGACCGGGAAGACAACCACCACTGCCCATATCATCCGTGCTCTTGTCGCCCAAGGGAAGAGCGTTCTCTTGACCTCATATACTCACACCGCTGTCGACAATATCCTCCTAAAAATTCGGGATGACAATATGCGCATTCTGCGCATTGGAGCAGCTGCCAAGGTGCATCCTGACGTTCATCAGTTTGCCGAACTTACCGCGTCCCCAAAGACAACTATAGAAGAGCTAAGGTCTGCATATGAGGATTCTCAAGTTGTTGCAACAACATGCCTCGGGATTGGCCACAATATCTTCAACCAGCGTATCTTCGATTATTGCATTGTCGACGAAGCTTCTCAGATCACGCTTCCAGTGTGCCTTGGACCTATTCGCATGGCAAAAACTTTTATCCTCGTTGGGGACCACTATCAACTTCCGCCACTAGTCCAAAACAAAGAAGCTCAAACAGGCGGCCTCGATGTCAGTCTGTTCAAGCTTCTTTCAGATGCACATCCTGATTCGGTGGTAAACCTGGAACATCAGTATCGTATGTGCCAAGATATCATGCTACTTTCAAACACGCTTATCTACTCCGGCCGTCTGAAGTGTGGTACTCCCAAGGTCGCAGCAAGCTCCCTGAAAATACCCAACATTGGCGCTCTCAAGCAGCACCACCTCAACGAATTTTCTCAATCTAGTCGAAGCCGCCAACTCTGCTTAGGAACAGGGCAGGGCCGATGCTGGCTTCGTGATCTGATTGATCCCTCAGTTCGAACATATCTCGTGAATACGGACACGCTCGCAACACCTGCCCGTGATGTCGCAAATGGCTCACGCATAGTGAACCCCACCGAAGCGAATCTATGCACTCAACTCGTTGAAGCATTTATTTCATGTGGCATTTCCGCCCGAAGCATCGGTGTCATCACATTCTACCGCAGTCAACTCTCTCTGCTTAAACAAAACCTCCGCCACCACCTCCCTGACCTTGAGATGCACACAGCCGATAAATTCCAGGGCCGAGATAAAGATATCATCATCCTAAGCTGCGTTCGGAGTAACGAGGAGAACTATGTCGGTGATTTACTCAGCGATTGGCGACGCGTCAACGTTGCTTTCACGAGAGCACGCACCAAGCTTCTCGTCGTGGGTAGCAAGGGAACCCTCCGCAACGGCAACGAGCTACTAGGGAATTATGTGAAATTGGTCCAGCAACAAGGTTGGGTATACGACTTGCCAAAGAACGCAGTGGTGAATCACATCTTCGATGATGTTCTCGTATCGACCTACGACCGGATTACACCTAGCCCAAAGAAGAGCCCGGTCACCAAGAAACTTCCTCGCAAGCCATTGAGCCCTGTCCAAGAACGAATAACCTCGGCCGGAGGACTAAGGAAACCCGCGAAGAAAGGGATAAAGTTACTAAGCGGGCAGGAGGTCCTCGGAAACAGACCTGTTCTGCAAGATGTGGTTAATGACCTTGTTGGATGATTACATTCTGTTTTGTTTTGAATTTAGTCATTTGGCTGAGTACGGTGTTTTTGGTGTATACTTACAGCCATGTCTAGGCTTGTTCTTTGGGTACTGGAGAATTTTTTCGGCTCTACGATTAGGCTTTGTTGGATGATATCCGCTTGGCGTATTGGGAAGCAACATGTCACATTATTATCTAGGTTAAGGGCAACGGTTGTGGCATTAAAGCGAAGAAAATGGAATGAGATGAGCCCTCAACAGCCATCCCGTTACGGCATGTATGAATGTACCTTCCCCAATGCTTCTCTTCTCACCAGTATTTGATATATAGTCAGCGATATACTGCTAAGTTGAAAAAAAAAAGACTGATTTGAAGGTCGCTACACGGATGATGAAATGTAGGCTTAATATGACGATTGTCTTCTTCGGAATGAAACGCGGTTTTCTATAAAACCGAAGCACCAACAAACTCCCAGCAGATGGAATAACGAGTATCTTTTGCCTTGACGTCCTCATCATCCTGAGTACTACCTTCAGCACTCGAAACCCTGGATGGCGGTAACGCCATAATCGAGTACCCATCCTTGCCTTCTACAGCATTTCTCCCTAGCCCACCGGTTGAGAGGGCAAACCAAGTCCGCGGGCCGGCAATTCGTGGCGAGGTTTCGCGACTGGAATGGTTAGAGCAGGTTAGCTTGTTTTTATGACCGGGGCAGCAAGGTAACACACAATATTGTAACAAATAATTGCATGATCCATTTCTGTGGGATGAATCCGTGCCATCTCAAGGTGACGAGGTCTGAGCCTTGAGTTTCGCCTATTCCTGGTGCCTCGTAGCGGCACAGGTACGGGTCGATATCATCATCTCTAGACACTCTTTGGCATCCGAGAGACACCATGGATAGCCACTCGGAGATTTCACCACAAAGATCACTCAAGTCTGGCGTAGAATCTCCCTCTATGAATTTCAGGTCGGAGAATGATGGAGTAGAGACATTCTCATGGATTGTGCGAGCCGGTTCGCAGGATATAATTTCAGGGTTATTTCCCTTGAGAGACAGATCATCTAACCTAACTTAGAGCTAGAAATGTTTGGTCAAAGCTGAATCATGCTTACCTGCAGATACGCCGGATGATTCTGTCGCGAGGTCGAAGAATAGCCATGTGATAGGTTCGTTTAAAACATTCTTGAATGCCCACTCTATTCTTTGAAATCCCTTTTTACCATGTAGCATCGACGGTAGTCGTAGGTTGATTTCGACAACTGCACCGTCTATTAGCATATGTGCTGATGGGCGGTATACATAGGCGAAAACATACGATATCTTTCCTTTGCATGTTTCTTCCCACCAGTGCGGACAGGCTTCCCTTCGAATCCGGTTCTTTCGAAGCCTTCCTTCCCAAGCTCCAGTCTCAAGATGCCTGGGTCTAAGTCAGGTACAGTATTCCATAGAGCATTGCCTACGTGTTATGAAAAGAGAACCTACCGTCTCTGAGGGTGTAGACATTATCCAGACCAGATCGTCCGTCAGATATCATGAGTATGTTTCCTAGAAAAACATTAGGGAACAATCTTTGGAAGAACATTGCTAACCTCAAAGGTTGCCTGAACAGGGTGCGCACCGGCTTTTATATAAGTGGTGAAGAAGTCCCCCTCAACCAACGAGGACAAAGTCATACATAGACGAGCATAACTGAGCTTCTGCAGTTTTGAGTCTAATGAGCTCTCAATTGTTGTGTAGACGTCTCTGGGCAGTGTGACTTCGGCCTGCGTTCAGTTAGCTTGGTCCTTTTTTAGGGTTGGAGCACAATGTACTGTATGTGTAAATGACTGATTCAAGATTGTTGAGAATGGAGACCTTTTGGCGGTAATTTGTTTAGGGTCAATGAACGACTGCAATTGAGCTATAGTGGTGTAGCATTTTTCGCGCCCTGAGGCATCATCATCTTCAAGCTCGAACATGGTATATAATAGGTAAGTCCAAATATTTGTTCAGGCTAAGCGTATAGAGTATCTCAGATGTAGAGGAGTTACAGTAAATCGCAAATGTAGTCGCAGACTTGGAAGGGCATATGGAAAATGTGAAGACCGACAAATTTTATGCCTGAGGCATGAAGGCGTCAGTGTCACGGGCGAGTCTCCGAAATCGTGGGCGATCAATTCGAGCTCCGCCAAAGCTTGGGACTCGACATAATTGCTCAAGTTTACTTCTCTTCGCCAGTAGTGCTGCAATTGGGGTCGCGCTATATAACTGAGTTTCTTAATGACCTGAACCAACTGCAGATCAGTCGCGAGAGAACCTCAATCCCACCAACACGTCCCCGAGGTGATGCGACCTCCACCAACTCCAGCAACACTATACCAACATGGCCCCTCCACGGCGCGTTCTCCTCTCCAAGGAGCGCTTCGCGTATAATTTCGGCCTTCTCAAAACACAAGCCTACCATGATCCTCAAGCGCGGGCGCCTGGCTCCCATACGTACGTCTCCGTTGATTATCGTTTCATTTGCAAGTAGCATATATGAAGCAGAAGCTCATGCTTATAGGACCTCCGCAGGATACGCACAATTGCATGGAACCCTACAGGCCAGCTTATTGCTACTGGCTCTGCAGACCGCACACTTCGAATATGGAACCCGGAGCGCTCGCAAGCCAAGTACTCGACAGATTTGCGTGGTCACACCGCGGGGATTGAAAAGGTCATCTTCAACCCCGTTCGCGACTCAGAGCTAGCTAGTTGCTCAACAGATGGCACGGTACGGATATGGGATGTACGGTCTAAGGCATGCGTAAGCCGTCTAGATGTCGGTGGCGAAGCCTTCACCCTGTCATGGTCCGCTGATGGCACTGTTCTCATGGCTGGCAGAAAGGTGAGATACCACACCCCACAGAATTAGCTATATATCACTAACAGACGGACCATTCAGGATGATACCCTCGTGCCAATTTCCGTCGAGTCGCCTTCCACACCAAGCATCCTCGGCGGACCACCCGCCGCCTCAACAACCTATAAAACCCTCCCTTCTCATCCGCAACCCATTCAAACAAACGCAACCACTTTCTCCCACCATATCCCAACCGCTGACTCGCCAAACCTCCACCTCCTCGCCACAACAGGCGAAGGCACCGTCAAAATAATGTCCTACCCCTCCTTCGAAACTCTCCACACCCTGCACGCACATACCTCCGCCTGCCTCTCCATAGCCCCCACCCCAACAGGCCGCTACCTCGCTATCGGCGGCAGCGACGCCCTCATCTCCCTTTGGGACACAACAGACTGGATCTGCCGGCGTACAGTATCAAGTAACAACGGCGGCGCCGTACGCGGAGTGAGTTGGAGCTTTGACGGGCGATTTATTTGCGGAGCTTGCGACGAGGTCGGGTGCGGCGGGAATGGGATCGAGATCTTCCATGCGGAGACTGGAGAGAGTGTATATACAGTGCCTACGGGAGGTGGCATGAATGCCGGGATCCCAGCTGTAGCATGGCATCCATCGAGGTATTGGTTAGCGTACTCTACCACAGCGGATGCGCATGGGGCTGGGGGGTTAAGGATTGTGGGGGCTGCGGGGGGTAATAATTTATAATCATGGATGTCCATGGTTACTTTGTCGGATCCCATGGTTGATATATTATATACGTTAACCAAAATGAAGGTCAATGTGGGATGTCAAGGATTCTATATCAGTATACACTATACTATACTCGTCTCTCTCAAATCAGGGCCAATATACAATCATGGAGACGAGATTGCATTGCTATTATATACATGTTATCAACGGGCGCTATACGACCCGGTCCATATCAGAGAATCTACCCTGAACCTCACACACAATCCACCAGCCACCATATATAACCCAAACTCCAGCCAGATTCCCAATTCATTAAAAGTCATAATATATCCAATATCTCAAGGGTATCAGCGCATATTTTCAAAGCCACACAATCAAGGACCCCGCCGATCATGGGTTCCATCCCCCCGAGCCTAGTATGTGCGCCCATTGAGCCCCACTAAACCCATCCATATCCGCCGCCATGAGATCAATAACCTCGGCATTAGGGTCATTAGGATCACCAGAAACATTTATCGGGAAGTTCCATGCAGACGGTGCAGTTTGCGATCGGTCGGCAGCAGAAGAATTGAGTGCATTCATGGAGGGAAATACGACATTATTGGATAAGGCAGTTGAGTTTTCCATGAACCCGTTTATGTTCGTTTCATCGATGATGCCTCCGGCCGAGTCATGGACAGAGGTACCCACGGATGACGAGGGCTGGAGTTGTTTCGGCGAAGAGGACTGCTCATTTCTCATGAACGAGGCGCTGGAAGAAGAGTTCATGGTTGACGGGGTGGAGGTTTCTGCAGCGGAATTTGTGACGTCGAGGAATCGTGAGGGGGGCTCGATATCGAAGAGCACGCCCGTTGACTCGCCGGGGATGAACGGGGCTTTGCTGAATCCCGGTAGATTGCTTGTGCTACTAGATGAAGGTTGGTGTGATGGTGCAGTAGGGGTGGGATTGGACTGTGGTTGTTGTCGTGGTCGTTCAGGAAGACGGGGGAGGCAAATGGGTAGGTTTGCGCGTTGAGGTGTAGTAGTAGGATCCCATGAAGCTTGTTTACTATCTAAGCCGAGGGCGGGATGGCGAAGTTTGGCTGGAGTCGGCTAGGAGTAAACATGTTAATGATCCGTAGTGTTTGTTGTGCAAACCTAGTGAATGTGGGCATACCTTATCGTGAAAAGCGTGTTCCTCCCAGAAGCCCTTTGAAGCTCTCTGTGGATTAGTTGCCAGCCGGATATCTTGAAATGGAGTTCCTTCAATATCAACCTCCAGCTGGACGAGGAAGGACTCGGTGAGTGGATTCTGACTCTTCAAAGCATCTAGGACGGAGAAGACGAATTGCAACGAGGAACGAGCGGCCATGTCATCGGGGCGGAATTTCAAGTATTGTACGAAGACACGCGCGGCAACATAGACACAGAATGATATAAAGGGGTTCATCTAAAGATAGTCAACTCGGGAGATTCCAGAAGAGGCGCTAAGGATCATACTTTACTAATATCCAGGGAGCTGACCATCTTCATGATGCTCGAAATTTGATCAGCCGCAACAATGCACCTTCGCTTACTCTCCAGAATGATCTGTTCCGGCATTCGGTTCTTCTCAGCTTTAAATATCGCAGCCTGATGGAGGCAGATTGTGGATGTGTGGACCGCCAGGTTGCAAAAGAGGACGTTCGAATCAGCCATTCCGGCAGGGAGACGGAGGTGGCTTGGCATTGAGAGTGCGAAATGAAGCAATATATTGTCGTGTGACCGATGCCGCTGCCAGAAGACACCATTTAGATCGTTATCATTGTCTTCCGGTTCCGGTCGATGGAGGTGGGTCAAATTTCGACCCAGTAGGCACGAGACAAATGCAACACTCGCGAATGGTGATAGCCCGGCCAGCTGATCGCCCGCTAACACTACGCTGAGGCGAGCAGTGTTCTCTGACTTGCCGTTGATGAATGCTTCTTCGCTCGATGGGAGGTTTGTCATGATCTGTTGGCTGTGATTAGCGGCCTCAAACATGCACTAGTAAACCATTTGGTATACTGACATCTCTCTCATCGACACAAGTGGGCCATCCAGTCCCAATACTTGCATATCTGTCAACGGCGAACGTCATCCAGAAGACTCTCCGTCGTTCTTCCTTTTCAACCCAATCCCGGGGTGGTGGCAAGCACTGTTTCACCTCCAGACCCTCGCCATCCAAGCGGTGTAACCCAAGCATAATGGCTAGCCTCGCACCCACGCCAGTGCTGATCCACGCTCTCGGAAAGAACATCATCTTGTATTCATAACAAGCGATAAGGAGCCAGGCCTGGCAGTGCGCCAAGGTAAGACAGTGTTCTCCAAGGCCCTTCATTTGGTCTATCTCAGCGTATTTCCGGGCACGTTCGTAGAAAAGCGCATGTAAATTTGAATACTTGTCACTCGTGGCGGCCGCATGGCACCATACGATGTATTGCAGGCACGCTGGAGGTCGTGAGCTAGGTGCGAAATCCATGGCTGCCATGAATCTGGGACGATGTATGATCGGTATGAAGGCATGGGTCTTTTCGAAATAGATCCGGTTCCTGGTGCAAGTATGAGAAGCGTGCCCTAGCCAACAGGCATGAACAGGGTACATACAGCTCATCCATAACCTCGCGAGCGGGGAGCGGCTCTTCCAAACCTAAACTGATCATATCCCATCCAAAGGTATTTGTTACATCGACGCCTTCTGGTGTAAATGTCGACGGCGGTCCGGTTGGTTGAGAGTTCTCAATTGGAGAGGTCGATCTGTTCATGCTAGTTCCCATTGCATGCATGTCGGTCATATCAATATTTTCATTCGGCAAAGTGACTGGGAAATTAGAAGCTTGGGTTTGCGTAGCGCTGGGCTCCTGGGTCTTCAGCAATGTTTCGACTTGAGCTATAGTGCAAAAAATGTAGATCAGCCATAGATACGCGCAAAAGAATCAACGCCAGTCCAACGAACCCAAACGAGCCTCCAACTGCTTGACATAACCTCGCTTTGGCCCGCTCTTCTTCCGCGCTTCATCGTAGGTGCATTCATGCCCTAACCGCGAGCAGGTGCCGCAGCTGGGCTTTCTTCCATCACATCTCAGCTTTCTCCGGCGGCAGACCGCACATGCGATTCGCTTGGGCCGGGGGACGTAGCTGCTGTCGCCATTACCTAGACCGGCTGCAGTATGGGCGGAATGTTGGTTTGTCTGATTTTGTTCGGCTTGGAATGAAGCGATATTGGTGTTGATCTGTGGTTGGCTTTGATCGTCGAGATAGCCCGCCATGGCGTCGTCGATGGCGTGGGGCACACGAAGTACTGCAAGAGAAGGTGAAGAGGGCGCGACAGTTGAGTGCCAGAGGTGCTAGACCTCAATCGCAACCGGAGTGTTCGCTCGCCTGAAGACCCCACATTGACCGAAGGAGTGAGGAAACGAAGCGTGGTCAAAGAGCTAGTTATCGATCGATTGATGGATGAATAATACTGTTGAAGGATCAGGATAGGCAGCACTGCGCCACGACTCCCCAACGCCTCGTTCGCATCGATGGTTCGGGCCCCTCCAAAATTGGCCAGAGCGGGTCATGGATACGAGCGAGACCATCCGTTTCAGGAAAGATTCTACTCCCACCACGTTTCTTCAGACCCCTACTATGCACGCTGCTCTCTGAAGGCATTCAAATGTAAATGCATGTGTCTCGAGGCGCACACACCCGTGTCTTCATCAAGCCAATATCTTTGACCACTTGGCATGATGCGAACTCGAAGAGGCGAGAAGGACAATAGCCGTCGAGCAGTAATATAGTGCCGGCACCAACTTGCCAGCTTGCCGGCCGGAAAAGCCAACGAGGAAGCAGGCTTGGTATTTCTCATAATATACAGGACAACGCCGCACATCAATAGCCATGAGTAGAACCGTCTCAAGGGAGACAAGAGGACAGACCCATTCAACAAGCCAAACAGACGATCATATAATACACTACATACAGAAGGACCGAGTCGAAACAAATGGACAACGCGTCTAGTTGTATCCTCTGCGACGCTTACCTTGGTTGCGAACTCTAGGAATAACAACGGCTTTGTTGACCCTCCACTTGGGTCGAGTCTTATAGCCAGATTTTGCCTAGACAAATAATTAGCACATTAAAACAATGGAAACGCTAGACAACAGATAGGGGCGACTTCACATACCGGGAGACCCCAAGGACTCTTCGGGTGCACATTACCCTTCGACTTTCCTCGTCCACCACCGTGAGGATGGTCCATGGCGTTCATCGCTAGACCGCGGACCGTTGGTCGAATGTTAAGCCAGCGGGATCGCCCTGCCTTTCCAAGCTGGGTGTATTTATAGTTGGGGTTGCTGGCAACTCCAACGGTAGCACAGCAGTCTTTATGAATGAGACGAACCTCGCCGCTTTGAAGGCGGATGGTAACGTGGTTGAGAATACGCTCCTGCTTTTGCCTTTCTTGTTGCGACAAGGGTTTGTTGGCTTCTGTCCCATCCTGTTGTTGCTCTTGAGGCGAGGTCGATTGTAAGTTGGTTCCTTTGGAGATAACTGTCGCGTAGGTGCCGGCGCTCCGACACAGCTGAGCTCCCTTGCCGGGATACAAGCCAACATTGAATATCAGCGTCCCGACAGGGATCATATGTAATGGCAAGCAGTTTCCTCTCCAAGCCGTTCTGGCTGCGAGCACACCGGGATCAACGGCTCCTCCCATGCTCTCCCACAGGTCTTTCGGAATACCAGACATGTAGCTTTGAACAACATCTCCCTCCCTCATGCCATCTGCAGCCACTATATAACTCAGTTTCTTGGTCTGCGCGCTGCGAAGAAGAGCAATGTGAGCCGATCGACCAGGGTCATGCTCAATGCGCTCAACAACGTGCGGACCGGGGCTATCTCGCTTGTAATCAACGATTCGAATCCGGCGCTTGTGTCCACCACCGTGGTGTCGCACGACAACTCTGCCGCTGTTATTCCGACCTCCTTTACCATGACCTTTCTTAGGGAATGTCAGCTTGTGTACCGGACGGCCTTTCCACAAATGATCGTTGACGGGTCGTCGCAGATGTCGAACACCGGGGGTACGAGGCGTGTACTTTCGAAGATTGATAACAGAATCTCCGCGAGTAGGAGGGGGGGCAAATGCAATACTCGGGTCGAATGTCGAGCTCGAAGGTTCTGCGGGAGACGGAGAATCGGCATGTTGCTCGGCGCCCGAGGAGTAGGCGCGAGAGGGAAGAGAGGATAGAAACCGGAATGGGAGACAAACACCCCTGAGGGCAATCCGAGGTTGAAGCATGATGGGTGGGATTCTCTATAAAGGTGAGGCACTTTGCGGCAGTCAATTGACCGGGATTCTGCGCGAGATTTCAAAGGATCGAAGCGAAGCGGATTACTGCTCGATCATGCCTATATCGAGAAACAAAGTGTAAATTAATAGGAATTGAAGCAGTCCCCAATCCCAATGGTTAATTTGGGTCGAAAGGCCGGCAACAAATCGCAACTGGGCGCCGGTATTCCTGACCCCGATTGAAGCAAAAATGTCTCGGGGATGATTTCTACGTGTGGCGGTGTGATCTCTCATGTGACTTTGCACCGCCAGATGAGCTTCTGAGCTCTGTGGCTTCGCACTGAAGTCACGGGACTACGTGTCCTATGGCAACGACGCGAGCGCTCATTGTTTTGGCGATCGTGACTCGCTGCGCGGCGCGATTTTCGTTCACCTTCAAGCCTCCAACTTGTTCAAGAGTCAAGGTCGCCTTGACAACTTCCGCTCTGACCATACCATTACCATCTTCCAGCGTTATTTTGCTTTATCTCTTGTGTCTGTGAACGGTCAGTTTACACCTCTAAACGGGACATTAGAGGCTCTTTTTCTTCGTTTATATCCGCGTCTCTTCTCCCTTTCCTCCTCGTCTTCATCAATTCCTCCCCTTCCTCAGGAAAAACGCATTCAAAGTCAGGTCCAAACGTACATATTCGAAAAGATTGTGGCATTTGCACGTATCGAATCCATCGTACTTCCAAGTTCACGACGTAATTCCACGCGACTCGGGTTGTGCCTGTGGGGCAAGCATCCTTCCCAGCTTGGCTCACGTCCACGCTAAAGAGAGTAGGGCCAAACATCGCCTGTGCCCTGTCAAGTGGCCTCCCATCTTTTCCTCCCTCCACCCCCCCATCAACACCACTTTGAAGGAAACCTGACCTTCACGCATCTGTGGCATTTTCTTGTATTTTCTCGCGTTATTGTTTATAATTTACCTTTCCACCTCCCTCACGGCTTCTTCCAACCGTTCTTCCATTGAGAAGAGAAGCCTGCGCGTTGTACAAGCGACGTGCTCTGCTTAGATTGAGAACGGATCAGCATTCAACAAACCCATATACTCCACGGTTCAAGAACCTCTCGACCAAGTTATTTCGCATTCCCCTTTGGATTAACATCATTGATCCTGCATTATCCTGACTGTCTGCTCGACAGTCGACATACTCGCGTCAGGTAAGTGCACCAATACTGCCGTCCCTTGGGGTATTTGGGGTCCACCCGAGTAATGTCCTAGGGAATGCTGACTGAGCCTCGACGTGCTGTTACAGAACTACAGATATTGTATCGCGCATTCTACCTTTTCATACACATTGAGAGCGTCCTTCTGCTGCTCACCTTGTTTTCATCATGCCTCCGGTAAGATTCACGCCAGAAGAAGACGCGTCAACTCTCGAGCTTGGGGTTGCTTTGCTCTGTCCTCACCCCGTGATGTAGCTAACGGATCACTCGTGTGTTAGACTCGGAACCTCCGCACTCGAGGCACCATGATGGAGAATGATGAGAATGGCCCGTCAACGCGTGTGACGCGAGCCAAAGCTGCTGCCCTGACAACCGAGGCTCCTGCTTCTAACGGTGCCATTAAAAAGCCTCTTCAGACTAAAAAAGCCGCCACTGGAGTTAATGGAACCCAAAGGAAACGGACTGCCCTCGGCGACAAGAGCAACGTTGGAATTGCCGAGAATGGGGAGGTTAAAGACACAAAGAAGTCCAGCTCGACCAAGGCTGGCCTGATATCAAAAGCCACACTACAGTCCGGAGGTGTCCAGAAACTCAGCCGAAACAATTCGTCACGTACCGCCCTGGGAGCTAAGGACAACAATAATGTGAAGAAGCCGGCCCCCGAGGCCAAGCGTCCTGGGAGTGGATCAGGTATGGGGAGCGCAATGAAGCGAACATCAAGCCAGAAGTCACTCCAGGAGAAGACGCTGCAGGCGGAAGAACCGCCACGCAAAAAGGTCGACGTTGAGAAGGCCGTGGAGTCAAAGGCACAGGCCACCCAAAAGAAAGATGTGAAGGCGAGAGTCGAGGTTGAAGAAAAGCAAGTGTTAGAAGAACATGAGGATATTGTTGCTGATCTCGATACGGAGGATCTGGATGATCCATTGATGGCCGCTGAATATGTGGTGGAGATTTTTGATTACCTCCGCGACTTGGAATTAGATACACTTCCCAATCCTCAATATATCGACCACCAGCCTGATCTGGAGTGGAAGATGCGAGGTATTCTTGTCGACTGGCTTATTGAAGTTCACACTCGCTTCCGCCTTTTGCCAGAGACCCTTTTCCTCGCCGTCAACCTCATCGATCGATTCCTTTCCGCCGAAGTTGTGGCTCTGGACCGTCTGCAGTTGGTCGGTGTTGCTGCCATGTTTATTGCTTCGAAGTACGAAGAGGTTCTTTCCCCCCATGTCGCAAACTTCAGTCACGTTGCAGACGAGACCTTTACCGATAGGGAAATCCTGGATGCCGAACGCCACATTCTAGCCACGCTCGAGTACAACATGAGCTATCCCAACCCTATGAACTTCCTCCGCCGAATCTCAAAGGCAGACAACTATGATATCCAGACACGTACCTTGGGAAAGTACTTGATGGAAATTAGCCTTCTCGATCACAGATTCCTCGGTTACCCCCAAAGTCACATCGGTGCAGCAGCCATGTACTTGGCGCGTCTTATTCTCGAACGAGGCCCTTGGGATGCTACCCTCGCTCACTACGCGGGCTATACTGAAGAGCAGATCGACCCCGTCTTCCGGTTAATGGTTGACTACCTTCACCGTCCCGTCTGTCACGAGGCGTTCTTTAAGAAGTATGCTAGCAAGAAGTTCCTCAAAGGTAAGGCTCCTCGACGCTTCAACTACCTTCGTACCTGTTCTAACTATCTTTCCAGCATCCATCATGACACGGCAATGGGCAAAGAAGTACCACCGACTCTATATTGAGAGTGCGCTCACAGAGCCGTACAACTCCATCAAAGACGAGTAAACAAAGGTCCCAAGCTGTCCAGGTACTCCTGATACCGGAAAAGCACTAGGACCAGGAGTTGGTTGATTTCAATATGTTGGCATTTTGTTTGTGATGGGTTTAGGGCAGCTATTGCATATGGTTATGACGGCATCCTGTTTCAGTTGCGGATATTGGCATTCTTCAGCTTCACGGGGGGTGTCTGGCGCTTTGTTTTTCGCTTTTTTGATACATGCTCCTTTATTCACTTCTCTATAACTTTCTTGGTGTCTCCGGAATGCTCCAACCTCAACTTTGCTTAATGATACAGTTCCCGAGACTTAGCGATACCTGCATTCAAGTTATTCAGCGCAAGACGGGAGACGAAGCTATACAACAAAATGCAAAAATCGTTGTGTAGCTCTCCAAACCGTAAACAACGAGGCTCGGCAACTGCCGAGGTTCCGATACATAATCCCACGTTCATGACCTCCCAAACTGTGCAGCAACCTATCATCTCCCCCCATCCTCCACACACCGTGCCCCATAATCTCTAACTATCCCAGTATATGATCCCATAATTCCAGAGAAACCATGCCCCCTCGCCACTGTCCCTTTTGTGACATTGCTGCCGCACACCCACCAACCCCCACCTCAGCATACCTCCCCAGACCAGACCTACTTGCTCAACCAACAGCACCATCAACTTCAGCACTCAGCCCAGGGGAGGAAGGACATGCTTTCCTTGTCCTCTCGACAAAATATGTCCTTGCTTTTCTCGATATCATGCCCTTAACCGCAGGCCATCTCCTCGTTGTTCCAAGAGAGCATCATGGGAAGTTGTCGGAAGTTGGAGTGAGGGTTAGTCGCGAGGTATGTACCAAGAAACTGTTTGCTTCATACTGCGGATTTGTTCTCAGAGGATTGATCATGGTTGTTTAGCTTGGTCAATGGCTTCCCGTCCTCTCGCGCGCCGTGATGAGGACGATATTCGGGGAAAGCACAGAGGCAAATCCGAATACGGACGATAGTTGGAATTGGAATGTTGTTCAGAATAATGGTAATACCGCTAATGCTCCCTAAGTCTCCCCTAAGATACTCTTTTGGAGGGATCGGCATGGTTTCCTAACATCCCAATTTTAGGCGTGGGAGCCGCACAAGTCGTTCCACACGTCCACTTCCACATTGTGCCTAGACCACCCCTAGGCGCGGCAGGCACGTCTGCGAAGATGAGTTTCATCATGTTTGGGAGAGGGCAGCGGGATGATTTGGATGATGATGAGGCTGAAAATTTGGCGGCAGCGTTGAGGGGTGAAGTGGCGAGGGAGGTAGCTAGGATTTGGGAGGTTGAGGGAGTTGATTTAGATGCTGTGGATGAGGGTGGGAATGGGAAGGGGAGATTATGAGTTACGGTAGGCAGTTAGTAATTCGGTCTAGTTTAGATAATTACTAGAGGTAGAATTCGACATGGTGGGTATGGGTTTTATGCGAGTAAGCAGTACCTTTTTTTTTAAACAAATATTGTATCTCATTTTGTGGCAACGGTTGCCTTTCTAGATACTGGGTGGTATATGCCAGTCAGGCCATCCCTGAATGTGATTCATGCTGCCATGTCATTGGGGAGAGAATGGGATTTTTGTAGCGGCTTTTGGCGTATCTAGTTTCATGAAGTACTAAAAAGGGTTAGTACCAGGTTAATGGACGCGACCAGAAATAACAGCACGGGTATACCTTTCTTCTAAACGGATTGAGCTCATCTGCTGTAGCTCCTGAATCTTGCTTCTGGCGTCTCAGCGATACATCCGAGAGCACGCCTTCTGGAAGTCTTCGGTACGTTATAAGCCGCCGAGACCCTAGTCGATGGCGATAAAATGGTTAGCGAGAGCTATACAACAAGAGCACTGGTTTGGCGAGTATGCATACATGAAGTGAATGGCTGAACACAGACATTGATGACCTCTAGATTTGGGTGCATTGGGACTGATAGTTCCACTTCTTCGTCATTTGCGGTAGGCATCCACATCGCCAGGCGTCCTTCAGTGACGAGAGTCCGCGCTGCAAAGTCCAGAATGTCGTTTAGCATGGCTTCGAAACCATATGGCTTCTTGGGAGCGATATATCCCTCTCGACTGAATGGAGTATCAGTATAAGAGCTCTAAACATGCCGGCGGGTGAATATAAATTAAACATACTAATGTGCAGGTACACCATCGATCATAACTTCTCCAATTGGCCGATGGCCTTCTCGTGCTCCAAGGACTCGAAGACCTTCTCGAACTCCATAGGGTGGATCACAAACGATGCCATCCAGAAACGGACGGTCCAATAGCGGTGTATTCGTGATATCTGAGGTGAATATGTCGACAAGCTTGCTGTAAATTCCGTATTGTTGGAAGTTTAATGCCACGCCCGTAGGCTTCCCTTTCGCCATCTCTTTTCCACGGAAGCTTCTCCCGTCGATATCAGAGCCGAAGGTGAGCGCCCCGAAATGAGACGCTGCAACACAGAAGCTCCCAGTCCCCACAAACGGATCATAGAACAGTTTTCCCGGGGCAGCACCTGCCATGTTCGCCGTAATCAAAGTTAACTCTGCGTCCATGGAGGTGGTACTGATATATCTTCGTTTTTTCAAGTCATACTTATTGACCACCTCGCGACTACTATTAGCGAGCCAGCGGCCCATATAGATCTTCAAAGGCTCAGAAACTTCGCCCGATGCCGGCCGCTCAACGCCAGGAGGTACGTGCGTGCGATCGTAATACTGCTCCATGACCCAAAAGTCCTGCTCCGCGTCCTTTAGGGTGATCCGCCCCTCAAAGCCAAGATAGGCAAAGGACTGGATAATGTCCCGCTTCTGCGTAGAGTTGAGCTTGCCAGCAAACGTCTCGACTGTGAATCTAAAGGGCGTTTGTTTGTATTGCGCCCAGAGGTGCTCTGTCCGCCCGCGGACGTCTGCATGTAGCTCTTCATAAGTGGCGCCTTGGCCCCAGAGCTCGAAGATATCCTTCGCGAGGATGCTGCGCGAGATGAGCGTCCGCGCAGCTTCCTCATTTGGGAGCTTAACGATGCAGTATGGGGACTAGAGCTTGTCAGTGGGTATACTTTTCATGCTTCTTCCTCGGCAAGCGGGGGAGGGGTAGTGTTTAGTTATGGGGATAAGACTAGCCAAGTAAAGATAATGGGGGACCGGAAAATCCCAGAAAGCTTAGAACTTACGAGCTCATCATATGATATGCTTTCGAGTTTGATATTAGCGAAGTCTGCCAGTGCCTGTATCTCCGGCTGCCGAAAGCTTTCATGGACTTGGGCGAAGCGAATGAGGTACTCCATCCTTCGCACAATGCTAGACTGCTGACTCAATCCTTAGACTTCAAGTCTCTGTGGGATGGCTATCACAGAGTTTATATTTCGACCTTTGTGTGGCTGAGTGATTGTCGAGGTGGATGTTGATGGTGGGTTGTGGTAATGAGATTTTTTCTTCGTCCCGAATAATGAAAAAACGAAGTCTGAGGGACGTCAGGGTTGGCCAACAGCCATAACTTCCCTTATTTATGAGAAATGTTGAATAGCCGCTGGATAATTTGAACACGGAAAAAAAAAAGTTCTAAGATCAAATGAATAAGTATGTTCAAGTCACAATCGTTCTATAGAAACAAATGCCCTCTATCAGATCATCTTTGGGCAACCACAAGCATTTAAAAAAACATTGCAGAGAGATTTCGACAGCGGAAATGAAGCATCGATTGCTCTCCAGTAGATATCATAAAACCGACGCCATCCCTCAGTAAAGACAGACTGAAGCCCAAGAACCATCCGAGCAGAAACTCCGCCGCTATGCGCCGACAACCTTGAATACATGTCGTGAGTCGTAACCATAAACCGGGGCGATGTCGACCTTCTCGTCCGAGGGTATCATCTCATGTTTCAGATCCCATCCAGCTCGGCGACAAAGTTCAGACACCACCACGTCGCAATCGCCTAGCAAATCAATATCAAAACTCGTGTGTGTTACAGGCTAAGTAACGATGTTTGTTAGTCTCAATTTTAGATCCTGAGGCTAAGTACTTACAGTGCGGGAGATATAGATCTGAGGCACATCAGGTGGCAACACTCCTGGAACCTCTGCAACTGGTGCAACCTTCAGAGAAGTTCCAATGACAATGACTAGGTCAACTTTGTCCCGGTCATGATGGAGAAGACGGTGACCAAACTCGTCGGGGAGATCTTCCCCAAAGAATGTGATGTCCGGCTAGGCAAAACAAGTCAGTGATTTTACCAGGACAACTTTGAATTGCTCAACTAACCTTCATCACTCCAGGAGTGGGAATTTCGTAATCTTCATCATCGGAGCTATCTTCGCCATTAGTCTTCCTATCCCTGTGAGCGCTAGTACTATTGCGCTTCCGCTTCTGCCCCTGGGGCTTCAGCGCATCTTCAGCTATCTGCTTGCGGCACTGGGCGCATTCGGGAACAACGCCTTTCTTAATTTCGTCATAGATCGCGTCACCCGGGACTTTGTACTGGCACTTGACACATGTGGCCTTCGCAAATGAACCGTGGCACTGGACGATATTTTCCGGGAGGACACCCGCGTTGGCTTCTATGTTGTCAATGTTCTGAGTGTAGTTGGTGAGAAGCTTCCCCTTATCTTGAAGAAGCCGGATGAAACCGTGAGTCGGCGAGAATTTCTTTTCGGTTGGCAAAATATCTTTCGCAATCGAATAGAAGATGCTAGGGTCTTCGCGGAAGATGTGGATATCAAAAACTTCTTGAGGATCACTGAGACCCAAATGTTCTAATTGCGAATAAAGCCCAGTGTCCTTCGATCTGAAATCGGGAATACCAAGGCTCGTTGAGATCTAAACGTTCATCAGTAATCATCAAGACTGGCGTGAACCATGCGCAATACTCACACCTGCGCCAGTCAGGATAATGATATTCTTCGACTGCTTGAGTAGCGTGACCGCATCGTCGACTGAGTTGTACTCCGACAACTTCTGACGCCTAGTAAACTCCCTCGAGATAGCAATCGCCAGTAAAGGATGATAGGCCTCATCCGGAGCACCATCAAGAAAAGCCGGAGGCATGATCCCAAACGCAGTACACAATTTCTTGGCCGTCACAGTGTCGCGAGCAATTGTTTCCTCCACAAACGCCGCCTTGCCGATCTCATGCAACCTTTTCCGAAACGCAATAGCCTCTTCGATGGTACAGGCACCAGGAATGGCTAAATCGGAGAGGGTTCAGTGAGCGCGCCAAACTTTTGATCTGTGGAGATAGCATACTTACATCCGTCGCGCAACTGCTCGTCGCGGAGTACTTGAATGGCATCTTCGTAGAGAGACTGGGTTTCCCACTCATCTTCCAGGCCATCGCTATCTGTCTCATACTCAGACTGAGAAATAGCGCCCTTTTCCTCGACAGCTAAAGCCTTCTCTGTCGCAATTGCCCCCTCAACCTCCGCGGCTTCGACCTCCACCAGCGGAGACTTCAACGGCGGGCTTTCCCCACGGGGCGCTGATACAAGGTCCATCCTGGTGGGGAGAATGAGAAACCTTCAGCGGCCTCTGAAAATGCCAACTGAACCACTCACATTGAGCTTTTTGCCACACCATAAGAGCACAATTGGCTCTGGATAATTGTACGGGAGCGTGATCGGATCATCATTGATCCGCTCCGTCCGATATGTAACGAATGGTCGCGTCTCAAATATATCAAGCGGAGCGCGGATCCCTGACCGTCGAGGCTTGAGCACCATCATTATGAACTGAATAAGACAGCCTTTTTTCTATTGGTATCATGGACATTCGTTCTATTCACATTAAGAGTCGGCCATCTCATGGTCGCTGTCTGACTCAATCCCTTCCCATTCCTCTTCACCACCTTCACCGTCTTCGGCATTGCTCTCATCATCCATATCTTCTCCTATCTCCTTATTTATTTCCTGCACCAGCTCGAGAGCGTGCTCCTTGAGTCTCACATCCTCGTATTCGAGCAGTTCGTACAGCGCCATGCCCTGCTTGAGCCACTCTCTACTGGCAACAAGTGACGCATGCCGCTTAGATTCGGATCCATTTGCCTCTCTTTCAGGATCTTTGGGGGCCTCCCCTTTCTCAGCAAGGAGATAGGTGCACCAGCCTCCCAGGTACCATGCCTCCACACTCTGGTCATCTTCTAGGATCAAACGTTCCAGTACCTCTAGCGCCTCGAGCAACATTGAAACCTCCATCAGGAGGCGAGAAAGACTAATTCGTATCGCAAAGTCTGGAACTTTCGGGTCCTCCGGCGGCAATTCCTTCCATAGATCTATACCTCTCGAAAGTGCTGCGCGCGCATCATCTTCTCGTAGTTGTGAAATTCGAATAGATGCCAGAGTTTGAAGTACTTCAGGAGAACTAGGCTGGACTAGTAGGGCTTCTGTGATGAGGGCCTCACAGCGAGCTTCTGCGTCTTCTTCCCACCTGGAAAGTCGTTAGTTTGACAAGTCGGCATGGAACCAGGGACGATACGCACGAGAGATCGGTCATGTAGATCTCCGCTACACCACACAGCGCATTGCCCATCTTCCGCTTCTTCTCCTCAAGCTGCAGCACCTCCGCAGGGCCTTCATTCGCCTCTAATTGTTGGATAATATTCCTGAGTGCCCCAACACCCCTCTCAAACCACTGAACACTATCCTTGCCTCCAAGCTCACTCAATTGAGCCAACCACAAAAACTTTTCGGCGCCCCCTCCCTGAGATTCGGGTACAGAGCCTGTAGGATCCAATTCAACCGCCTGTAAGAAATGTTTCCTCGCGAGCTCGATCTCGCCTAACTCAACGTAGATCTCGGCGAGTGCATTGAGAGCGGAGAGTCGGGGTGGGGAGTTGGCAGGCGCATTGTCGAATGCCTGTTGGGCAAGTGAGAGAGCAGCATCCGGCTGACCCGTCTGGAGAAGTATCGTCGCCTGCTCGAGCAGTTTTGTCGGGTCTTCATTCATTTTCCGTTTCGAGACTGAGCCGCCTGCGCTCAGGACGGACTTTTCGCGGTTCTTGGATGCTTTGTTTTTGTGAGGCCGGGACTTTCCCATGGTATTATTGCCACTGGAACGTACTATATATGCTCCTGTTATCAATGAATGTTCCAGATATAGGTTGGTGAATAAATAAATGTATTGAGAAATTCAATTTCTTGAAGATTTGCAGCAGAGATTCAAGTGCATTTCCCGATTCGGGCAGAACATTTTTGATTGATTTTCTTATCTGTTTGTTCGGTTTGCATGAGGGACAGCAACAGTCTCCGACTCTGCGCAACAGGGTATGCAGAATTATTTTCATGCTTTTCCATCAATAAATCCCAGGGCCTTGAATTCACCTTTCTGTGGGAAAATAACCCCCTTATCAGTATATTCTTCACCATTCTTTTGAGGATACCCCAGCGACTGCCAGCAGTCATTCTTGGAGCAACATCTCGAAATACCCCTCCCACCACCGACAAAACCCAACATGGGCCGAGAGGACCAAATTGAAGAGCGCGAAGTGCTCGATTCTATTTTTCCGGACGAGATCACAGGTACGGATTCCATCCAGGTACTTCATTGGAACTTCGCCGAAGTAATCAAATACTAACACAATTACTCATGCCTAGACGTGTCCGACACCTCGTACCGGATATCAATCACACTTGAGGCCCCAGAGCATGATGACCAGGAAGCTGAACCCCCAATCCTGGTGCTGGAAGTTTCCTACCCCGACGAATACCCTGATGTGGCGCCAGAACTAGAAATTTCGGTCCCTCCAAACGCACCGAAACACCCAAGACTAGACATCAACGAGGATCATGATCGGCTCCTCGAAGCTCTCCAGCCGACGATCGAAGAAAATATGGGCATGGCGATGGTATTTTCTCTGGTTAGTGCATTAAAGGAGAGCGCTGAGCTTCTTATGGCTGAGCGGGTCAATGCTGTCCATGCAGAATTAGAGATGCAGGCTGCAAAGGCTGAAGAGGAAGAGAATAGAAAGTTCCAGGGCACTACCGTCAATCGGGAGACTTTCCTAGAGTGGCTTGAAAAGTTTAGGAAGGAAATGGAGGCGGAAGAGAAGAGGTTGCGAGATGAGAAGGAGGCGGAAGAGAAGAAAGCGAATAAGAAGGCTGGTGTGAAGGAGGAAAAGAGGCTTACAGGGAAGCAACTTTGGGAACGGGGATTGGCCGGGAAAGCAGACTTTGATGAGGAGGAGGAGGACGGTATTCCGGCTGCTGTAGAGAAGATGAAAATAACAGCATAGGATATCGTTGTGTGTGAATTGAGACTCCTAGAATATCTAGTGGTATACGCGTTTGCGCCAATTCATAACCCATACAATCGGCTGCTGGGCAGATGATGCCAAAACAAGCGCACTATATGGCTTGGAGTGCAAGCAGCTAGTGGATGGGCGCTAGACAATTGAATACTGCCGAAAGGTATCTGACCTTTTGAAGTACTATCCTTTAGGGCAAATGGCACACGCGATCCAATGTGAAGGACTCACATCTGTTATAAAGAAAGCGTGGGAAGCAATGGCCATCCAGGAGCCAGTGTCAGGGTTCCGACCCGTCAAACAGGAACCTGTGGGTGAGGCAATATGGTCGGAGACGGCCTATGGTGGTCGTCAATCGCGGCCATGCAGTGTCTTCCGGCTGGAGATGATGGCGAGAACAGATTGCCTTTTGCAGGACATCATGTCCCTCTTGACCTCTGTCCCTCCTGTGCAACCCGTTTCTCCTCTGCAGCTAAATATTCCTCAGCCGCCAATTTCCGCTCGGCAAGGACAACTTCCCACATAGATTCTGCGATTTTTTTGTTTTTGTCATCGATCTTTTGAATATACGCCAAGGTCTGATCGTAAGAGACCCGGAGGGCGCGATACCAAGTCTCCGATTCCGTACCGATCGTCAACCGATCCCACTCATCCTCATCCTCGGCAAAATACATGTCAAGCCTCAGTCGGTCCCGACGTTCAATCACACTCCACCTGTGTTCGAGCTTTTGCCGTAAAACACGGCTGAGGTTCTGCGGTTGGGGTTTCTTTATGCGCAAGAATGGAACGCCACGGGCATTGACAAGAACTGGGACGTGGCGCCGACCGCTCACAACGGGTAGAGGACGCGAAAGTATAGGAGTAGCGTCTGGATGCCGTTGTGCGGTCATCTCCTGAAATCGCCTGTTTTCTTGAGCCTTGAGTTGCTTCTTTGTGGGCTGTTTAACAGGCGCGTGTTCGGCTATCGCGGACTGCACATTCCGTTTGCGTTCCTGGACCGAACCAGCTTCAGAGAGTATCGATTGTATCAAACCCGCGTCCTTCTTATTACCTTCGGCTGCTGAGTGTAAAAGGTCGAGGCCCTAATAAGTTTAGCCATTGGTCGCCGAACGGAGCCGAGAATTGCGTACTTCATACCCAGCCTTGAGCGCATTCGCTGTTTGCGACGGACTGTGAAGGGTTTTATATCTGCGAAACCGGTCTCGAATGTGTGCCTGCGCTGCATTGAGCTTGGGTGCAGAGCTAGATACACGGTTGCATTGTCGAAGAAGCGCCCGATACAGTGCCAAGCCTAAGAACAGCGTAGCTTGTGAGTATGTCGCAAAATATCGACGTAAAAAACAGTGCTGTATAACCTACATGCGAACCGATGCACAGAGGACAACCTGGGGATAACCATTCGACGCATCCTTAAATCTCTGGAAATTTGATTGTCAAGATGCGGAGATCACTAAAAGTCCGGAGTGTCAGGAACAACTCCGACATTGTTGTCACGTGTCCGTTACTTAAATAGTTCTCAGTCAGGACGCATGGTGAGAGCCAGTACTAGTCCTAGGAAAATGCGAGTGTGCTGAACACAATGTTTAGGATTTGGAACATAAAACGCCCCGTTGCGAGCGTGTCTTAGCTGACTAGCCGTCTATATATATCAGTCAATAAGCATCCATAGCACACGGCACATCGCTATGATAGACAAACCGACCATTGGGCTGAGGAGCAAAAGTAGCGTGACTGCACTATACGCACAAACATGCACCTAGATCAATAATGGAATTTGTAGATTGCTGCTCATGCATAAACTACACATGCTCTAATAAGTCAGGGGGAGAAGCTAATGAACCGGATGCGAAGCCCGACCGTAATACTCCGCTTTGGACTCGTGAACCATTAATGTTGAAATATCTAGAAGTTCGAGCCCTCTGGAGGCTGGGGAAGCTTCTTGTGTTGCGGTAAGGCCATATACCTAAAACCATAAGCACGATATTTCATTGTCTATTGAGCGTGGACATACCTTCGAAGCTCAATCAACACGGTCTCCATCGTATAATCACGCTTCCACTGAGCCAAGCACGGTAACTTGGCAGGATCAACCTGAGAACACTCGATCAACTACTGCCCATTATCTTTTCAGCCAACGTTAAGGGAGCCGCACCTTGCCCGAATGTGGGTCAACACAGGGAATGTTGACTCTTGAGATAAATTGGAGGGTGGGAGGAGAATCTGGGTACTCGGGACCGCAATGAATGTTGAGACTGTATATCCTGTTCTCGTGCACACTCTGTAATTGTACCAAAACATCAGCCAGCTACCCGGCTATCAGAGCCTATATGGAGGAGAGCATACGTGAGGGGGTCCAAGAACGGTTCCGTTCCAGTTGCTCATCATCATGTCCTCTCCATCGGCAAGACCATATGAGCAGGCCTCTATATTGGAAAAACCATCAGCCTATAGATCATATTCGAGTTTCACGGGTGTCGCATGCTTACCTGCTCCCAAGCCTTTCTCACCCTTCTCCAACTCCTCCAGGAGTCTGAAATTCCTTGGTACTTTTGCGTTCGCTGCCATTATGAGGGACAGGTCCTTATGGGAGTAGCAGGAGAAGAAAAATAAGTCAACAAGTCAAAAAGGTGAGGAGGGGCGTTGGGCGGAAGAGCAACAATTTCATCACCACCGGCCTTGTCAAAAGAGGGGCTGTCGTCACGGCCCACCCTTATCCACAGGCCGATATCAACTTGAAGCCACTGGCATCAAGCTCGGTGGTATTACAATTACACACTGTAGCAAATGGTGGTGAGAGCTTCTGGTAATTGAGTACGGTATGAAAGATTGTTGGTAGGTATCACGTGTTGATAAGAAAGTGCTATCACGTGGCACAATGTACTGTGTCTTGGCATCATTGAAGCCACGGCCGTTGACTTGCCAGAGTTGTCTATACACCTGGACGTCTTTTACACCTTATCCCCCAGAGAATGCTGCTAGACTTCGCTACAATATACACAGAGCTGGCACAGAAATTTCACTAGCCTTCCTTAGCGTTACAGTTTGGTTGTTGTTTATTCAACAATTAATGAGGCTGGTACATTTGCTCCCTAGCGCTTGATTGTTACCTGTTTGTTGGACTGGCCTCGGCCATGCGTTGATCTACAACAATCCAATTGGAAATGTCCTCTCAATTACTACAGTCAGAGCTTCTGAATCTTATTCAAGAATCTAAGAGAAGGAATTCGGATCTTCGAAATGTTTGATCTCCCTCTCGTTATAAAACGGATATTAGTCCTCGCTGACTGGATCTGTAGGCTGCCGAGGAGTCACTCAATGACTTGAAGGCGCTTCCGTCTACTTCTGAGGCGCAGATAGCGGCTGGTAGGGCTTGACTGTTTTCCTGTAAATACCTCTGGTACTGATCGGCGAATCAGATCTTGTGCGCAAACCTAGATTTGTCAACCCTTTCATTCTGGCCTGCCATAGTCGGCATGCTAAGCTTGCTGGAATTGGCGTGGTCTGCCTGCAACGGTTGGTTGCTTCCAAGTCGTTGCCATCCGAGCGGTTGAAGGATGTACTTGGTGGTCTGAAAGAGATAACCACTTTAAGTGAGCCCCATGTACTCCGGGTATACCATATATAAACTAACGCCTGAAAGCCCTGGACATTCAACTCAAGATCTTGCAGACTCTACCATCATTATTGCAGCATTATTCAAACGACTTATGTAACGAGCTCCTTGTTACAACTCTCGAAATATGTGCGACGCTTCAATTGAGCAAGACCCTAGCGGTTTCCAGTACGGCGGCTGCGACCCTGCAACAACTTGTTGTTTCTACATTTGAGCGGGTGTCAGTCGAGGACAGTAGGTTAACAAGTCCTGTCCTGTCCTTATGTTTTATCTAGTTGCTTATGTCGCCTCCCCTTTAGAGTCCGGTCAGGATTTACGGCCAACGGCCACGGTCAAGATCGACGGCAACAACGTGAAGATAGGCCAATTTGCATTAGATGCTTTACGAGTGAGCTGCTACCACAAGTTTCAAAGGAGGACTAGAATTTGCTGACCTTCTCGAGGTCCTGGATGACCTTTGCCGCCTTGTGGAGGGCGAGCCGCTGCAGTTCCTGCGGATCAAGGCTCTATCTTCCACATTTACTCTGGAACTGGTCGAGAGTGTGCTGCTCAATAGCGGCCAGCTCTTTATTGACCATCCTGAGCTTACGCATGTGCTCCGGAGTCGTCTGCTTCCAATGACCATTAGGTACTTGTCAGAACGGCACTCGTTTGCTCAAACAGTACGAATATCCAGAATTCTCGTCATTCTTCTGAAGCGCTATTTGTCACTATTGACCGCGGAATGCGAGATGGCTCTCTCGCTTTTGGCACACTTGCTTGAGCCTGACGGGACATCATCATGGAAACGTGTACTTTGTATGGAGATGTTCCGAGGACTATACGCCGAACCCGGGCTTGTGAGACTTATTTATTCCTTGTACGACGGGAAGGAAGGAAGGAAGAATATACTCCGAGACCATATGGCTTCCCTGGTTCGTTTGGCAGCAGAGAAACCTTCCATGATCGGTGTCAGTAGCCGTTCAACGGTGCCGTCGAGTGCAGAACACGCTAGGTCTATCACTGAAGAGCAGATAACCCTCGAAGCTGGGGGCGTTGCTGGTGTTATAGGGGCTTCGGTTCCATCAAATGAAAACGTGCCGGGAATCAGCAGTCAGTGGAGCGTCGTTCGCTCACCCTACTTGGAGCTGCTGGACAAGTCTGAAGCCCCACAGCCACCTGATACATACATATACAGTCTAGTACTGAACTGCGTGAGCGCCTTTGCCGAAGGTCTTGCAAAGTTCATACTTCCCCTCACAGTTCCTGATTTGAAACCGAAGAGGAAAAGTCGCATCGCGGGTGATCGAGATGCCGGGTCCTCCGCCTCCCCTCAGGATCTCCAAAGGGGAGGCTCTTTGAAGCGCTCAAAGTCGGCTAAGAAATTTCCGGTGCTTATTAACCCTCTTGATCTAGAATCACATCCTCAAATTTCGGCTATCCGAACTTGCGCTGGGATCGTTGAGGATTGTTGGCCGGCTGTTCTTGCGACCTGCTCAACATTCCTATATGCCTCTTTGGATGATGATTTTTACCACAACCTTGTTCGTTCATTTCAAAAATTAGCTCATGTTGCGGGGCTTCTCAGGCTATCCACGCCTCGAGACGCATTTCTGACCACTCTTGGGAAAGCATCCGTACCAGCCGAAGCCAGTAATGTTACACCTGTTGGGTCAGTGCCATTGACTTCTAGCACACAGCATAGCGAAGCAACGGGCAAAAAACCTAAGGTGGGGGACGCTACGCAGGTCATTCCACAGACGTCGATAGAAGGCTCTGCAGTGCCACTAAATGAGCACGTCCTGTCTCTTACAACAAGGAATCTTCTTTGTTTACGAGCTTTGCTCAATCTGGGTATCGCTCTTGGTCCGACTTTGGACCAGCCTGCGTGGTCTATAGTCCTTGGTACACTTCAGGATACGGACCTATTGATCAGCAAATCTCCAACAAAGGGGCCACATACTGCCGGCGACGCGGAAGACTTTATGGGAGGAACTGGAGGCGACTTACCCCAGGGTAACCTGGGGACGGAGATTCTAGCTGTGCACTCTGCCTCGAGCAAGCTACTAGAGAGCACCTGTGAATATCCTAGCGAGACTTTCCGAGATTTCTTAGTTGCCCTTTTGGATCTTTCTGCGGTAACGGAGGAGGTTATGACGTCCAACCTCCCGGATACACCGACAAAAGACGGACACTTGCTGCAGCCTACCTCCGGTCGGATGCGTCGGTCCTCCCGCCGCGCATCTCATGCTTTGGGCAAATCAAGAATTCAAGATGAGGAGCTGAGGTTCGTTCTAGGAAGGGTTTATGCGCTGGCAAAAGCAAACTTTGAAAGACTGTCGTCGCTGGCGGAGAGTGACCAAAGTGCTTGGGATCTTCTTACAAGCCGACTCATGTCAACCGCAGCCAATGGACAGACTAGTCAAGAACTTCGTCTTCACGCCAACGAGATCCTGAATGGCTTGATCTTTGAGACGATGAAACAGAGACCTGGCGAGAGCGAGTCAGAACGGGATCAACGGCAGCTAAGAAACCTGAAGACATTGAAGTCACAGGTCAGACTTCTCTATGAGAGTAGTGGTTGCTCCCTAGGATCGCCGTCGGCTCTCATAGTTGAAGTTCACGAGAAGAGCCTTGAAACTTTGAAGAACATTCTGGAGCAATATGCCGAGACCTTTGCCCAGTCCTGGAGGGCTGTTTTTGGCCTCATTTCTAGCGTATTCGGCGAACCAGGCTCAGATGAGAAAGAGGGTTCAACTGCAGCTGCCGAGGCATATAAGCGGACACTGATAGCAGACTCCGCTCGACTTATTCAAGTCGCCTACAAGAGTTTGCAACTGATTGCGTCGGATTTCTTATCGCAGCTGCCCCCACAATGCCGCCTAGATCTAGTGGACTCGTTCTCTAAATTTGCATTGCAACAGCAGGTCTTCAATATCTCACTCACTACGACATCCTCTTTCTGGAATGTCTCCGACTTTCTTCATGATCAGACCGGTCGCTTTTCTATCGAAACACACATTGACGCAGCTGTGAGTGAAGAAAAGCTGGCCGCCTTAGGGAAGGCAGATGACCCATCTGTCGCTATGAATGCGCTGTGGTTGTTATTGCTGCTGCGGATCGTTGACATCACAACGGATAGTAGAGCCGAGGTCAGGAATTGTGCAGTCCACACAATTCTGAGAATCTTCGATGCCTACGGCCAACAGCTGTCACCTACGGCATGGGGCATTTGCTTGAACCGTGTCTTGTTTCGCATGGTTGAGCGAATAGAATCTAGTTTCGCCAACACGCCCCGCATGAGCAAGAGGGATTCTGAAGATGAGAAGGCCTGGATCGAAACGACTGTTCTGGTGATTAAAGGGGTGTCTAATCTCATGACCAACTTCTTTGAGACCATCGTCAAGGATGCCGAATTCGACCTATCTTGGAAGCGGTTGCTGGATCAATTTCAGAGCCTTGCTAGTTTGCGCCTCTTAGCGTTTAGTCAAGCAGTATTCTCGAGTTTGTCAACCATCCTTGTGCGGGTTCAGCTACCCGATGGGTTGAACAAACAGTCCTTAAAGTCGGTCTGGTCAGTGTGGATTAATGGCCACCCCGCAGACAAGGAAGATACGCTGGATCTGGACAAGCCCAACCAGGACGCTGCGATTTCGTATCTAGAGACCTTCCAGCAAGTGTACCGTTTGTACAAGGGCGATCTGGGAAAGCACAATGTCGAAAAGGTCCTAGGGCACATAAGAATGCTCACATGGCATTCCGTGTGTCCCAGATATTCACCTGACATTGACCGCCCGTCCGAACTACAAGCATTGGTTCTCGACTGTGTGAAGATGATTTGCTTGGAAAAGGATAGCTCCCAGGGTGACATCATTCGGTGCCTGTCGGAATTTGCGGATTCTGCCCTCATCAAGTGGTCTCCGGGCTGTGATCCAAGAAGGCCGACGTACATTGCTTTTTCCAAGGGTGCAATTGACTTGCTTAGATGGTACATTGCCGAGTATGGCATCAAAGAGAACATATTTGCAGATGGCTCTCTATCGTCGGCCCTTGAACATCTTGCGAACCCCATCATTCAACGATATGAGTGGCCAGGCAAGGACCGTGAACCTAGCCTGTGGCAGAAGTCAACCACGGCGTCTTTAGACATATTGCGAGTAGTGGTTCCTTACGTGGAGAAGCAGTATGACACATCGATTGAGCCTGAGATATCCCGTTTCTGGAACTGGGTTGTTGATATAGCGAACGGTATCATCTCTGCTAAGGGCTACCGCACAACTCCTATGTCGAGACCTACTCTGATTTCTGACGAGGCTTTTGACGTTGAAGCGTTTAACAAGCTAAAATCACTTATCATACCGCCCCTAGGTGCTTCTATCATTCCGGGCACCATTCGGAGAGACTTCGCATGCGCCCTCCTCCACTCGTCCTTCATCTACCTACCCCAGCGCCACGATCTGCCAACTAGCTATCGTGAAGATGTCCTCAAGGGCTTATATAATGTCCGGCCAGGAAGAACCTTTGAACCACCTCCAACCACGCGGATCAAAATGGCCTACACCGTGCTAGATACCTTGTTTGAATTATCATCTTCGCCTGACCATGCGAATGAAGACTTTTGGGAGTTGACTGATGACGACAAGTCGAGGAGAATCACGTTAGCACGCTCTATCTCCCCATACCTGATTCTCCGGTGCGCAGTGTCCTTAAAGAGCTACATTGCCGATCAGCCTCTCCGTGGACTCATGCCGCAGCCGGCACCGGCGCGTAAAGTGCTTCTACATCTTCTCAAGGGAATGGTCAGCCTCCGAAGCGAATCATCTGCCATTCCACCGCCGCCCACCACGAAGGCGGTTTCTGGCGATATCGAAAGCCAAAACTACAAGAAACATCTAGATTGGATCTACCCCCTTACGGTGCAGGCAGTCCAAGTTGCTGGTAAAGAGCGAGATGGTGGTGAAGTTCTACGAACTCTTGGGGAGGTGCTCCATGAAGTCGGCACCCATGTATAGAAGCTTTATTTTCTCTCCTTATAGATATAGATGCAGGTTCCCAAATCGAGCTGGAGAGGCGAGGGTTTAAGCTCTGTATAAGGTATTCATTCCAACATCTCCAAAAACGGCTTCTTCTCAAGTTTTTACAACGCCACTCGTGTAGCTTATGCGAAAGGTATAAATGCAAGAAACTCTGATCCGCGCATCTTTCTGTGGCGGACCATATATATGAAAGCACGCTAAAACTCCCAAAACACCAACCATGCATCACCAAGACCCCAATCCAAACATACAGAGTAAAAGAGCGTCAAAGGCGCCTAAGGCCTGAATCCCGCCAGCTCCTCCTCAACAACCCTCATAACTTCCCTCTGTACATCCCCCATACTTCCCCTGACATCAACCGTAAGCGCATCCCATTCACCCACACCGGGCTCCTCCAAGTCCCGTAATTGACTCTCCACCATCCCAGGCTTCATGTAATGCGCTTGACGCGCCGAAACCCGCTGATACAGCGCAACGGGATCAAGCTTCAGATACACGAAATGGATCCGGACATTCGAGGACCCGTATGCGGCAACGCGCATCACATCCCGGTACTTCTTTTTCAGTGCGCTGCAAGCCACAACGACGCCGGCGGGTGGGTGAGGATTTCCGGCGCTGGCAGTTGATAGGAGGGTTGTTGCTGCGGAGCGGAGGGAGATGAGCCAGTCCCAACGATCTGCGTCTGTGAGGGCGATGCCGGTGGCCATTTTTTCTTTGTTGGAGATTGGATGGTACTAGTTTTGTTGTTAGTTTTAATTATTATCTATATTTGTGGTTTGTCGAGGTGAATAATGTGGTAGATAGGCTAGCACGTGTATAGTCTATAGTTGGAGTAATTGTGTCGGTATAGTTGGGGTACAGGAGCGTATTGGAGAACAGCAGAGGCGACTTACATCATCGCCCTCGAGAAACGGCACGCCCAATTCTTGTTGCAGATAACGGCCGACGGTACTTTTGCCGCTTCCGGCTGGCCCGGTGACGACCCAGATATGTTGGAAATGTTCGGGGGCGACTAAGGCTGGTTCGGGGCGCATAGTCGGGGTTGATGTCGAGGGTGCAGTGTGGTTTAACGAAGCTTTGCTGCGAGACGAGTCTACGGCTGCATTTTGCATGTCGCCGGTGGAGAGCATTTTGGGAAAGGAGAAGGAGGAAAGATCCTTTTTATGAGGTATAAATGGGTGAGAGGAAGTTGAGAGTTTGGCAATGTCCCGAGTGGTTCAACCAGAGTTTCAGCGAAGACGAGGTATGGATTTAGGCTGTAATACAGATATTGGAGCCACGGAGTATCAAAGTGCTCACTTGGGATGGGCAACGCTCGCAAGAGAGGAGAAAGAGTAAGGAAGAGTGAAATAGGAGAGAAAGAGGAATATTATGTCAAGACAAGATCGCAAGGGTTAAATAAAGGCTTTGCCTCCTGGATCGGGTGTGCGCCAGTGGGTCATGACCAGATATTTGTATATCCTTATTCACGGCCACATCGGGCTCTCCATCCTGGGCCATGTATTTGTGACAGGCGCAAGCAGGAGATCGGGAATTAAATCACTAAACGAGCAGGAAAAAGGGAATACAAATCGAATACAGCCGAGTGGGGGAGAGTGGGGGAGAACAAACAAAGACCTGGAGGATTCCAGTCCAGCGGTTTGGTAATAGTTGTTAGCGGCTGATCTTGATTGTACGACGTGTGCTTTGCTGGCTGCTACACACTTCAGTCGAGGCGAATATGAGGCTATCCAGCCTGCCCCTGGAGGTAGACACAATCATGGCGGGAGTAAAAAAAAAAAAGAAAGGCAAATCTTTAATGAATGCGCCGCCGCGGTCATTGCAAATTGTCAACCTATGAGGTCACATTCTTCTTCGCCGGGGAGCCGGGTTGAAGCAGGTACTTCAACGATACGGAAAATCTCAAAGTTCGTAACCAAGCCGTATACTAGTAAAACTCTGGTCGAAACTTGAACATGAAGAATCTTACCGGTAGCCCAATCGCATCCTCAAATAATACCACAGTCAGTCCATAATCTCCATATCATGAGGCTTCGCTTTTATACCCCCACGCTATACCGTATCAGGCAACCCTGGTATTGAAAGGGGACATTGTCGGAAAATGATACGGAAACAAGGATTTCCTGTTCGTTGAATCGTCATGTAGACTCCATCGTTTTATCGGGCTCGATGCCTCCACTTGCCGTCTTCTTATCCCGCACTGAAACTGAAGGTCTGGCGGATTCAGGCTCGAAGTTGAATCGTACTTTGGACCCTTGTCAAAACCGTACGCCAGGCATTTCTTGCCAGCCTGTGGGTTAGCATCAGCTGCCCTTGCTGAAAACACCAATCCTTCCGGCTGAAGACGGGAGCCGACTCCTGGGCCTTTGGGAGGTAACAATTCCCATCGAGAGCAGAAGTAGGAGCATTGTGATTGGCCCCTCATGTGGCTGTAGGGTGTGGCTGAATCCGGGGAAGCCCGCTAGGCGGCTTGTAGGCACCAAAATTGTGCATCGCCCTGCAAGCAGCGATAATTCCCCGACGATCATGGTTGGTCCTGCAAACCTTGGAAGTGACTCAGGAGTATCAACCCTCCTCCGCGTCATATTGCTTCAGGCATCCGCCAATTGGGAAGCAGCGCTTTTCAATACCCTGCCTATGATGCAGCGGAAATGGGTTTCCTGGGAGCGGACAAACTTCACAGCCACAGCACTCTGTGCCCCTCATTTGAAGACATGTCTCTTGCGCTTGCTGCAATCTGATATCGGCGCCCAGGGATCCTGTTAAAAGATGTCATCTGCTGGGTGGAGATGACTAGGTCATCCCGCAATTGCTCTGGCTGAAACGCTTTTCTCAGACATCGTTATTCTTGGCAGCATGCCCTTGTAACATCGATAGTCTCGTACTAAGGAAATTCGAGGTCATCAATAGACTGTTCAAAAGGATATCGAGGAGAACAAGACTTGTGCGACTATTGAAATGGTAGAGTTGTCAGCTGTGCTTTACATGGCCGAGACATTACGTAATCCTGATAATGCCCACCGCCAGGCAGTAATCGTGATGCTGTCAACCATCATGAAGCTCAACTGAGCTCGCCGAAAGGGTATTGTCATTGTCATTGCGCTTTTCCGACTTGCTGGACAAAACTAGCGAGAATATTTTGACCCAGACACAACCTCACCCACCATGACTTCCCTCTTCTTCTCAACCCCGCTCGATATCGATATCGTCCTCGAAGATGGGGACGAACGTCAGATGGTCGATGCTAAGCTGGACAAAGGTCATCGCGAAAAGGTCCCTTTATACATGGATGGCGAGTCAGTCAAGGGTGCCGTTACTGTGCGACCGAAAGATGGAAAGCGATTGGAGCATACAGGCATCAAGGTGCAGTTCATCGGAACAATAGGTACGGAAAGCTGGCTTCATCGGCGACGCGGCGGTCATTGCAAGCGGGCCGTCCTATCCCTATGTTTGTCGCAGCGTACTGATCTTACTCGTTTGGTAAAGAAATATTCTACGACAGGGGTAACCACCACGAATTCCTATCTTTGGTCCAGGAACTTGCTGCTCCCGGCGAGCTACAACACCCGCAAACCTTCCCATTCAACTTCAAGAACGTCGAGAAACAATACGAATCCTACAATGGCATCAACGTGAAACTTCGATATTTTGTCCGGGTGACAGTATCCAGGCGGATGGCGGACGTGATCCGAGAGAAAGACTTATGGGTGTACTCTTATCGCATGCCCCCAGAGACCAACAGCCCGATCAAGATGGACGTCGGTATTGAAGACTGCCTGCACATTGAGTTCGAATACTCCAAATCAAAATACCACCTCAAGGACGTGATTGTGGGACGCATTTATTTCCTTCTAGTGCGGCTGAAGATCAAGCACATGGAGTTATCGATCATTCGAAGAGAAACGACCGGAGCCCGGCCGAACGAGTACAACGAAAGCGAAACATTGGTGCGATTCGAGGTTAGTCATTGGGACAAGTCTGCTGTGCATTGTTTAGGGCATATTTGCTGATTGGCTAATCCTTGCATAGATCATGGATGGATCGCCTTCGCGAGGTAAGCTCATCGATTTGCTCTCTCCTTGCATGCGCTTTGGTCGTTTCGAACATAGAGATGCGATGTTTCGAAATTTCTCCCAACAATTCATTGAAACACGAGAATATGAAATTGGGGGTAAAAAGTCAATTATTATGCACTTGCTTACCCTGAGCAGGTGAAACCATTCCTATCCGTTTGTTCCTTGGTGGATTCGATTTGACACCCACATTCCGCGACGTCAACATGAAGTTCTCGACACGTTATTATCTGAGTTTGGTGCTCATCGACGAAGGTACGTTGACGTGGTTCCATGCGCCCGTGATGCGCCTGCTCCTTATCTACCCCCAACCTGGAAACAACGCATTGCTGTCGGAATCTCGCCCAGGCGCAATGCGTTGGCGCCTGAGTTACCCCTTACACCGCCGATAATTTACTGCCCATTCACTGCCCAAAAAAACCGCCCCTTACCGCAGATCAATAGCCGACGGCTATTGAAAATGGGTTCGGACCAGTTACAGGCACGGGCGTTCGGCCCGGATAGTCGCAGGCACCATTTGTCGGCCTCTCCCCGGCTGAAACCCCCACGCTAACCACCCCTCACGTGGTGGACTCCACCGTCCCCAGTTTTCCTTGTATTATTCCGGTTTTTTATTTTTAACCTCGTCACACATCCCACGCTCTGCTGTATTTTTACCCCCAAGCACTGAGGGAACTAACGACCCCCTTCTCTAGATGCCCGCCGGTACTTTAAGCAATCTGAAATCATCCTCCACCGTCTCGCTCCCGAGATCCCACCTACGCCCGAAGTAGCTCGTCAGCAAAAGATCCAGATGGAGCAGGCCGAAAAGGACCAGCAGCGCCAGCTTCCGCCTGGATCTGCAACGCCCGGCCCTGGGAGGGAGCCGCATCCTACTTCTGCTCCCACGAGCCAACCAGCGGTCCCTGCTCCTGCGGCTTAGATTACCATCCCACCCAATTCATCAGCCTCATTTGGCTGATTATATCCGGCTGCAATGGCCTGTGTCGAGTCATAGGAGAGAAGCTCAGACTGATGTTCTGGCATGATATGATGTCAGCCGAACAATATCAACATATACCCCCGTCCGCGCTGGCCACATGTATATCTCTCTGTAAACGTATGCTGTGTCTTTACCATGACCTGCTAGCTTACTCACGAGTACAATTTTTTCCCCTCCGCCCTAGATCGCTCAGAAGGATTTCTTACTAGGTAAAGCCCAAGTAGACCTTGTTGCCGTACTTGTCGCTCAATTCCCCACTGAAAGTAGCAATTCATTGATAGCATGAATAAGAACTAACTCGGTACTAACAACGTGCGTAATCTTAAGCAGTTGATACAAATGAAAGTGGGCTGCCAATAGGTGAGACAAAACTTGAAGGCTTAAGCCGAACTCCGAATGTCTATAGTGCACTAATCTTATCTTCTGGTTGAGGGATAGGGCTAATTAAAGGCCTGAAAGGCACGTTTAGGAGTATATAGAGGCTCAACGAAAGATCGATGGAGGGGAGTTAGAGGGTAGGGTAAACCCCGGCATCTTACCACTTCTACCCTAACTTGACCTCCCCACCCAGAGAGAGAGGGATGGGGAGGCTTACCCTCGCCACAGCGAGATCTTGCAGAAGTGCAGGGTCTAGGTTAAACGAAGGGGGTAACCCCACTAAGCAGGCAATCAACCGAGGTGTTTAATAAGGTATTAAGATCCTTAGCAAGTTGGGTATCAAGGTGGTCAGTGGCATCAAGGTACCCCTTAGGTACCTAATGGGTGCTTCAAGGTGTAATAAGTTGGTGTGTAATTAGCTGACTGCCACGGAGTATACGCACATCATTCTTATTAGTCTAACTAAGCAATGTGTGCGTCGAGTGAGGCTGGTGTGCGTATAGCGGAACCCTATACAAACTATGAAACCTGTAAGTGTACGGCCTTCCGCCAAAAAAGACTTAGCCACATTCTCTCTCGGAGGAATTTGAAAGCCCTTCCACGAGGCTTTCGCCAAGGGTAACTGTAAATGTGGTGGTTACTTTGTAGGGAGGGTCGATTCATAGGATCTTGCTTGTCCCCGTGTAAGCCAGCAGTAGTATGCGAGAAGCTACTTATTATATCATTAAAGACTACGTATACTAACTAGGTCGAATAGTGCCTATGAATATAGTTTTTAGTCGCAGTTCTGTCGCATGGCGGAGATGATCATTATCTGCTCTATGAAGCCAACGGCGGTAGAATACGATGCTACCAACTTCAAATGCTCTTCAAGCAAGGAGTCATACTCGCTAGCTGTGAACACTTTGATTGAAAATTGTGAAGTGCTTGTGTTTAGGTACCCAGCTGCTACCAGGGCTGCTGCCTCAAATCTGCTCAACAACACAAATAACACAAAACAACCAACACATTGACTTCCGTCCCCCACTTCATCGTTTCTTTCTATCTCCTCTTCCGAAAACTCCAACTTCTTGTTGAAGACCGCTTCAAATGTAAGTTCTTCTAGACTTTCTCTACCAAGTGTGATCATTTAACCTCCACTTTTCTCTAAGACTTTGCTTCTTTTCCTCCGCCATTCTCTCATTGCTTTAGCCCTAGCGCCCCCAGCGCTACCAAGGTAGCCTCGCCCAACATGGGGACGAGAGGTCTGCTTTTTATCCGATGGAAAGGTAGATACTATGTCTACTACAACCACTATGATAGCTACCCAGACGGCCTCGGTGAAGCCATCGTGGAGAAGATTCCAGCAACTCCCGAGGAATATCAAGGTACGTTTAAAGGTCCACCTGCAGTCTGTCTGTGTGCCATGATAAGCATTGTCTAACTAGATCTCAAAAAGAATGGCTAGGAAATATGCGACAAACCTACAACAACTTGTCCAACCATTTTGAAGAGCAGATTCTCCCTGTCTGTACCGATTTTTTCCAGCCTGGTGGCATTCCTACACGAGAGGGGCGTGTCTCTAGGAGCTACCTCGCGGTCGATGACCGACTCCAGGAGCGTCCAACCTGGGAGGTCAAAAATTGGACCGGACATCTTTTTATCGAGTGGACTTACACTATCGACCTCGACCGTGAGCTGCTTGGAGTTGACCAGTCCGTATTTTTTCCGCTCGCCAAGTTACCTCATTGCGTGGATTGGCACAAATATTTGAAACTTGACGGCCTCAACCGCAGAATTCTAGCCTCGGATACACCCGCAGATCTTATCGGCAATTTATCCAGGGATGAGGGCATTGAGATCGGGCTGAACGATGGGTTAAGGGCCAGATATAACGCTTTTGACCTTACGATTGGCTTGCCAAAAAATATGAGAGAAAATGAGACTCGCAATGCCTCCAGGGTCACCTTGTTGGTAGCGACTGTTGAGGCGATTTGTCGAGCATATCGAGATCTTTTAGATTTATCTTATCTAGACTGGGTGTCGACCTCCTTCCCATTTCTGGAGATTGCCTTTGCCATCACATCTGCCGCCGCTGGTGAGATAGCTTTTGAATCCCCCCAGAGCCTTGACGGACGCTACTCACTCGAGGGTTTCTTTCGAATTCCTGGCAATGATTTCCTAGAGGATGAGCATACTCTACTTCCTAAGTTCCTCAGCGAGTGCCATATCCCCGGTGTTAGACCTGGGTCCGCTCCAGAAAGTAACCCGTTCTGGGCCGGGAACGTGCTTATTTATCTGATGCCACGGCTTGACCTAGTTGAAGTTGAGGAGGCTTCAATAGCCGCGGTAGTGGACTTTGGCCTCGGTCAGGGTCGGAAATCGTTTCATGCGATGGTCTTTTCTATCCTTGGCTTTGTCTTGATCGACGTCACGGAAGGCAATGGACGCGTTCGGATTAGGAGGACACCACTGACGAACCTAATTTACTTTGACGATGATACCTCGAGGTTCTCTAAAGGGCCTCGTTCTCGAGGTGCAAAGCCCCCGTCGTCGAAGAATACCGCTCAGCATGACGAAAGCGAGGTGGAAGAGAGTGACGATGGGAGTGCTGCTACTAACACTCTTGATACCGAACCTCACAAAGCACAGGTTGGCAACGTGGGCAGCGAAATGGCTGCTCTTCTGCTGATATACTTTTTCGACTCTGCCATGGATGAGCACCTGCAAGGATCCAAATCACAAGTACTTCCAAACGAGATACTATCAACGATCATGGAGTTTTCAGATCATCAGACATACCTATCACTTGCTAAGTCATCTGCCTGTTGCCGCGACCTCTATTATCGCAAGTTTCGCTTGAATGATGATTATGCCGTTGTTGATCAGCGCAATGAACTGCTAATGTCAACCTCTATGACTCTCGAAGACCTAGAAACAAGAAATAGGATTCCTGCGTCTCTGGGTGTTGAAAAGACTAGAAAGTCAAGTTACAGCGTCGAGCCAACTAGCCGCAAGCCAACCAGCAACGAGCCAACACTCAAATTGAACCCAATCATCGGGGTGACGGAGCCAAATAGGAGGAGTATCTTGGATGGCGTGAATTTCTGCTTCACTAACGTATCACTCAAGCGCTCTCCCTACCCGGACATCAAAAAAGATATGCCCTCTCAGTAAGTGGCCATTCCAACACTAGACGTACAGTCCGAGACTGACTAGGTCCAGGAATTCGATTCGTTACATACCTGACCCTAGCGGACCGCAGCCGGAAAGGCTTTTCCAATTAGCAGATTGCTCGTACCTTAGTTCCTTTGAGGACGCGTTCGGGCGCTACATATTGGGGATAATCAAAAAACTGTCGAGCCAGATGTGGAAGTTCATGCACATTGACCCAGGGCAATACACCTGCCTTCTTCCCCACGGCTATAGGATGTTGAAAGTGGAACCATTTTACTGCAGCGGTTTGCATATGTTCCTTAGGGCCGGGAGCGTTGAAAGTGAGGAAGAGTGGGCGAAGACGATAGAACATGCACTGCGGTACCTCCACCGTCGAGAACGAGGTGTTACCGGATTCCGTTCGAAAACCACAGGATGTCCAGTCATCGTGGCATTCCTGCGACGGCTGAGATTATTTTACTATGTCCACCAGCGCCAGAGCCCACCAGCGGTGGACACTTCGCGTCCTTACTGCGTTGAGATTGCAGAAAGGTGCACGGAAGTCGACCCCAGCCGCCGCCTGATTGAGCTTATACCAGGTGATCAGCCTGTTAATCTTGATGATGAGAAACAACGCGAACAGTTTGAGGGCTGGATCAGCTCGTTTTATAGCCCTGGCCCAGAGCTAGTGGAATGGGACCCTTTCACTGCGAAGCACAAGCCCTTGGAAAGCGAAGACGAAGACGCACCGAATGATAATTAATTGGGAATGCCCAGTCCATCTCTCCTTCATTGTTTCTTGATTTTGACCTAGAAGGAAGGATCTTCTCTGATAAGTGTCTGTGTAATTTCCCCGCATTTTGCTTTGTTAATTCTTGTTACTTGAGAACTTCAAGGATTGCTCTGCCATGCAGATTGAGATTGTGATCTATCTAGCTCTAAACACCATATCATCAGACTTCAGGTCATCGTAAACTTAGTAACATCCGCTCTGGTGACTCAATGAGTTCCTTGACCAACGTCGCCATCCTCGCCATCGTTGCTCCATCTACTACACGGTGATCTGCACTCCAGCTGAAATTTGTTACCTCATTCTTCGTGACCTTGCCATCATCATTGAATGCAGGCACCGTCCTCGCCCGCCCTATCCCAAGAATAGCCAATTCATTAGTGACAATGACGGGGCTTACGTAGGTACCTCCAATGTTCCCAATATTCGACACTGTAATTGTACCGCCGCTGAGGTCGGCAGGCGTGAGCTTGCCCTCTTTTCCGAGTGCGCTGAGACGTGTGACCTCCTGGGCAATATCTTGGATCGACCGGCTTCCGACGTCCTTGATGTTAGGAACTATCAAACCATGTGGGGTATCCATTGCTATCCCGATGTTGTGTCTGGGCCGCATGATAAGCTGGGGCTTGTCAGGATTGCTCGTGTCTAGTTTTGCATTCAAGACAGGGTAGTCGCTCAGAGCGAGAGATACTGCCTTGACGACGAACGAGAGGAACGTTATCTTCCGCGGGTCTTTTGCATCGCCGGCGAGTTTCTTCCTTAGGGCTGTGATGTTGTTGATGCTGAGCTCGTCCGAGTATCCGAAGTGTGGGATGGATAATGACCGCGTCATAGTCTTGAACATTTGGGATTGAATAGGCGTCAGGTTAACCGCGGTGTCCCCCGGTTGTGATGGTGACATTGTTTCAGCTGGCTGGCTACTTCTCGCCGCAGCGAATCGCTGGACATCCTCCTTGAGTACCCGTCCATCCTTTCCTGTTCCATGTACGTCTTCAATATTCACATTGAGGGATTTGAGTAGCCCGCGGACAGCTGGGGTAGCGAGTGTTGCGTAGCGTGATCTCGTACCGTTATTTTCAGTAGATATAACAGCAGATGGAGATGCTGGAACAGCTGACTGAGGGTTCACTTGTGAGTCTGTAGGAGTCGGTCCTGATGGAGAGTGTTCTGTGCTTGATGCCACCGGGGGATGCTCTTCAGGGTACTTTGCATCGTCTACTTCAATGTCACATAGCGCCTGTGAAAAAAAGAAGGTCAGCGTATGAAGTTTATTCTCTTAGTAGATCTGCTTACCCTGCCAGTAGGAACAGTATCATCCGCCTGAAAGTGTAACCTTTTCACAACACCCTCATACCTCGAGGTAATCTAGATATATATATTAGCACATAGCCAGTTCGGAATTGGAGGCAACACACATCATCAACCGCTTTATCTGACTGGTACTGACACAAGGGGTTCCACTCTTCGACTCTAGCACCTTCCTCAACATACCACTGAATGATCTGAACCTCCGTTATCCCTGCGGAGAGATTGCAAATCAGCCAACACCCGAGCAAGCGGGCCAAGCCTTCCAAACCACCGTCATGGAAAGAACCATACCTTCTCCAACATCCTTCAAGACCTGCGACCGGATGCCCTCAAGAGCCAACGCGGCGTGGAAGTTTCGCCGAGAAAGACATAATGCGGGGGATCGAGCATTCAAAGTTGCGCGAGCTCGGGAGGAATTCAAGGCTCTGGAGAGGCCTCGGCTGCAGCGTAGAACGTTCATTGTCAATTCCACGATGACCGAGGGGTATTGAGGAATCGAAGAGCACCTAGATGGAAGGAAACAAATAATGCTTCCCTTCCTTTATCTCTCCGCATCTGCGCATACAACCGCCGACGATAACCGATGCGTAGCGTCATCTCACGTGAGCTTCTCCGCATTTCGGGTAAAGGACAAAATCATAGTTGGAGAAGTCACGTGAGGACGTGAAATATACTTACGATGGGAACTTGGGACGACGCAAGTGAAAGTTTCGTAACACAGAGTTAAATTACTACAGTAAAGAGTTATGTATACATTCTCAGTAGCCATTGAATGTACTATAGGGTGAAGGTGCCATCGACTGTCATTTTGCAAAGTTGCTAACACCCTTTAGTCGTATTTCTTGCCCATTTGGGCTTGCTGATTCTCCTTTTGCACGAAGCTGTCCTCCTTTGGTAAGCGGTATGTACCCCCTACTCGATCCCAGAAGGTCAGGAATTGTCCGTAGTTGTAGTTGAAGTACAAGTGGTGCATCGTGTGGCATGCGGCCCCATTGACAACCACAGACTCCGACAGATACTCGGCGTCATCTGCCACGCGTTAGAAATAGCGCATCAATCGCTGAAACCTATGGTATACTCACGAATCAACACGGTCCAAAGTGTGACAAACACAAAAAGGCTCAGATAAGCAACCTTTTGTAGTGGAAAGAGGAATGGAAAGACATGGTATGGCAGACTCTGAGACCACCCATCCACAGGGTGAAAGGCATAGCTCGCGAACGGCGTTGGTACAATCCATTTGTGATGTGGCTTGTGTAGCCAACGGTAGACGGGCGGGTAATGCAGCCACCTATGGATCCAGTATACCCCGCAGTCCGTGAAGCATACGAAGAGAATGTATTGTAGCCACGTGTATTCACGGAATGGAGCCTCGTGGGAAAAGTCATATAATTTAGACCATCCGCGTATCTCCGCTAAAAAGAAGGGCGTAGTGAGAATGGCTATCACGGGTATTGCGCTCACGCCTTGTTGAATTTCGAGGCGGATCTGATTGGGGAGGAAATGAGGATGACGGAGGAGTCGTTTATCGAACATTGTGTGGTAGACGATAGTGCTGCCAACGAGGTACATGGCGAGTGCGAAGATCCTGTAGTGCGCATAATCATCAGTTGTTGAATCGATGAACCTCCCGAATAGAAAACTCGTACCATGATATTAGAAATAATGACAGTGCCTGTCGTACGATATGATCACGCTTCCAGAGGCTCGCATCGACGTAAAGTGATGGCTCTAGAGGGACATAGAGGCCGACATGTTTGTTGTAATTGTGCCATGTTCCTGCATCATATGGAATTGGATTGGGAGCTGGCAAAATTAAGGTGTATAATCGGTCAAACACAAAAGTGTCGAGAACATCGAGAAGCACGTCCATCCTGGGATAGATAGCAGGGCAAGCCTAGATAAAGAAAAGTGCTTTTTATATTTGAGACAGGAAAACAAGGCATGGTAGAGGCGCTTCATCTTATGTTCGGGAAATCCCTACAAAGAACTAGGGTTGGGGGAATCCCCACCTGTGGGAAATCCCTACCTCGGGAAATACCCACATCGGAAGCACCTACGAGGTTACCTCACGGATATAAGGCTTCGGCACGTCTCAAACCGAGTGGGTTGACGATGGCTAATGATTTCGACTATAGCGAAGCTAATACCTGGGCTTTAAATGTTTGCTCTATCATACCACACCCGCCGCGCCGGGTAGGTCAATGTATTGGCAACACCATCGGAGAAACTCGTTGAGTTTCCCTAGATCATCTGTGGCAGCACTGTCCAGGTACTTAGGAAGGTTTGTGGAGTTTTGGCTAGCAATGCGGAGTGTCACTGTCAGGAGCAGCCAAAGCTCTTCCGCGTGTTTTGGATACCCTAGGAGCAACAATTTCTCGTTGCTTGGGTCGTTATGTGCCCTATTCCATATTTGTTTCCAATTGTCGGCGGCGCGTCCTATCTTCTCCAGCGGTACAGTCCCGAAAAAATCGGATCTGGCTAGAAAAGCGAGGGAATTCAATGCTGTAGTCGGGTCTTAGCAGTGAATGCTACGAAGATTCAGAGTAAAACGTACAATATATCAGAATTAATAGATGCTCAGCGGAAAGTGAGAGCTTGGAGGGCAGTGGACCGGTGCCATGGCTGTCGAGTAACAGGCGAACTGCTTCTCTGATGGAGGGTAGCGGGAGCTCTGGGCTGTGAGCCTGAGCGAGTTGACCGAAGTTAGACGCACTTTCTGCTTCCCATAACTCTGTCCTCCATGGAAAGGAACAATCCATCTCGAAGATGGATATAGTTGGGCGGTTTTTGGAACAGAGTGTTAGAAATCCGTCGGCAAGGTATACCCACGATGCAAGGCGTATGCAGACTTCCTCTGACACCAGTTCTCTCCATTGGCTGTTACCACCATCGCAAGACGCAGGAGATACCATCCGTTTGACGCCAAAAATGCCCATGCAACGCATAAGAGATATCAAACTTGGATGTCGGATGATTCGGATGCGGCGCCTTGTTTCAATGTTTTCCTGTCCAAACTGAAGCATTTCAATGATTAGTGCAGCTTGCATGAGTTGGATTGTACAGAATTGTTGTGTGATATTGTTCTTTGGTGGAGCACATTGTGTCGACAAGGCTGTTATTTTCCGAAATATGTGCTCTTCAGCAGCATCAAGAAGACCGGGTAACGAGGCCGAATCTTGAGACGTGCCACTATACACAACACCAGTCAAAAATATTGAGAGCATGAGTGGGTTGGAAACATTTCCGGGGTCAAACGTTGGGAAATGTACCACCGGAAGGTGCCAATGGAGGGAGTGGAAGAAAACCGTGATAAAGGTAGCAAGATTGGATACGGTGAAGAGGGGAGCCAATTGCGTAACATCATGTAGAGGCAGTGGACCGCTATTATCACCGAGTCTCATTGATTTCGAGGTTTCAACCAGTTCCAGCATTAGCTCGTTGAGCTGCTCCGAAAGTTTCGTAGGGCTAGGACCGTAAGATAGGAAATCAAAAGGAAGAAATTCGTCTGTGCTTAAGGGAGGGCGAAAGAAGGTGTCGGCTCCTAGAAGGTCACCGAAGCTAGCTGCCATAGAATCGAGGGGAATGAGCGCATCTTCGAGGTGAGAGTATATTGATTCGAGGTTTCGCCGGATAGAACATTCCGCAGTCGTCCCAATTGCGAGCCTATCCTTCTCGACACAAGGGTCGGTAAA
This sequence comes from Aspergillus ustus, assembly GCA_000812125.1. NCBI lineage: Eukaryota > Fungi > Ascomycota > Eurotiomycetes > Eurotiales > Aspergillaceae > Aspergillus > Aspergillus ustus. The sequence goes on from JOMC01000007.1 coordinate 768,839, forward strand.
ATGGCGAAGAAATGAGAACTGCGAGTCGCTCTTTGATAATAATGGCTGTGTCCGTATCAGTGGCAATGGGGAGACCTTCATCGAGCCAGGCCTACTCAAGGACAGTCCTTGGTGTGGCTCATATGTGCATTGCTGTCTAAGCGAGCGGCAGCGAGAACATGGCAAGCTCTTATCGCATGCTCTTTTCATAGAGAAACACTGATCGCAGGACTGCCTTTTTCTCCCAGGCTTCGCTGCTGGGGCAGGCTGTTGATTGTATTTGATTGCACATGCTTTACTATGTCGTCGAGCAACTTCCCTGCAGTAACGTTGTGTTAGGGATGGTCTCAGACCCTGAAGGTTACAGTACGTACGATTTGATAAAGGACTTTTTGCAAAACGGGCATACAGCAGCAGCTTGGCCGGTATCTAGTAGACGGTTAGCCCCGGACTGCCGGGTAATCACAGTGAGAGACCCACGAGTCACTTCATGGCGCTGTAAATGCGCTTTTCTTTGGTAGGTCTTGTCACAATGTGAGCACCGGAACATGGTTCCATGGTCTGATTTCCAAACGATCACATTGGCTTGAATTGGGCTTTGGAGTGGAGATAGGGAGTGCATGCATGATGCTGATTCTCCTGGCGCTGGCACACTAGTATCGGAGCAATCATGTGATGTCAATAGCTTAGTCAGTCAATCAAGCTTCGATGCCTTGAAGCTCCAACCAGGCACACAACCTGCAGAGAGATCAATTGTTGGGTGCCTTTGTATTTAAGGTTCGATTGACCTGACAACGATGTTTCGCGGCTCGACGCCTCTGGATCTTGGTAGTCGGATCCAACGAGGCTGTCCGGATGCGGCCGGTCTACCCCTCCCCACCATCAGCATGAAAAGGAGAACCAACTTATGGGACGCATCAAGGCGCGATCTTGATTCACCAATAGAGTCGAATCTACGTTGGGTTTGACTCTCACTAGGCCCTATGGTGCTGAGCTGAAAATCTCTTGGAATCATTTAATTGGCGCCCCGCCGACCGTGGGCTGTTTAGTGCAACAACAAACCACGGATCTTTGGAGCCTAACACATTCACAGCTGAGCTTCAGACTTACTTTAGCCCTGAACGCTCCCCTCTCTCAGACCCCCTCTCTATCTCTTCGTAACCAATTGATCCCATATAGAGGCCAAGACTCAATTAACATGGTCGCCGAACATCTGACCATCAGGAACTTGACTTCCACACCAATTGTGCTGAAGCGTATTGAACGCTTTCGCGCCCCTGAGAAGCCTCGTGATGTCGACATTGGGGCTCTGGCAAAGAACTTCACAAGACTCGTCACCAATGTCACCCGCGCCGAAGCGCCTGTTGCTTCAATTAACGATGACACCAAGCCGTTCGAACACAAGGACGTCGATATCCGTATCGAGCCTTTTAAGACAGTCAAGACGGAGCTGCGGTCTCACATTGACTCCGACAAGGAGAGAATCCGTTGGGTTTTCGAGTCAAAGGGCGAGAAGCATCAGATCCAGACCCCCGTGCCCACGACCGAAACCGCTAGCATGAAGCCCTTGACCAACCACGCAAAGCTCAGGTTCACCGGTATCTACTCGACGGCTGAATCTCATCTTGCCGTGTTCTCCTCGGCCAATCTGAATGCGTGGATGAGAGAGCTCAAAGATGACACCTTGTTATCTTCTCTGTCCATCCCAGGCACGCACAACTCGCCAACGTGCCATGTTGCACCACCGTCTGTTCGCTGCCAAGCCGTCAGCCCCCGGGAACAGCTCAAGAACGGTGTCCGCTTCTTCGATATCCGCGTCCAGCCCAAATTCCCAGAAGACGCCTCCAAGGATGAGCTCGTCCTCGTCCACAGCACATTCCCCATCTCACTAACAGGGGACAAATACTTCCGCGACCTCATGCGCGAAGTCAACGACTTCCTTGAACATAACCCCTCTGAAACCCTCATCATTTCACTCAAGCGCGAGGGGCCTGGCAAGCACACCGACGAGCAACTTAGCCGCATCCTGCGAGACCACTACTGCCGCGAAGGAAGTAGATGGTACACCGATCCCAAGATCCCAACTCTCGGTGAAGCCCGCGGCAAGGTTGTCCTCGTCCGCCGGTTCAACATGCTCCCGGAGCTTAACGAAGTCCATGGCGGCCGTGGCTGGGGCATAGATGCCACGGGGTGGGCCGACAACTGCGCGAACGCAACCTGCCCCAGTGGGCAGATCGTCATCCAGGATTTCTACGAAGTCCTCGAAACCGAGAACATCGATAAGAAAATTCAATACGTCCGAGAGCACTGCCAGCGGGCAGGCGAGACCTGCTACCCCTTCGGTGTGCTCCCAGGTCCCAAGGCGACAAAGGCACACCCGTTCTACGTCAACTTCCTCAGCGCGAGTAACTTCTTCAAGCTGGGCACTTGGCCGGAGAAGATTGCCGAGAAGCTCAACCCGGCGACGGTGGATCATCTTTGTCGGAGACACGGTGAGAAGGAAGGCGCAGATTGGGGGACTGGTATCCTTGTTACAGATTGGGTTGGTCTCGATGGGGATTGGGACCTTGTTAGAGCTATTGTGGGTTTGAATGCGAAACTCATGGTGCGGCAGAGGAAGCAGGAGAATAGTCCAGAGAGGAAAGACGATCATGACCGGAAGTAAATGCAGGCTATTTATGTCCCAATTGATTACCATGAGAGAAGAGATACATCAGCAGACGAGCAAATTCGATCATTTTGAGCAACTACCTTGACTAGCAAGAATTGCCGTTAGAAGAAAGCAGGTTGTCAGGGCTAAGCCAATAATGTTCTAGTAATCATGATCTTTACAAAAGATATCACAAAAATACAGGTATTTATTATACACGCAGAATTCAAGAAAGCTAGCCGGCTAACTTGTTTAGTCTGCCTTCTTCTCCCCAGAGGCCTCCTTCTGTTCATCTTCCAGCTGCGTTCTCCGACCCTCAAGAGTGAAGTATAGACTCTTACTAGCTCCCTCCAGAGCATTCGTGATGCTAGATCCCATGCTCTGCAGAGCCATGACGAGTTGCGAGCGCAAGCCATCCATGCCACCTTCGATGTTTCCAACCCATTTGGCCTGGTCAACGTCAAACACCTTGTCATCCATGCGCGCAGCGAGAATGTTCAACTTGGTCAATCCGTTCTGGACACCAAAATCATGCCAGTCGGGGTTCGCTTTCCGGGTCGGCGCAGGGTAGCCAAAGGCCTTCGGGGCCAAGATGGACATGGCTGCCTTTAGGTGCTCCGGGGACATTTGTGGGATAGAAAGGACAGCGACTGGCCCTACAAGAAGGGTGGAGAGCTCATGTTTGCCCTTTGTCTCGCGAACGGCTTGTTGGGCGGCTCGCGATAGATCGTGTGTCAGTGTAGGGTCGTCTCGGGACATGGAGAGGGAGATTTCGGCGGAGGTCTGTGTAGCAGGATCGACTGCGGCGGGCGACTTGCCCTTCTCCAGTGTTAATTGACTCGGTCGAAAATACTCCACGATGCGCAGCGCGATGTCGAAGATACTGGTTTGAATAATTTGGACTTTGATATGGGGGGCTAATGGCGGCGCGTTGCGACCCTCCGCGGCGATCTTCGCGTCAACTTTTTGCATCGCCTTGCTCAGTTCTCGCCGGATGGCAGCCCATTCCACTGATTTGAGGTTATCGTGTTGCATAAAAACCATCAGCGGGCTTGTGCGGATAAGGGAGGTGTATTGTCGGAGAAGCTGGGAGCGTCGGTTCTCGGGGCTTCGATGTGAAGGAGGCTGCGAAGGATGGAAATGGGCGATGGATGGTGTTGAAACAGTGACCTGCTCAATCGAGGGGGCAGGAACCGTAGCTGCTGCAGTGCTGGCATATCGAACGGCCGAGGGGATTTCGAATTGACAGAGGACTCGTTGGCACCGAATAGGTTGAGGAACCCGGGCGCTTGAGAGACGAACCCGGGGAGGCATTGTGGCGGGATTGAATGGGAATTCTGCAAAGGTGTCGTATACAGTATGACCCTGGTACACACTAGAAAATGTGTATGCCCCCCTGTTAGGAAAATTGGAGGACTGCTAGCAACGATGCCTTTGCGAGAATCGGACCAGACAAAAATCATATGGGCAGAAAGTCAAAGCCAAGGTCCCAAATAGGGCTAGGTCAGTCACAGGGCGGTATGTAATTCTGCCGAGAGCCGTTGTTCCGAGCCTTGCCTAAAGGAGTAAATATGTGTCACCGACGATCCCCAATAGTTGGAACCAAATTGCATACATAAGGCAATTCTTCGCCCAGTTGAAGGCTCAAGGACTTGAGTCATCGCTTGCAAAAATCACTCGACTGTTCATATCTTCCCCCGAGCTCCAATGGCTTCCCCAACCCGCCAAAAACCGGAGAGCATCTCCATTAGTCCCCTCCTCAAGAAGCTTGCGTACCCCGCGTCCGAGGTCGCCGTTGAAGCATCGGAAATCGCGTCCGCGTTCGCATTAATTTTCGAAGACCGTCTCTCAGACGTCCAGACTGCAGCCCTTCTTACACTGTTGCATTCGACCCAGCTTGACAAAGATCCTGAAGTCATTGCGAAATGTTCTCACAGAATGCGGGCGGCCGCTCGCCAAGTCGACAAAGCCGCTTTGCAAAGGGCCATCCAATCTCGCGGCAAAGCAGAGGGAAAGTACAGAGGTGGCCTGGTATGTCCTGTTCCTAAATCAAATCTCTGTCAACCTGTACTAAACCGAGTCTTGTCTTGTAGTGCGACATTGTCGGTACCGGCGGTGATTCACATTCTACCTTTAACATCTCAACGACCTCATCCATTCTCGCTTCCCCTCTCCTAGTCGTGGCTAAGCACGGAAACCGCGCGCAGACATCGTTCTCCGGATCAGCAGACGTCCTTCAAGCCGTCACTCCCGTCCCTCCTAAGATCACTGCCGTCTCCGCCGATAACCTCAGCCGGGTCTTTGCCGCGTCTAATTACTCTTTCCTGTTCGCACCAAATTTCCACTATGGTATGCTGTACGCAGAACCCGTGCGTCGGCAGCTTGGCCTCCGGACAATTTTCAACCTTATGGGTCCTCTTGCAAACCCCGTAGACTGGGCTATCGAAGCACGTGTGGTTGGTGTAGCCTACCAGGCTCTTGGACCCGTCTTCGTGGAGGCTTTGCGTCAAAACGGAGCCAAGAAGGCACTCGTCGTTTGCGGCGAGGAAGATTTGGACGAGATCAGCTGTGCTGGAAAGACAAACTGCTGGCAGCTCACCGAAGTACCGAACCCCGATTTCGATGAATCACGGGTGGATGATGAAGATTATGCCGACGAGGTTCCACGCACAACCGCCAGGCTTGAGAGGTTCTCAATAGAGCCGGCTGATTTCGGATTACGAAGCTACCCGCTGACTGAAGTTTACGGAAGAAAGATGCCCAAGGACAATGCAGCGAAACTCATGCAAATCCTGAGAAACGAGCTTCCACGGGATGACCCAATCCTAAGCTTTGTGCTTATGAATGTGGCCGCTCTTCTGGTGACCTCGGGCATCTGTGACGCAGACACTTCCAACATGGGCACTGGCGACGATGGCCAGGTGATCACCGAGCGCGGCCCAGGCGGGGGCCGCTGGAAGGAAGGTGTCCGACGTGCGCGCTGGGCAATTGAGAGCGGCTCCGCTCTCAAATGTTTCGAAGAGTTTATTGAAGTGTCAAACAAACTTCAATAGAGCACTTTGACCGTATCATTTCGGGATTCTTTTTCCTTTTCCAGGACCTCATATGTCGATCAGACTTAAGGCATTCAGTTTTTAGGGGTCTTCTTGGACGGAACAGAAAAAATTATTGGGTATATAAGTATCATGCCGGATCATATCACGATGAGGAATTCCCCCAAGCAAGCTCTGCATATGGGATCAACCAAAGCACACTCAGACCAGCTCACTTGTAGAGGATTTCTCCATGCGTAGATTGACTGTAGTCACGACACTGTATGCTTCCATTCACGCTTAAATCCCAACTCCCAAGCGCCACCAAATGCACATAAAAACCAGAACGACGACCAAATCCTTTAAAACCCATCACTATCGAGCCTCGAACTGAACCATGCTATACACACACAAAAAAAAACATCAGCAGTCCATTCAACCTACGGCGCAGCCAGCACAAAATGCAACAGGGCAAATGGGAGGAAAAAACTCACCGCTTAGTCCTCTCCTTGTACAGCACACGATGTCCACACTCCTTGCATCGGATCTGATCCCCTCGCTTCAGAGAAACACGAGCGTTGCATTCACCGCACAGGTAGGCGACAAGGGGGCCGTCCAGGGAGCTTGCGCCGACGTTGTCGTTGCTGAAGGCGTTACCTCCGCCGAGGGAGGGCACTTGGTAGGCTTCGCGGGACATGGTTTGTTTAGATATTTGTTGAGAGCGGCTTCAGTGAGCGGGTGGAGGTGAAGGTCTCGTTTAAGTTGAGGAGCGAGGAACGGACGTTGGAGAGTGGCTGAAAGGTGCTGACGGTGTTATCAAGCTGCGGATGATTTCTTTCGGTTTCGCGGCTTGATGCTCTGGATCTTTTTGAGGATGAGTCAGCGTAGTACAAGTCACATGATGACGTGGCCCCTAATCTATGATTGGTGAGATTTCACCAGGCATGATCTATACAACCTCCGGCTAGCAATTTGAGTTGAGTTGAATAGAAGTATTTGTGGTGGGGTGGCTAACAAGAAATAAATAGTTCTTATTGAGAGTTACAATTACCACGGCATAACAGCCTAAAAATCTCCTATTTATTCCGAGCCTCATTTCAACGCGTAGAAAGTCTCCGTCTCAGCAGCATCCCTACCATATCACAATGTACACGCTCGAGCGCTAGCCAGTGAAATTTACCTCTTATCTCCTTTTTGGCGGCAGAAGCGCATCAATAGGCTGCCCATCAATTCTCCCACCTGTAGCGACATGGAAGATCTCAGCCTCGCCGGTACCGGTAAAGAAATCTGCCATCCATTCTACCACAAACATTGCATAGTTTGTCCACTCAAGGCCTGGAACGGTTGTTTGAAAAGTGCTATAAGGAGAAAGGTTCGTTAGCTAGACGCTGGGCAAAGCCGGCAAAGATACTAAGGTTAAAATACGCATATCCAAAGCCATGCAGAGCATTATTGGCATATGTGATGGTCCCGTCCAGGGTAAGAAAGATGCGGTCTTCGGCATCGTTAGTGAATACTAATCTGTTCTCGTAGTGCTAATAGTAGATAATAAGCATAGAGCTTAAGATACAGAGGTATGTGTGTTGATCGTGCGACGTACCGTATACTCTCCAGTCTCCGAGGCAAGCAAAGTCTCTGTAGCGCCAGTGATATTGCCGACAATCTCCCCATCCCATAAACCAGTGATTGTGCCACCAAGGTTCGGAACTGCCGCGATGTCGCCACCGCCAGGTATAGATACGTTGACAGGTAGATAGGTGAGAAGCTGGACCTGGAAGACAGGCGTAGCGATAGGAGGGTGGAACGTGCCGTTAGTTTTGGTGGCTAAAGCGCTGACCGTCAATGCGAGGAGGGAAACTAGGGAGATTAACATGTTGGGTGGGGATTCTTGTATTGTTGGAGGGTGCAATCGAGGTGAACGAAGAATATACTGAACTGTAGGATAGAGAACTGCTAGGCCGTTTATATGCAAAATGTCGCTCTATGAGCGCAGGAGTATACCCATTTCGGCAGTTAGCTTGGACCCTTTGCTGATGGCTTATTTAGCTCAGCCTCCCGTGTTTAGTCTTGCCAAGTTCTTGGGTTTCAGGGCTGGATGTGTTTTCTTGCGGCTGAGCAGCCCAGCGCGCGAATTGAGGCCTAATTCGGAAGGCTGACGATCACTAAGGCTTCAAAATTGCATTGTACCTGCGCCAAGCATGGTGGTACGAGTCGAATTGCGTTTGAATAAGTGGTGATCGGCAGCGTCTCATATACAGCAACATTCCACGCAGTCTTGGACGTTTATAACTTCCATCCGTCTCACGTATCGCCAAGCAGTTCCTACCTGCGTGTGAAAACCAAGTCCAAGTCGCCATAGTAAAAGACAAAATTGTCCTTTGCATTCCCAAGGAATCGAGATCCGTCCTCGCCTGGAGCCAGCTTCACATCAAACTCCATAATAAGTCGAGCTACGGTGGTGCGCAGGTTCATCAGGGCTAACGGTCGTCCGATGCAGTTGAACGGCCCTGAATCGTACAGGTTAGCATCTGGCAAATTTTTTTTGACCATGATTGTAAATACCAATACTGAATGGTGCAAAAGCTGACTTATCCTTGACCATTTCAGGCGCTTTATACCATCGCTCGGGGATGAACTCGAGCGGTCTCTCATACGCCATTTCCGCTATACAAGTTGTCAGCTTCACCTGCACCGTCAATATCATCGGATACATACACCGTGCTAGGGCATAAAGCGGGCAGAAAATGTTCATTCCACCAGGAATATATGTTCCATCAACGACAATACCCTCCGGAGGTGTCAGGCGTTGCAACGCAGAAGGAACTGCTGGGTACAATCTCAGCGCCTCATTGATAACGCCATTCAGATGGTCCAGATGGGCGATCTTCGAATGTAAGAATTCGCCGTATGGCTGGTCTCTCTCCATGTATGGGGCCAGCTCCGCGCGCAGCTTCTCGATTTCTTCTGGCTTGCGGACAAGCTCATAGAAAATCGCGGACAACGCCCCGGATGTCGTGTCACTAAGGCCTTGTTAACAAATGCATTATTAGGACGATAAAACCAAGCAATGAGCTACCTTCCAGCAATAACGATAAGGCGCGCGTCCCCGTAGAGTAAATTTTCTTCCTCTGGAGTAATTTCAGTGATTCCCCTTCCCTTCAAGGGCACAAATAATGACGAGCTAATATCCGGGATTTCAGGGTCATTCTATTGCAATATCAGCACATGAACCATCCGATCTAGGTGCCCACCAGAACTAGCCTTGAATCTTTCCATCAACCGCTGTCCGCAGAATTCCAGAAACTTCTGAAAGTCCCTCAGTGCGCCCGGGATCCTTGTTAACAGTAAAGCTGCCCATGCGGGAATATAAAGCCCAACAAAGTCCGTGGTCGCATTCAGCAGTCGAATTGCCCAGTGGTATTCTTTGCGCTCGATGCTTCCGAAGCCCTTACCAAACGAAAGGTCGCCCATAACATCAAATGAATACAAGTTGAACCACTTTTTCACATTAACTGGCTGGCCCTCCATTTCCGCGAACCGATCGACCAATTTCTTGCGGTAGCCTCGAACGCGCTGTTCATATCCACGGATCAACTTGTCGCTGAATGCACCACTCCAGACACGGCGTCGCACATGATGCTCCTCAGGGTCGCGCATCAACTGCAGCGACACTGATGGTCGAGTCAAGTCATAGGTTATCCCCTTGATGCACCGCGACCCGGGTCCGTAAACAATCTCAATCGCTTTCGGGTTAAGAACAGATAAGTCGGAAGAGCCTATGCGGACGAACGACCCGTATCTCTGGTGTAGTTCGACCAGCTTCACGTGTAGATTATTGTTCCTGAGTTGTAGCGATAGCCAGAAGGCTGAAATACGGGCACTGGATGAGCCAGGGAACTTGTTCAAAGGATGCAGAAATAGGCGATAAACAAGAAGGCTTCCGTATAAGCCTAGCAGGTAGCTGCCAATTAGTTTTGACACCGTGCTTAGGGCTATAATCCATGAGACTTCTTGAGTATATGAGAGGGCAGCAGTCGCTCCAATAACGGTAGTGAAAAAGAGCTTGAGGTACAGTGGCCCATAGAGATGGTGCTCTCCTTTATTGAAATATGCCACATGCGAGAAGACACCGGCCAAAGTCGTGCCAGCATATGTTGAGAAGGAAGCCATGGCTGCGATGAATCTTCAAATTGGGAATACTATCGCGTGTCCTTGCGCGCCTCCTAAATATGTCGGAATGCTGGCGATAAAAGCACTGACATGTTTTTAGGCCGTGTCATCGTTCACGGGGCGTCTGCGTAGAACAATGCAATCAATTCGACAGCCCACCTTCCTCTTCGAGTCATGAATCCCTGTCTCGGCGTTGTCTGGCCATTATTTATTGCGCCAAACGTCTGGGCAACAGTAGCGGGCCCCAGCGGCCGCAGGAATGAAAAAGTGTCGAACAGTCGAACTTTAGTGGCCATTGGTATTCCACCTAGATTCCGAGTTTCCTGCTAGTTAGCTGGGGTAGCAGTGACATATACTGCACTATAGCGAGCAGTCTCATCCGAACCCCTACTATTCGTCGTTGTTTCCCTCTCTTGCACGCGCACGGAGACGGGACTACCGATTCACCGAACGACGTCAACCTGCAGAGCGGCTAACCGCGTCGCGTTACGTTGTACGAACACCTGGATAAGCTTTAATTTTATGATTTGTTTTTGTTCTTACCAAAAAGTGTTTTGAAATTCCATCGCTTCTAGCCATATAAGATGGGTCCGTGAAGACCGATGACTCCATTTGAAGACACCAGCCAATACACTCCGTCTGTGATCAAATCCTGTGGCAGATGCCGCGCAAGAAAAGTCAAAGTAAGCCTATTGTTGCCTCGGAATGATTTGATCTTTGCTTAATACTTTCCAAAGTGTGATCTGAAAGTACCGCAATGCTCTGCCTGCCAAAAGCACGGCGAACCTTGCAATATCACCGAATATGTGGCCTACCCATACTCGCTTGTTGCGAGCCTCCATTCTAAGGTCAAAGAACTCGAGCAAAAGCTCCAGTCATACCCCGACCAACTTGGTCCTGATTCGAGCAGCGCTCGCCTGGGAGATGCACGTACCCAATTGGATAACTCGGAAAGGCCAATATGGTCAGTCGATGTCAGCAAGGAGGCTGAAGAAGTTGGAGTGTTAGCAATCGGATTCGGGGATCGCTATTCGGAGAAGAAATACGGTAGGTATCTCTAATTGAATGCCACTTTGTGAAACCTGACTGACCCAAGTCGGTACTCAGTCGGCGCCGCCGCTGGATCAACATTTGCACGCATATTCTTCAAGCAGGTGGGCTTATCTTCGTCTTCAGATGCTGTGTCTGGCAGATTTGAATCCCAGGACGATTCATTAATATCTATGGCATCTGTGCCCGCGAAAACGGTCTCAGCGCGTCTACTTTCTATCTACATCGCACGGATCCATCTCTGGTGGCCTTTCATGAACCTCCGCTATATCCGAGGCTGCTTTCAACAAGTGTACCAGAAACTACGAGAGACTCAAAACTATGAGAGATTTATCTTTTTTATTGTTTTGGCTCTGGCCTCAGATGAAGCTCGCCAGGATCATCCTGATATGTCTATGCTAGATCTCAACAGCCCAGAAGAGTACTTTCGGACTGCGTTGCGTTATTTTACGAGATTTCACGACCAGTCCCGCGACCTACCAGGTCTGCAGGCTGTCTTACTTCTAACACTGTGGATGTTGAATTCCGCATCTTGCAACCATGGTAACGATCTCTGGCATCTCACTCGGTATGCAATGTCCATCGCACTCGAGCTGGGTATCCATCGGCACAATCCGTCGTGGAACTTCAGCCCGGAGGAGCTGGAGCTCCGATCGCGTACATGGTGGTCTGTATACAGTCTGGAGAGGTGAATAATAGCTTGTCTTGCAAACTTGCCAATCAAGTGCCTGCTGACACAATCGTAGATCTATTGCGCTCGCTTCTGGAAGGGTCTTGTCCGTTAGGGATCAAGCCATTGACACGCCGCTCCCATCCTTCATCAGCAGCCTAGACCAGCTCTCCAGCCATGAAGCGAAGGCTGCGCCTCTTTTCCACTCTAAATCAGTCCGGGTCTTCACTCAGGTCATCGAACTTCGCCAGATCGCCGGTCGCATCCTGGAGTCAATCTACATCGCCAGAGATCAACATGGCCGATGCACATCGCTCAGTTTCCAAGACCTCTGCTCTATTTCGGATGAGTTGCATCGCCAGCTTGACAAATGGAAAGCTGGGCTCGAAGCTGATGGAATCTCTTCTCACCGAGAGTATAAGATATTGAAGATCGAATACTATATGTTGCTTCTGCACCTGAACCGCCCGTCCCCGGCTTTTATGATCCCATCCCAGCATATGATTGCCGTCTGCTCTCATGCGTCTTCGAATGCTCTCCATCAAATGGCCGCACTTTCTGCGGAGGATGGTATTGAAGCGGTTTGCCGGTGTTATCGGCATTTCCACGATATTTTGATGATTGGTCTTGCTCGCTTATACTGTGACTGGTAAGGTCGCCTGTTCTCTTGGGCACAGTATGAACCGAATATTAACAATCGTGTTGTATCTAGGTATACCCAGAGAATCACCCCTGCCAGTAGTGCGCCGACTCTCCGACCAGAAGATGCTGCCATCTGCTTTGACCTCCTCAGCAAAGGCGTCAGAGTCCTTCGCCACCCGCCCTTATCAAAATTCCTAAACCTATTTTCAGCCCTCAAAGCCAAGATCTATTCTACGAGAGACAACCCCTCCACAGGAGGTATAGAAGGCTCGGATGCGCAAATACATTCAACTGGAGGCGAAGAAGAACTTTTTGGAAATCCGTCTGATATGATGGAGGAAAATGGGGATCGAGATTTCGGCCATGGACTGAACTTCGAAAACATGATCCTCTCGGGATCAGATGGGCTCGAGACGTACCTCAACCAGGTTTCTACTATCTTTGACAATGAGTTGTTTAATCTGGATGACTCGCTGACCGCGTGGTATGGATCCGTCTTGGATGATATTGGGAACAATGAGAATACTAGATAGAAGGAGTTAATTTTGGGGTATAGTGTTTATAGTTGATCAAATAATTATACTATCTCTAAATTTACTGACTATATCGCGCTAGCTAAGTCTTATCAATTGATACCAGCGCAATTGACAGCTTCAGTATGTATATCTAAAGTTAGGATTCTCGCGATCAGTAAGGTCATCGATATCAGCTTCCAGCCCAGCATTGACCCGCCCAGACCACCCTTCAATCTGCGTTCCATGCACGCGGTCGCGATGTTTATTTGACGCGAAGCAAGCCACGAAATAGAGAACCCCCGTTACCGCCATGATCGCAAAGCAGCAGAGCATTGCGCCGATCCCAAGAGGATAATGCGGGGATTGGCTTTGGAGGAAGAACTGTGGCCCGATGATGTTTCCAACAGCTAATTGGGGGGTTTTCCAAGTATTAGCACTGTACATCATGCCAAACATAAATTCAAGAATAATAACAATCATTATTGAGTTCATACCATAGAATATCGCCACCGAGATGGAAACAAAGCTCTTTTTCGTCGTCCCACCTGTGTTAGACGTCTGGAGGCTCAGAGCGAGCACCCAGGGGACATTGTAGAACCCCATTATGTAGACGCCTGCAAGCGAACCGTTTCTCTGTGCGGTTGAGTCAACAACATGAACAATGATTGCCCCGGCCATGGCAATCAGGGATGAGAGGACCCAAAGCAGACATCGGATATGGGGTACGAAGAACGCCATGGCTGTAAAGAGTGCTTGGGCAACCATGGCAACAGCGGCTTGTGGGGTGGCCATCAATGTGGTTTTGGTTTGGGAGTAGCCGTAGCCGGAGATGATGAGGGGGTTGAAATTTGTTATTCCAGCGTTTGTCACCGACTGGGCTATAACAAATATAATAAGGATATAGTATTTTGGGTCTGTCAGGGCATCGATGATTTGATTCAGTTTTAGATCCTAGAAGTACAGTCGAGTCAGACGACCGACACCGGGGCGTTAACGGACTGCGCCAACATACCTTATTCGAGCCGAGTCCAGTCTGGTTTTCTGTTACTCGTAACATGGCAATTTTCTTTTCTTCAGCGGAGAGGAACCACGCGGTAGCGGGGCTATCGGGCAAGGCGAGGAGGACCAGAGCCCCAACCAAGATAGTCACGGAACCATAGATGAGGAAGATATACTTTGCCGATTTTGTTAGTCTACAGCATTGATTCAATGGGACAGAATGCTACCAACCTTCCATGTCGATAGACTACCATTGATATGCCCAATGGCGTAGCTCAGGATGCCACCGAACACGCCGGCAAAAGTATTGTACCAGAAGGCTGTGCGAAGGGGTTGTTCCTCGCGTCGATACCATCGTGTGTTGACAAGTAGCAGGCACGGCAGCAAAGCTGCTTCGAATATTCCCAAAAAGAGCCGAACTGTGGCTAAGCCGGTAAAGTTGTGACATGCAGCAAGTAGACACAAGCACGCACCCCATGCCATCAGACAACTACCCGAATAAATACCGATGGGAATCTTCGTGATGAGCCAGAGGTTTGGAAACTGCATGGCGAGGTAGCCAAAGTAGAATATGCTCCCGAGCCAGCTGTATTGCTGGCCAACTAGATGAGTGTCCGTTCTCAGTCCAAAAATGGCAGCATAGGCAAGAGCATTCTAGAAAGAGTTTAGCATTGATCTTCCCACTCACGAAAGGGTTGTGAAGAGAATTACCTTATCAAGAAAGGCGAGTGTCATGGCGATGACAATCAATGGCATTACCACGAGATCGATCTTAAGGAGGACACGTCGAGATTCGGAGGCAGGTATCTCAGTGTCGATATGTTCATGTTGAAGGTCACCGAGAACCCTCGCTGTGGGTATCTCTTGGCCTTTCTCTACCTCGCGAGAGGAACGGTCCATGTTGATGGAGCACTAGGGCTGTGGAGAATAACAAGAGAAAACACGGCCGAAAAGTATATGAATGAGGATAGCCAGAAACACGCCGTTTCCTTGGTTTGGATTCCAGTGTCACCAGATGGACCTCAAGTAACTCCTGGGTACAAGGGCACTATAAGAACTATGGTTTATCTTTATACGGCATTGGAATTGAATCGTTGCCATTTTATCCATTGATTGCGTTATCGGGTCATTTCAGATTTAATCCCCAGAATGCGAAGCTAGAATAGAGGTCTGGGGTCTCTTATTCGACGTCTCGGTGTGGACCGAGAAGTCGATGGAGATCATCTCGCTATAGACCGAGAAATTTCTCGGCGTACAGCGAAATGGTAACCAATAACACTTCCTTAGACAGTGGGTCCTCTTATCTGTCAGCCGTTTTACGCACCTAGTTCTCCATATTGTCGGTATCCACCGAAGTGATTCTGCGTATTGTTCTCGGTTCACTGCGAGACAAGCGCAAGATGCGGAGACTATCGAGGAGCAGTGGGTATGACGACTGAGAGTTGAACAGATCAAGCGGATTCATATATGGCGTGATGAACAAGCACTTTTCCAAAACATGCCGTCCAGTACAAATATCAAGATGAGCTCATCAGATAGAAGCAGGAAGGGGGCCACCCATGCGACGGTTCCAAATGAGAAGAACAAGAACATTCTGGTGAGTTATGACAAGATGGGTTGACAATTTCTGATCTGACAGTCCTCAAGATTGGAATGCGAGATGGGGTGAGCGGAAAATTCAATCTGGTCCGGAAGCAGGACGCCGTGGTCTCTGTATTCGACTCAAACTTCCTAATCGGAGATGGAATCTGGGTAAGTGACATCGGGAATCTGTACCTCTCTATTAAAGCGATGTCGCTAAGAGCGTATACAGGAAGGTATTCGCGCCAGAAATGGACGGATCCAGTTTGCCAAAGACCACATCGACCGTCTGTTCCAGTCGGCAAAAGCAATGTTTATGGATCTCGGGTTATCCAAGACGCAATTGCTGGATCTCCTCCACAAAATCCTCGACGAGAACGACATGTCCAACGAGGCACATGTGCACATTCGTTTGGTTGTAAGCCGCGGACTGAAATCCACGCCGTACCAGAATCCATCCGTGAACATTGGCCTGCCTTTGATCGTCATGATTCCAGAGATCAAGGCTACAGACCCAAACGTCAAGCATCAAGGGTTGCGACTGATCACTTCTCATATCCGCCGAGGACCCCCCGACGTCAAAGACGAGATGTGGAACCACGTCTCAAAAGCGACTGACGTTCAAGCGTGTATTGGGGCCAACGTAACAGGCGCTGACGAGGCACTGATGCTTGATCTGAATGGATTTGTGAAGACTTGCAATTCAACCAACTTCTTCATCGTTCGAAATGGCGAGGTTTGGGCACCAACCAAAAATAATCAGATGCAAGGGATTACACGCCAGAAATCTATTGACGCCTGTCGTGCCAACGGTATACCCGTCCGAGAACTCGATTTCACCTTGACCGAGGTGTATGGCGCGGAAGAAGCTTTCTGCACGGGAACATTTCCTTCTCAGATCCATGTTCGGGAGGTAGATGGTCGGCAGATTGGCGATGGCAAAAGAGGACCAATTACTGAACGGATCCAGAATCTCTACTCAGAGATGGTGAAGATGGACACTGCCCGGTCCAGAGAAGATATTCGCGACGAGCTGGAAGCAACCCGGAAATCCAAGCTATAGCCTAACATGAGGAGTAACACTTTATAGATAAATCAAAAGACCGGAAGAATCTCGTTAAACCATGTTTAGATCTTGACAATCAGTACGCAATAGATTGGAGACTGATTGAGTATCTGGAAGCTTTGGTGGCTCGAGATGCTGTTGGTCAGAAGCAGAGTTGACAAACAACGATAGAGAATTATGCCTGAGGCAGAACATTGGAACTAAGACTGCAACCATGATGTAATCGAAGAGATGCGACAATCAATTCGCGCGATTCACGAATTACTTGGCAAGATCCAATCTCGAGCCATCTAGCCTGATCATAGGACGCTTAAATTACTGAAATCCCCTCCAATTCGACCCACCATATCGATCCCACCTCCAACAACACCTGTCCTAAGTATGCTCCGAATTGCCCGCCCAAGGCCCTCCTACAAACGCTTACTCTCGGTCCAACCCCGGCTTGTATTGGCACCCCAACCAAGTTTGCCTTTGCTCTCCAAAAGCTCAAATCCTCCTCCAATTGCCAGACCCCGTGCCATACACACAGGGCCAAGAGAAATACCCATTAAGATGTCCAATGAACCAAAAGTCGACTTGTCCACCTTCCTCGGACCATCTTTACCGAGTCGCGTATACAAGCTCTGGTTCCAGCACGTGCCAGATGAGAAGAGTCTAACGCTCCCTACCGGCGAGGTATTCAAGCCATGGTTCACCCAGGATGCAACCTTCGACCTCGAATGCGCGTAAGACACCAAATCCCGGTCGAAACCAAACACAAAACTAATAAAAGCAGAACACAATTCAAACCAATTCTTGAAGCTATCAACCAAGCTCACCCTGAGCCTCAAGCTGAAGCCCAGGCTGAGCAGATCCTAGACCTAGTCAAGCCAAGCTCACCACTTGACTGGCTGGGCCTAATAATCTTACTCGACCAACTCCCTCGGAACTGCTACCGCGGCGCAGATTCCGCATTGGTCTTTACATTCTTCGACCCCATAGCTCAGGCTATTACCCTCCACGCTCTGAAACAGAATATCCCGTCTAGCCCGGAGCTGCGGTATAGACTTGCGCTGCGGCACTGGTTCTATCTCCCATTGATGCACTCGGAGGATCTGAATCACCAGGACCTCTGCTTAGAGGGATACCAGGATATGGATGAGGATGTTCGACGTCTGCTAGATGAGACATCACCCGAGGGCCTGGGTGGGAAGGAGACTACGTGCCGTGAGATCCTGGCTGCGAACAGAGAAGCTGTTAATGCGATATCCGCGCAGTACCTCAGGTTCCAGAAGGAGCATCACGATATCATTGCGCAGTTCGGTCGGTACCCGTACCGGAATAAAGTGTTGAACAGGACGTCAACACCTGAAGAGGAAAAGTTTCTGAGCGAGACGAATATCTCTTTTGGCTAATCTCGCTAGCGCCTTTTATCAGGATATCGAATAAGCAGGTAGGGGGGGCTCTTGTACGTAAATGATAGAAACAGATAAAATAATAGACAACCAGACAACCCCCAACAGCTCAGGATCTGCCACGGAAGCGGAGGGAAAGCGCGATGACTCCGCGCGGACGGACTGCTCCTTCCGTTTATGGTAAGTGAAGTCGAATAAGTAGGAAGGAGCGACTATGAATGGATTGAGAGCTTACCATTGGGGCAGGTACGACCGGCGCATGTTTGATGTTTGACCGCTCCTTCCATTTACGCAGTGAACACAAATAAAAAGGAGGAAGAATTTGCCTATAAGGAAGGTACGATTGGCGGTCTACCCGAGCTTGAAAAGACTCTTTGTTAATTGCCCACCGTTTGTTGATTATGGCGCCTGTCGCTGTGCTTTGCGCCAGTAATTCGCCAGTAATTTCAGGCTTGATGAACTAAGTACTACTAGCCCTCGAGGAGGAAGGTTGGGCTAGAGAGGATGTCTTACATCCGTCAAGCTCTTGCCTCTCGGTAATTACTAGTAGCCGCATTCACTTAGATTTTGGCTCCTATGGGAATCAGGGGCTCTTCGCAGGATTCGTAGTTGGATTTCTTCGGACTAGCCAGCGACATTGCCCGGCAATGATAAAGATAGATCATAGTAGGGCTGTTGTGGATAATTACCCAGGAAATGGCTCGTATGTATAACAATAGAAATGTCTGGATGCTTGCTTATACAGTACACTTCTCCACAATCAGCAGTTCTTATGTGTCATCTCGCGAATGATCATTCCTCAAAAGGTTTCTCGAGCAAAGGGTTTGCGAGGGAAGTCCCCGAAGCCCTTGAAATGTGATGAGTAACTTCAGGCGAGTTTTGAAGAGCCCCTTGGGCGCAGAGCGAGAGCAAAAGCTACGGCCTAAAAGGCCTCAGGGACCACCGGAGATTACACCCTGACTGGCGACCCCATTTCTTTGTTCTAGCAAAGCAGCGATTGGCCCATCGCAAAGGAGTTTCAGCCTCCGTTGGCTTTCAGGGATTTGTGGCGCTAAAACGCTGCCTATTTTAGGCTCGCCTCCAAGCGTTTGCTCCATTGGCCAGGCCTGGGCCGCAGGAAAGTGGATATATAAAGTCGCGAGCTGGCAGTTTCGACCCAGCTTCCTTCCCTGACTTTCCAAGCTGCGAACACCTGTTTGTCTTTCTTGTTTTTTTGCTGACTCTGTCTGTCATTCATTCTTCGCCAGTCATTCATTCACTCGCTCGTCGATTCTTCCGCTAAAGAACTGAACCAAGTCATTCGTTGAAAACAACATCTATACATCCCACATCCGTTTACAACCGAAAAAAGCAACACAACACTCAAGCAAGATGAAGACCACACTCCTTTCCGCCTCTATACTCCCCCTCCTCCTCGGAGTCGTCTCTGCCCGCACCGATATCGGTGGCTGCGTCTCTTCTGCAACAACAAACCAATGGCACGAAGCTTCCATGATCTGGTACGTCCCTGGCACCGGCGAAATCTGCGACATCCCCGACTGCGGCGGCGGCCGTGCTCCCCCCAAGTACGACAACCCAGCCTGCCCTAACTACACGGGTACTGCGACGTACGAACCCAGCTACCTTCCGGGATACGGACCTGGCGCAGCGGCTACCACGACTACGGTCCAGCCCACTGGGACTGCACCTCCTGCTGGGGAAACCACTACCATTGAGAGCAGCACTAGCAGTGACATTGGTAGCGTTACTATTACAAAGACTTCGACCCTTATCACCCCTACTAGGAGCTCGTCTGTCACAAGCCCCGCCGTGACTCCCAGCGTGACTCTGAGCTCGACTACTCGCGGCCCGGGTTCGACTACGTCTACCACGTCGTCCGGACCTGCTTTCACTGGTGCGGCGGACTCACTCCGGTACAATGTCGGTCTTGGAGCTGCTGGTTTGGTGGCTGCGTTCATGCTGTGAGCACCGCTGTGGCTTGTCATGTGTCTGTTGCGTTCATTTCTCTGCATACAGGGCATAATTCTAGATAGTCAGTTTTTGTATTCTTCTGGAGATGGTTTTTAGCTTGTGGTGTTTGGCTGCTTTTTAGATTGAGTAGAAAATATCCTCGGTGGTTACAATGCATAATCGCCTTCCTGCATAGAGGTGTTTGTGATCGACTCTCAATGCCTTTCCTATCCTCAAGAACCGTGCAACCCCTTAAAGTACTCCATTTACCCGCTACAACTTCCACCTCCGGATACTGCTGAGGAGAATCCAGAAGCCTATCCGGTGGCCCTCGACAAATCGCATACTCCAGGAGATCTCTAACCGCTCCTTGGATAATTTCCGTCCAAAATCCCAATCATCGCCTCCACCTCAGGACTGGGAGTTGAGGAATGGAGCCTAATGAGGCTGATGCTACTATTATGGACAGGAAAGACAAGAATTGGAGCTTTTTGGTCCTCCGATTGAATTGTTGCTTTGGAAGTTTCTATCGTGAGTCTGATTGGTGCACATATTTCAATGCAATAGCAATGTCTCCGTCAAGAGCCGATGATTCCCTGGATAAAGGAAGGAAGGTGGAGCGCTGCCTTGTCTGCGCGCTATGGAGATAATAGCCCTAATGACCCAGGCTCCAGCCCTCAGCTTGCGGGAATACTTTGTACAATTCTAATGTGATTCTTTCGTTGCTAATCTTCAGGCTAGTGCGGGCTCTGTTGTTGAAAGTGTCTCTGGACCAGAACGCTACACAGACGCTTCAGTTGCTCTTCTTGCAGCAGAGGGACTCGAGATTCAAGGAATGATCTACATCTAGCACACCGATACAGTACTACGTCTAACCAACCGTTATTTGGATGAATCTCTTGACGAATTTCTTCTATATTACCACGCTCTGCTTAATTTCGTTTCGGGTAATTTCGACTACTTCTCCTACAGGAACAACATACAGCCCCAATATTATGTATCCCAGCCGGAAGTTTCTGACCACCTTATGGCGATTCTAGAACTGACAGACCAGATTCTCCTCCAGTCCAAGATTCCTGGAGCAATCCCCTTCTTCCCGATTACTGTTGCAGGGTCTCGGGCTCGACATCCCGCTCAACGCCTTGGATTATGAATCTGCTAAATCGAGTATTCTCAAAAGGGGTTGTGGTTGTGATGTACGGAGTACCAGAACGATGGGCAAAGAGAGATGGTTTATTGCCTGCTGGCCGATTACTCCACACCATTATCATTAAGCCGGAGATGCTGTATACTTGAAACTGCTTCTCCAACTCCACCTCCAATTCCAGCCCAAGTCTAATGCTCGTAAGCACTAAGATTCCCTTCCTTCGGATTCAGATCCTTCAATCTTGGATGGCCTGAACTTCGTGACACCGGGCCACAGAATAATCACCATCTGTCGAGCAACTTGCGAATCTATACAAGAGTCAAGTGTATATAAGCCAACAACCCCTCAAGGTCACCTTCCTCACCCCACCTTATCCTCACCACCCCGCCAGCTGACAAGGACCAAGTCTAACCCACGCAACAAGCTCATCTACGTTACAAACCAACATCAGCCCCAAAATGACCTCCTCCGCTCCTGCACCCCCACATCCCAGCGGAACCCCCCTCCGCATCGGCGTCCTCCTCTTCCCCGGCTTCCAAGCCCTCGACGCCTTCGGCCCCCTCGACTGCCTAAACGTCCTCTCTCGGACACACCCACTAACCCTCAGCATCCTCTCGCACGATATGTCCCCAGTAACCACCAAAACCCCGTCCCACCCATCCTCCATCGCCCAATCGATCCTCCCAACCCACACCTTCACCAACGGCCCACCTCTCGACGTCCTCCTGGTCCCAGGCGGCCTAGGAACCCGCCTCCTCGACTCAGAGCCCATAACCGCCTCGATCGCCTTCATCCGCTCCGTCTACCCAACCCTCCAGTACCTAATCACGGTATGCACGGGGTCCGGGCTCGCTGCGCGCGCGGGGGTTCTAGACGGGAGGCGGGCGACGACGAATAAGCGTGCGTTTGGAGAACTGCGTGCGTGGGGCGGCCCCGAGATTGAGTGGGTTGCAAAGGCGCGGTGGGTGGTTGATGGGAATGTGTGGACGAGTTCCGGGGTCAGCGCGGGGATCGATGTCGCTCTCGCGTGGATTGCGCATGTCTATGGGGAGGAGAGTGCGCGCGGGGTTGCCGATGGGATGGAGTATAGGCGGGTTACGGATGCGGATGATGATCCGTTTGCCGAATTGTACGGGTTGGAATGAGGCGTTTATAGAGAGAGAGAGAGGGGGGGGGGGGAGAGAGGGGAGTCGACGGGGGGGCGCCGGAAAAAAAAAAAAAAAAAAA